>JAHTLZ010000379.1:23904819-23924599 GCA_023846285.1 Phrynocephalus versicolor | reverse complement strand
CCTCCTCCTCCTCCTCCTCCTCCTCCTCCTCCTCCTCCTCCTCCTCCACCGCCACCACCACCGCCTCCGCTCCGTTCTGGGCCGGCTGGGAGCGGTAAACTTTCTTGCCGCAATAAGAGAAGCCGCGGAAAAGAAAGCAGGAGGGGGAGGGGAGGAGGAGGGGAGGAGGGGAAGGGAAGGGAGCGCGCAGTGGAAAGTAACGCGGTCCACCGGCAGACTTCAGGACGGGGCTGGGGGGTTGGGGTGGGGGTGGGGGTGGAGGAGGGTGGAAAGGGAGGGAAATAGTTTGTTTTTTTTAACTTATCACCCCGAGCGCACACCGAGGATCAAGTCCTGAGGAGCTGACACCGCGGGGATGAGAGAGCGCGTGAGCGAGAGAGAGAGAGAGAGAGGAGAGAGAGAGAGGCAGGAGCTGCCCTCGTCGTCGGCTGCGTGCGCGCACACGCAAATACAAACACGCCGAGCGAGAGGAAAAAGTGTTGTCGCTCGCAGGAGGAGCTGCCGCCGCCGCCGCCGCCGCCGCCACCGGGACGCGCCCGCGGAGCCGCCGGCTAGAGAGCGAAAGGGGAGGGGAGGGGAAGGGAAGGCGGGGGCTCGGAGCGAACCAGGAGCGGGCGCGCGAGGGAAAGGACACTCCGCGAGCGGGCGGCACCGGCAGCCAAAGGCGGCACCGCGCTGGATAGTCTTCCGCAGGCGGGAGGTGGCGACCCGAAAGCAATTAGAGAGAGAGAGAGAGAGAGAAAAGCAACCCCAAGCGGCAAACCACCGGCGGCGGCGGCTACACGCGGGGTCTCGCGGTCTTTGCGAGGCTCGCGCTGCTTCTCGCGCTCTCCCGTCCTCACCACCACCACCACCACCACCACGGGTGTGGGTCTGTCTGGTCTGGCACTCTTTTGGGGATGGAGTGTGCGGCCGCCCCCTCTCTCTTTCCCTCTCTCGCTCTCGCTCTGCCCGCCCGCCCGCCCGCGGTTTTGCGGGATTCAAATTTCAAAAACCTAAAAATTAAAAATGTGGCGCCTGAGAGCTTGGCCCCTCTTTTACTTGTTTGCTTTGGGGCGGGGAGGGATTTGCGAGAGCGCTTCTCGCAGTGGGCAAAGTTTGTGTGAATTTAGATTCCCAGTGGGGAATCTAAGAGTTTTGGGGTTTGGGGGTTCAGGCGCCCTTGGGGTTCAGGCGCCCTGGTTCATTGAACCACAAAGGCCTATGGGAAAGTCGCCCCTGACCTCTCTGCCTGATACTTTTGGATTACAATTTTCAATTGTTTTACCAGGGTACCAGTGCTGTGGGTCATCTTGGTTCAGCAACATCTAGATGACCATATGTTGCCCATTTTTATCAGTGGCCCAATTGTATGGGTTTGAAAATAAAACAAAATAACATTTAGATGTTACTGTAACTTGCATGATATTTCTCTTTGGTGCTAAAGTGAACACCTGCCTTTTTTTTTTTAAAAAAAAAGAACCTAATGTGAAACAACAGTGTCTCTTGGACTGAAACTATTGGTCTATTCTTCTGTTCTTTAACCCAAGCAATTTCCAACCTTTAGAGCAAAGCTGTTGTCTTCAAACATGATCTGTTCTGTGGACTGAACACTATGATTCTGTCTATAAACTACAGAGTTGTTGTTACGAACGTTAAATGTGGTTTGTCCAGCTCTTGCAAACTAGAATGCAGGCCGTTTGTTGCTTGCATAAATTGCGAAATTGTATCCTATGGACTTGCAGCAGACTCAAGATGCAACGTACCCACCGTTTTTAACCATTGGCCCATCCTGCTTTCTCTTGAAATATGCACCTCTCGTCACTACCCTCTTTCGTGTTAGTATACATTAGTTTGTCTACAAGCATTTAGAGTTCTTGGCAGATGCATTATTTACTCAATAAGCCAGCTGTCCTGTGAATACATATTTAAATACTACTCAAATTGACAGTAAAATCTATAGGACTTGAAGATGCTTAAGTTCACTCTCTAGAGCTCTGGGACATTGTATTTCCTTTTTAAAAATTTCATTTGGAAGAGCATATAATAATGATTCCTTTTTCTACGAGGTACTTCATCCCACCCTTTTTTATAGCTGAAAAAGAGATATACCGATCATATAACGATACACAGTTTATATATTTATGAAAAACACTTGTGCTACTTGGGCATTTTGGACTAGCTTGAAATCTAGTGAGTGTACATGCTGTGAGACCTACCGAAGACAGAAAGCCATTTAATTTATTTTTTTTAATTATCTAAGTTGCAGCTAACAAAATACCAGAAACCTTATTGTATGGGTGATCAATGGGGATGCAACATAATGCCCTATACCCAAAAGAAACATTCAGATGCCTTCACATTCTGTTCCCCTCCTGTTAGTGTGATCCCGGAAACCAAGTGCTACATGGGTAGCTATCCCTCCCTCTCATGGCAGACGGACTCCTATGATACCGAAAGGCATTGAGGGGCAGCAGCCATCCGTTACCTCTTTGAGACAGGAGCCGTCATGTGTCATACAGAACTAACTCGCACCTCTGACCAGGTCAGCGCACCACTAGTCAGACCCAATTGGTTTACTCCCAGAACAATTCATCTGCACGTTCAGGGCAGGGTGCACAGCCTCTTTCCATGCCCATGGCTCCTACCAACAAGACATTCACGAAGCAGTACAGAAATACAGTCTGCACAGCAAATGTTCTGTTTGTTTGGCATGAAGAGGCTTGAGGATTATCGATAATTCCCACCTCAATGGCAGCTCAGACAACACCCGCCCCACACCTGGATCAGTGGACCCAGGTAAGCTCTAGGCTTTTCCCTTGCCATACCACTCTACGCTTGATATAACTTAATTACCTCCCACCCTGCTCTGTGCTAGATAGAACTTAATAACTTAGAGTGGAATCCCGAAAAGCTCACTGGAGGCAATGTTCTAGCAACGAGGGTCTGCTTCTCGGGTAAAGAATGTGTGTGGGTGTGGGTACAGAGGATTAATGTAAAGCTGAACGTTCATTTAATCCACACTTTAATGAAAGCCTGTTAACTTAAATGTGCTTTATTTCACTGACAATAATGTATGAACTATGTTAGAAGTGCACATAATTCATCGGGTGCAGATGCAGTTATAATTCACTGCAAGTCAAAGTATGTTTAAATGTCTAATCATAACCAGATCATGTGCTATAATTGCATGCTCCGAAGATCAAAGTAATAAAAGGCCACCATAAATAGATCTGCTTAGAATGGTGCTATGCTTTCTCATTGGTCCAACTTCTTAATCTTTTATCATTTTCCCATCCCTAAAGCCTGGAAGCATATTAATGTGCTGCAATTCTTTTGTTTGTTTGCTTTTTCAACAGGGTATCCCCATTATATGATAGCAATCTGAAACATGTTTGTGGGGAAGTGGCTCTCTGAATGTTCCAGCAGATTTTGTAACAGACCATCAGTGACTACTGGAGGTCTTCCTGGTGGTGTTTCATAATGGTGTGTTTGTGTTACCGTTGGAAAGGATGTGTGGCTGTCCCTGTGGTTTCGTCACAGACATCGGGACAGTTAAAACACATGTCATCCACACACAAGTGGCCAGTATGTTGTTAACTAAGACGGTTACTTCACGTCCCTCTCATCACGGTTCACGGTCCTCCTTGGGACTGGTACGAGAAAATGTTACTTCACATTCATTGTGTGACGGCAGAATCTCATCTCAACCATGCCCCCTGAACTGGGATTTAAGCATGATGAGTCATACTTCTCCCTGAACTCGGGAATTCTCTTGTCTCCATTCCTGTTTCAAGACAAGTACCCGTGAAGTAAGGCTCGTCACTAGAGATGGGCACGACTTAGCGGTATTCCCGTTTCCGTTTCCGTTACTCGTTTCCGTTACTCAACGGAAATGGAAACAGGAATTACTCCGCCAGAACTCGAACTCGAACCAACGAACGAATAATTTGGTCTGATTTGTCGTGGTCGTTCCTGGCATTGCGCGATCGCTGGTACCAGGCTGGGAGGGCGCATCCATTTGCCATGCAGTGCGGGGGGATCCAAAATGGTGACCGCAATATTTTTTTTGAAATCGTGGCCCAAAACCCCACCAAAGCACCACAGAAACATGCGAAAATTAGCTATTTTAAGTGCTTGAATTTTTACAGTAGCAGCAGTGGGTTTTTCTTGCAAAAAAAAAAAAAATCTCCGTTTATTTTATTTATTTTATTTTATTTTATTTTATTTTTTTACACCTGCACATTCGCAATGATGGGCTCGCCCATGGGAGTGGACCACGCAAATTTTCCACCAATAGCATGGCCACTTGGCCAGGTTGACCACAGAGACTTCTGGGATGTGCCAATCGGGCATAAACAGCCCACTAATCGTAGCCCGAACCCGAACCCGAACCCTAAGCCTAAGCCTAACCCATACGCCAGTACACTGTCCTTCTAAGTGGGTCAGAGAGGCACCCAGAGGTGCACCCCAATACTCACCCTAACCTCACCCGTAACTAGCCTAACCCTAGCCCTTGTGCTAACCCATCTTAACCCTAAGCCAGATCTACTTGCATTGCACTACACGCAAGTACGTTTCCCTTCTTAGTGAGACGCAGCGGGTGCAAAGAGTCTGCCAGTCAGTCACTTGTGGCTCTGGCTGACTCCTGCAGCTGCCTTCAGGAGCCCGCTACCCCCCCAAACCAGTACTAACGACAACGAAAAAATGAAAAAACGAACTGACTAATTTTTGCGAATTTTTGCGAAAAACGGAAACGAGCCGAAACGGGCTGCCTCTGACACACTACAACTCGAAAACGTCATTTTCCCTAGTCGTGCCCATCTCTACTCGTCACACAACGCACATTTTCCATCACGTGGCAGGAGTGTGAAGTTGCATTCTCCAGTAATCCCAATGGTGTAAACAATGCATCACAGAGAAGGAAGAAGGCATAAGACCTCGAACTTTGTTGCTTAACGCATGAAAGGCAAAGTTACGGAGAATCGAAATATCGAAAAACAGAAGGTTGGACACCCCCCCCAAAGGAAAACGAAGGCAGGGAAGTACAGATGTTGTCACGAAACAAGGATGTGAAGTAACAGTCATCACAATAGCATCAATCACGCCCGTGGATAAACGGAAACAGGGACAGAACCGGGACAAGACCACATGACCGTAAACGACGTTATCACGAAACGAACGTAATCTCTGAACGAGGAAGGACGTGCAGTAACCGTCTAAGATATTTGACTGCTGTCCTCACTCAGGATTTCAGTCTGGATGTACAGGCTTTCCCCCCAATAAAACATGGTGATTGCCACTACACACACACACACACACACACACACACACACACACACACAGAGAGAGAGAGAGAGAGAGAGAGAGAGAGAGAGAGAGAGAGAGAGAGAATTTGGGTGTTTGCTGAAGTATTTCTTTTCATTGCGGCTCCCATCTCCTTGGATGTAGTTCTTCATTGTTCGAAACCCCGTTCTCTCCCCCCCCACAACACACAAAATTAATCCCCTGTTCTGCAGCTTCTGATTTGTGCTCAGCAATCAGGAGAATGTCAGGGAGGGAGCACCACAAGCTCATGTTTCATTCGCCCGGCGTCAGGGAGAATTCCTTCACTTTGAACCACGGCAGCCTCTTTCCCTTCCCCTGGCTCTCCTCTTTGTTCCTTGCAGACACTGGGCTTGCCATTCTTTTCCTCTCTGTTCTCCCTTTCTCTGCCCTCCCCTTCTAGATTTCCATTAGTTCCTGCTTGCTCTCAGTTTCACTTACTGCACAAGGCCACAGTCACTCCTTTGTTTATTTAAGCAATTCTGGAAACAAAGACAGAGCAAACAGCAGCCTTGCTTTGTCTCCACATGGTGCCCCATTAAATCTCAGCCTGAAAAAGGTCATTCAGTCATGTTTCTGGCCAGAGATCATGGCACAAGTGGGTAGGACCTGCCCTACCTTTAGTCGGTGGTGGTGGTGGTGGGGAGATGACTGCCTTGTGTCTTCAAAAAAGGGAGCAAACCTTTATTGCTACTGTAATTTAATGGCTGGGTGACGTCCTTGTCAGCTTTTCTGTTTCATTTGTTGAAATACTTTGTCTGGATTTGGGTGTTGGACACTGTGTTGTGTAAAAGGTATTTCTTAGAGCAGTGGTTCACAACCTTCGGTAATAAAGGTGTTTTTGGACTGCAGCTCCCAGAAAGCTCAGTGGTGGAGGCTTCTGGGAATGATAGTCCAGGAACAGCTGGGTTACCCAAAGTTGGGAACCACTGGTTCAGGTGACCACTTCCAGAATGCCCCAACTAGCAGCTACTTGATGAGACTGAGAACTGAAGTACAGTATTTTCCCATGTAAAAGACTATATTTTAATCTAAAGATGTTAGAGTAAAAATTGAGAGTTGTCTTATACACGGAAGTTAGCAAAGGACAGAACTGTGCAGTTGTGAAACTGTAATTTTGGGTTGGGAAAGTGGGGACCATCTTATGCATGGGAGTGCCTTATAGATGGGATAGGATTATGCTGTGGACTTTGATTTGGATAGAAGGGAGTTGCTGCATGTAGCTCTGTCTTAGGCATCAGATACCACAGGCTTCCCTTGAGCAGGGAATATGCCCCTGAAAGTCACCTTATGCATATTCAACAGCCCAGAGTTCAGTGTGACACTAACATAGTTGTTGAAAGAGTCACAAAATAGATGGCACCAGCTGTGGAGGAAATCCCTTCCCTCCCGCCCTCAGTGGCTGATCCAGAGATAGGAAGAGTTCCTACATTTCCTAGATCCTTGGGTATCATATAAACCTGAATTTTTAAAAAGGAACTTTTTGCATATCTGGATGAGATTATTTGACCTGAGAGAAAATGCTATCCCAGTTCTAAGTGATGCATTCAGCCAGAGCTTGAATAGGTGTCTATCAACCCTGCCTCTTGAGTCATCTTAGGGAGAAGTGTTTGGGGAACAACCTAGCAATCTTTGAATGCTGCCTTTTGTGGTGGCAGTGAAATGTCTGGGATGGTATCCGGTTTTGCTATGCTGCTGTTTTCCCACTGCTCCTGACTTTGGTATCACAGGGCTACAATCCTGAGCATGCTGGCCTGGAATTGAGAGTCACTGAACCCAGTGGGAGTAAACATGTGTACAAGAGAGTTGCCTGTGATGACTGAGCAGAGGTAAAATGGGCAAGCTGTGCTGAACCGAACTGTGATGGTGCATGGAGCCTTTCAGGATTTCTGAAAAGAAGACAGCAAACACATTTCTTCAAAGAAGAAGTAGAAGTTCTCTTCAAAGTTGAAGAAACTTGCATAAGGGTCTGTTGTTGCTGTAGTACTGTAGTTGCTGCTGGTTCCGGCTGCTCTGCAGATAATAATGCATTCTATGAATGTTGACAAGTCTTTAAAAAACAAGATTTCTCCCCCAGAAAAAAAGGAGGAGAGGGTTGGTTCCAAGTTGCATGTCAAGGCTGAGTTATTGAGGAAAAACAACAAACAAACAAAAACAAAAGTTGAGTCACTGGTGCAACTTAAGTCTGACCTGAGACTCAAATTCCCATCCCTGGTACATGCTAGGCATTGCTGTCACAGGGCTACCAGAGTGGATTGATTTCTCCTTGCTTCTCATGCCTCTTGCCTCATTTGCACTCTCTGTGCTCACTCCATATGGTGCTGAGATTGGAAAGATGTTTGAAACCTTTACCAACTGGTGGGGATGGGGAAAAAATGACAACTCTGAAGATAACAGGAGACAGGGAGCTATTTCGTCTTGGGATCTTGATGAAGCTGCCCAATGCTTTCTATTTCATTGTTTGTTTTGCAGCAGTGCTTCCGTTTCTCTCCTTCTTTCCAATTCAGATTTTCGTCTCCCGTTATTTCAATGCATGCATTTGTTAAGGCGTTGCCTCCATTCAGTAGGTGCACGAAGGGAAAGAAGTATTCGTTTTCTTCTCGAGTTGTAATCTGACTGAGGAATTTTTGGTGGATTAGTTGTATGAGCACATTAGGTAAAGCAAAATGCCTTTACATCTGATGCATAAGTAGGTCATATCAAGCAACATCTTAGAAATGTTCCCACCTGCATATGAGGCAGAGGGAGGATTGCCTCCTTTAAGATATTGTATATTTCTTTAGTAGGTATTTGTTTTTTAAAAATATTGTATTACAATGTCATTTTATCATTAAAAATGAACAAACCTACTCCCAAATTTTACAATTGAGCAATCATAGACTCCTTGGAAGAGACTTCATGGGGCATCCAGTCCAACCCACTACCATGCAGGAACCCCCATAATCATGATTCCTTTGGATGTCTCAAACATTATATGTGGGTTTGGATGCCTTTGACCTGGTTTGATGTGTGGTTCATCTGAAGTATACCCTGAATAGGACAGCATTATTAGGCTGCTATGTTTTATTTAAATTTCTTATAAAGTAGCATGGAGGAAAGGTTCAGATGCTGTTTAATTTAGACACAAAGGGCTAAATCCAGTTTCTAATCTGAAGTATTTAATAAATGAGATTTATTAAATCAACACTTCCCTAAATCCCATTCATTTAGTGGGTCTAGTCCAGTGATGGTGAACCTTTTAGAGACTGAGTGCCCAAACTGTGATTCAGAACCCACAAATTATTCGCAAAGTGCCAATACAGCAATTTAATCTGAATACAGGTGGCTGTGAAGGGGCGATGCTTGGTGCCCACAGAAAGGGCTCCGAGTGCCACATTTGGCACCTGTGCCATAGGTTCGCCGACACTGGTCTAACTGGGATTAGCAAGTGAATTGAGCCCACTAAGCATTCCGATCTTCTTTCAGAAGTGGGGGCATGGAAGATGGCCTCATCTATTGCTGCTCCCAGACTCTGGAACTCCCTCCCAAAAGAGGCCAGGCTGGTCCCATCTTTGCTGTTCTTTTGTAAGGAGGCAAAAACTCTTCTCTTCTGGCAAGTTTCCCTTTAAATGGCTGGTTGAACAAAAAGGTTCTTAAAGGGATTGCTGCATTCTTTTGGTTTACATGTGCTTTTAATGTTGCCCACAGAAGAGTTTTAATAGATTTGTTAATTCTTCTTAAATGTTATAATAATTTACTGTAATAATTTATAGATTTTAACTTTGTTTCTTTAGTACTGTAAGCTGCTTTTGATTTTTTTAGGAAGAAGGTAAAGTAGCATATAAAGATTTTACATCCATCCATCCATCCATCCGTCCATCCATCCATCACACTCAAGTGAGGAAAAACTGAGACTAGGTAACAAACAGGGAAGTCTGCGTTTGTTCAGATGGTAACTGTAGATGCCAACTTTTAGGTTTAGGAAGTCAACTGTTCAGATAGAGAACACCTTCCAAAAGAGGGATTTTTGGTATAAATTAGGACATCATGTGGTCAGCCATCTTTGTCTTGAGTTCCTGCAAGTGACACAGGCCAAAAGAATTATAAGGGATTTGTGTGGAAAAAGTGAGTGTACTTAGTGAGCCCTGTTTTTAGAAAACATAAAAAAAGGTTGTTGTTTGCCCAGACTAGTTTTTTTGGAAAAAGGCATTTATTGTATTAGAAAAGATTTGCCAATGATTAGATAGCTTTTGTTACTTGATGCCTGAAGAAGTTATGTGGCTGCAGATGACAATTTAAGGAGGGTTTCAGAATGGTTCTGCTATAAATCCCTAAAACACCAAAACTAGCCTGTGTTTGCATATATCTTAACTAGTGTACATAGTAAATGCTCTGTGCACTGTTAATGATGGCTGTTGAGAATCTTTTTGATCATGGCGTTTAAAGTTTTGGGAGTCAAAGGAGAAGGAAGAAAGTAAATTTGCGCTTGTATGGGATAAATTCTACACGTGGTTAGATTACAGAAATGAGGCTTAAAATGAAAAAATCTCTCAAATAAACATAATTACAAAATGTTGATGAGTATTAGTTTTCACTTCTGTCAAACATCACAAAATCAAAACTTAGACTGCTTTGTGTTTGTTTTGTTAGCTGTTAAATAGTGAATAAAGATATTAAAAAATAATAGTTTTGGAGTCACATGGCTGATGAAATTACCAAATGCCACTAAAACACCTGTGTGCAACTTGCAGAAGGTGAGCTATTTGGTAAGGAATTATTGTATTTTGAAAGAAATTCATAATGTTATTTGCAATTTCTTGGCAACCACACTGGTGCAGTCAAGCAAGTAATTCATTGCATCGCATGTTTTTAATATACGACATCGTTCTTGCCAAGAAGGCAAAAGAATACAAGAAATACTGTCTGGGATCCTCTTGTGGCTGATTTTTTAAAAACCTTGTCATATCAAAATATTTTATTTATTTATTTATTTTAAGATTTTTTAGCCGCCCCACTACTAAGAGGTCTCTGGGTGGCATACAACAAGTATTAAAAACTATAAAATAATAAAATTATTAAACTATAAAATAAAATACAGTTAAAACAACATACAGTACAAATTATAAATTATAAAACCCCACTGCTCATGTGTCCAACCAAATGATCTAATTAAAATGCTGGCCAAACAGGAAAGTATTTGCCTGGCGCCAAAAAGCCAAAAGTGTTGGTGCCAGGTGGATCTCCGTAGGGAGGGCATTCCAGAGTTGAGGGGCAACTGCCGAGAAGGCCCTGCTTCAACATGCCACCCCCTTCTCTCTTTGAGGGATGGCACCTTCAGCAGGGCCTTCTGGCCTGATCTTGGAGTACAGGCAGGCTCATGTGGAAGAAGGTGGTCCTTTAGGTAGCCAGGTCCTAAGCCATTTAGGGCTTTATATGTAAGCATTACAACTTTGAACTGGGTCCGGTCAGCAACTGGCAGCCAGTGTAATTTTTTTAATACTGGCATAATATGAGTCCACGTGGCAACACCACTCACTAACCGTGCAGCCCGGTCCTGTACCAGTTGCAGTCGCTGGACCGTCTTCAAAGGCAGCCCCACGTAAAGAGCATTACAATAGTCCAATCTGGTTGTTACCAGTGCATGTGTGACTGTTGCCAGGCTTTGCTCATCCAGGTAGGGGTGAAGTTGATATATTCTCCGCAGCTGTAAGAAGGCACCTCTGGCCACCGAGTCCACCTGGGATTCCAGAGTAAGACCTGGGTCCAGAAGTAGCCCCAAGCTGCGGACCCTGTCCCTTAGGGGGAGTGTAACCCCATCCAGGACAGGGGAATGGCCCTCTAAACTGTCAGGCAGGGCGCCCATCAACAACACTTCCAACTTGTCTGGATTGAGCTTCAGTTTATTGACCCTCATCCAGTCCATTATTGAGTCCAAGCACAAGTTCAGAACAGAGACTGCCACACCTGGATTGGTGGAGAACAAGAGGTAGAGCTATTTCAGCATGTGATATTCCAGCATGTTGGAAATGTTTATAAAAATACAAAAGGCAAGTCCTTGCCAATTAGTATTTATAAGAGAGTGGAATAAATGATTTAAAAATGTGGTCAAAGTTCCTCTAAAAATACTTTAAAAACAAAATTTGAAAATAACCATGTTACTTATTATATCCAAAAAGTAACTTTGCAATTAAAAACACTGGTTACTCCAAACTAAACTATTTTCTTTGTTATATGGTCACAGACTCAACTTAGTTACCAGTGCAATTAACCATGTTACTTTTCACTAATTACATCAGAGTCCTGGTTCTTATGTTGATATGGTTCTACAAATCTGTGCTTGTAGTGGAAAGTGAAGCACTGTTGTCCATTGCACCGGGTTATCGCACCCACCAATCACATCATGTGCCTCCCAATGATAGTGGAGGACGAATTGGGCAGAGAGGCAGAAATAGAGTTGATGTCACCTTCAGAGGCTCATACACCAAGCTAGCTATTATTCATGAAAGCTCTTCTATGAGGTGGTCTTCAAACCCAAGTTCCTATGGGAGGAGACATATGTGAGATCAGCTGTGCGCTGTGTCCCCATAGTGTCTTATGTCCAAGGACTCTCTCAAAGCTGGCCATTCAAAGTGGGGGGGGGGGGAAGCCAACACTCAACATAGCCAGTTTCTCATCCTAGAAGGACCATAACCTTCTCTGGGCATTGTGTGGAGGTGAAGGTAATCAACTAGCTTTGGAATGCTTTCTATAGAACCCAATGCTGCCATTTCTGTCTAGAAACACAGGGCCATAGGGCAGTAGTAGAGTGTACAATGTTCCCAGAAACCCACTTAATTCACCACCACCCCCGCACCCGGTCTATATGTCCCCCTCCTTTCGTAGCTAGCAACTTGTGGACCAGGATGGGAGTGTCATTCCTGCAAATATTCAAGGGAGTTATCCCCCACCCAACTTACAAGCCATGCTGGGCTGAGGTGTCTGCCAAGGTGTCTGTTTTTAAAAAGTGGGGCAAGATCTGCCCTCCATCAAAGGCATATGTAATTTACACCAATAGACTGTGGTCACATGGGCAATTTGAATTGATTTCTGTTCACACTTGTTAAAAATCAGGTTCAAGGCATGTGTCATTTAAACTGGTGGTCATGTCCACATGCACTTAATGGAAAATTAATTAATTTCAGGTGATCTAAATTGGTTTCAGCTTCTACACCACTGAAACAGACTCATTTCCTTTCTGTTCTTAAAAGTTTTGATTGTTTTTTTTAGAATAAGTGATACATAAACTGAATGTCTAGGAGGTGCCACCTGGTGTCATAATTAGACATGGGCACGACTCGGCGAAAGTTTCATTTTCGTTTCCATTTTTCGTTTCCGTTACGTAACGGAAACGGTAACGATAATTAAGCCGTCAGAACTCGAACTCGAACCGAAAAAAAATTGGTCTTGTTTTTTGTTTTCATTTGTGGCATCGCGGCGATCTCGCAATGTGAAGAACAGAAAAAGTTTTTAAAAGTTTTTTAAAAAAATCCCGACTCCCGGCCAAAAAAGCAGGCGAAAATATGCGTGCCTGAGGCTTTGCCACCTACCAGAGGGGTGGTTTCTGGGGGGTCCCCGGCCTTTCCCCCCTCTTCTCCTGTCCTGGGCTGCTTGCACCAGGCTGGGGGGAGGGGTTCATCCTCGTCGTCTCGCCATGCCATGCGGTGGGGGGAGATCCAAAATGGCGACCACAATTTTTCTTTTGAAATCATGGTCAAAAAACACACCAAATCACCACAGAAACATGTGAAATTTATTTATTTTAAATGCCTGAATTTTAATAGTAGCAGCAGTGGGTTTTTTTTAATAGCAATAAAACGTATTGATTTTATTTTATTTTATTTTATTTTTTATTTTTTTAGACCTGCCCATTTGGGCTGGGCATGGGATGGGACCATGCAATTTTTTTGAACCATTCCACCAATGGCATCACCAGGTTTTTGACTGACACCTCTGGATGTCTCGGAGGGCATAAAAAGCCGAGGCACCTTCCAGAAATCGCAGTCGGGTGTATGGATGTGGTTGAGGGAGGAGGGGTGGCTGCTGGTGCTGCTGTGATCCGATCGAGATTGAGGAGGGAGGCTGGAGGCTTTAGGATTTAAGTTAGGCAGGGAGGGAGGGAATTGAATTTAGAAAATAATTTCTTTGATTCCCTGCAGCTTTGTCTGCTGAAGGGAATAGCAGTTTATTCTTTATTTCTTCTCTGGCAGTTTGTGAGGATTTTTTTCTGATATTGGATAAAGGGGGAGGTTCGACTGGGAGTGGGAGGTGTGGATTTATTTTAAAAATATATTATATACTACCATTTATTTTCTATTTTCCCAACTTCAATTTGCTTGCACACACACACATTTGGGGTGCAAGCCAAGAACAGAACCTCTATCCTAAGTGATATCCTAACTGCCCACTCGCCCGTCCGCCTGCACCGCTGCCTGCCTACTCACCCGCCCGCAGCCTCTGGCCGCCCGCTCGCCTGCCCGCGCCTCCCCCCTGCCGCTGTCACCGCCCGCCCATGGCCCCCTGCCACCGCCGCCTGCCCGCACCTCCCCCCGCCGGCCGCCACCCGCCCCACCCGCCTCCTAGGACGCAAAAACACCTAGTGCCGGCCGTGATTGCGGGACGCCCCTATGTTCTGGGAAGTCAAATCGCGCTAAATCGCGGTGGAAACGACAAATGACAAACGAAACAACGAAATGACAAATTTTTGAAAAATTTCGTGACAAACAGAAACGACTCAAAACAGACCCGTTCCGACAAATGAAAACTCAAAACGTCATTTTTTTCTGGTTGTGCCCATGTCTAGTCATAATAGTCACTAGAAGCCACAGGGGAAATAATGGAGAGGTTACCCCAGCCAATTGATGCTGAAAAAAAATAAGAAACAGGGAAAGGCTTCCATTTCCTTTGTGGGGCAGTGCTCCTGGCATGTGAATCATACTCTTGCATCCACTCTGTACTCACTGGTCTTCTGCTGCTCAATTGGCTTCTTGATTGGAAGAATGGAGAGCATGGGAGAGGTGGTTGTAATGCCATTTAAAAAGTTAAAAGGTAAAACAGTGTTGCCCCTGCCAAATCTACACAGGCTCAAATTGAAGTGGCAGCAGCATTCACAGCCACAAAACCTCACTGAAGTGAAATCCGTTTCAGAAGCAACGTACTGTGTTTTAAAAGCCCCCGCCAGCCAGTTTTTGGGGAAGAACAAAGAAAAACCTCCCTTCACAGATGATATAAATTGATTTTATCCTTGTGTTGTGTAATGATAACATCTAAATCGATTTAAATGATGCTTAAGTGTGCTTCTTTTTGCCAATATGACCACAGTCTGAATTGTGTTGCACCAGAAAAATCAGTGACAACAATCATCTCAGGTTCAGATTTGAGGGTGTTTGAAGTGCTTCTTTGGTGTGTTCACCAAGGAAAAGGCCTGAGGACAGAGGAATGGGAAAATAGCACACATCTTCCACCATTTCTGCTCCGTTTATAAGTAAACATTCCTCAGTGCTGCTGCTTCCACCTTTAAAATGCACCTCTTAAATGACTATTTTCATTTCCACATCTATTTGTATTCTTTTTTAGTTTTATATTATTTTGTTTCATTTTCATGAGTGGTGCATTACTATGTTTTTTCATGTAAGGCTAATACTAGGTTTCAGTATTAATGGAGGGAAGGGAGTATTAATTGTGTTTGAAGGGGACAATGGACAGAGTCGGCTCCCAGTCCCCATCCTGTACTCCTGGTGCCCAGTTGCCTTAAGAAGAAAAGCATCTGTAGTTTGGCTCTTGGAGATAAGAGTGAGCTTTACAGCACATTCCATGTGTATGTTACGAGATGGATTTTCCCCCTGCCACAAAAGGTTGTGATTCCAAGTTTGAAGGCAAATATGTGTCAGGCTTTGATCTGTTAGAATTACGAGAGTAGCCCTTCTGTTGCCTCCCTAATAAATTTTAGATTATATTTCACAACGGTAGTATAACTTTTGAATGGGAAATGAGAACTACCAGTTGGCTCTTAAAAGTCTGCCTGGTGTTGCTTATGTTGTATAAGAAAACTAAAAGCATCCTCATGTAGAAGAATAACCATGTTAAGATATTTGTACCAAATAAGTATTGTACAAATATTGTTTATATTTGTTTTACTATAGATAATGAACTCTACATCTGATAATTGTTGTGAGTTTTTTGGGCTGTTTGGCTGTGTTCTGGAAGTTTTTCTTCCTGACGTTTCACCAGACTCTGGCATCTTCAGAGGACAAGGGGTTCAGGGAACTTGGAGTTCTCTCTGTGCTCTGTGGTATAGAGTGGGTGAGACTGTGTGGTTTTGTTAAAGTTGCAGGAAAGAGGAAACTTGTCCTGTGCAGGAGAATAGGTGTTAGTCATTCTATTGTGATGAAGGGATTAAGAGGTTTCACTGTACTTGGTGGTGGCGGCAGCTATCCTTGCGTGTGGTTGATAGGTGTCACTAACTGTTGTATTGTGTGAAGTGATCACTGTTGCTTCTGGCTGGTAGTTGTTGTGAGTGTTTTGGGCTGTTTAGCCATGTTCTGGAAGTTTTTCTAAATCTAACTGTAACTTCTAAGTAGAGGTAGACCCACTGACTCAGTGTTATTTAGGAAAATGTTGTCTTATTAAGTCCTGTTAATTTAATGGATCTGCTCTAGTTGGACATAATAATAGGATTTAGGCTTCAATTTCTTTATTTTGACTAAGATTGAGCAAAAAAATATTAATAAAAAAGAGACATCGACTAGTTATCATTTTTAAAATGTAGTTTACAATCAAATTAAATCTCTTGAGGTTCATATTTTGTTTAAAGAATATGTTTGGACTAATATTTTCCTACAGTAAAAAATGCATGTTTATATTCCCAAGTATACTGTATGTGCAGAAATCTGGTTTCAGGTGCAGGTACCCATGAGTTTTAAAGAACGTATACTTGTAATTCTCATTGGGCATGATTAATGGAGGTAAATAGGAAGAGTGCAGGCCTCCTGATACTGAGCATCAAGTGCAAGTCTATCCAGGCCAGCATTGTCAACAATATGTGAAAGCCCGTTTTCAGCATTACAGTATAGGGAGATTTCCCTATAGTGGAGTACTGAACTAACTTGACCCTACTTAGCTTCTGAAGGTAAACAAGTCTGGGGGATGGTCAAAGAGCCGAATCTGGTGGCTTTGCGTACTTTGATTCAAATGGGTCTGCCGTAGCTGTGGCTTACAATGGTAAGCAATAGGATTTAGGCCACTGAGTATGAAAATTCTATCTTGCTTACAAGCCGTAGAACTGTTGGATAAATTCTTATACATATTTTTAAAAACATGGTGGGGTCATCCGGTCATGCCTGCTGTGGAAGAACGTCCAAGGGCAGACATTCTGCAAATCAGGGGAGGTTAATTGTCTGAGCAGGTAGAGTCCCTCTCACTCTGGCTCTGGTCACAAGCTGCCTGTGGCATAAGTACAATTTCTCCTCACATCCTTCTTGCTGGACAGTGTTGCCTCTTTCTCTACCACAGCATTAGTGTTATGTGTGTTCCTCCCTCCTTCCCCCTCAATCTCTGTATAGAGCATGAGATACCTTTTTGTGAAGGAGAGTAGAAAGCTTTTCTTTGCAAAGACCTTACAAGAAAATGAATTACTTCAAATTGCTAGGCAAACTGTGAAATGTCAAGAAGATTCAGACAAATGTTTTGACATCTCTGTTTTCCTCACAGTCTTTTCATTGCCAGGGCCAGCCAAAGGAGTGATGAGGGATGCAGGCAGTGGTGGAAGGAAGAGACTAATATGACTTGAAGGACAGAGGGTTCAGTCTGAGTGTAGAGCAGCCACACACCTCTGTTGCTACCGAGTCCTATAAGCAGAGACAGACAGACAGACAGACAGACAGATAGACAGACAGAGAGAGAGAGAGAGAGAGAGAGAGAGAGATGAAAAAGGGGATGAAAATGGTACATAAATGTATTTTGTTTGGTCATTTTTTATTCTTTTGATAGAAGGGGGGAGTGGAATGTTCTAAACAATCACATCTGTCCTCCTCACCAAATCAGAGTACCCAGCTGAGGAGTTAATGCCTTGATGTATCCTCTAATTTTACTTGACCTTTGCCCATGACCTGACCAACAACTGTGCCTGTTCAGCCTCTTTATCTTAGGACAATGTAAGCATATGTGGGTTTGTTTCCCAAGTCCTGAAAAAGAAGAGGAACTATTACATTGTCATGTCTCCCACCTATTTCATGGTAGAGAATACACAGAGAATCTGTGCTGTTCAGTAATTCTTTCCACTTGGCTGTCATATTTATTTCTTTAGAATAATATTAGTAAGTCCAAAGTCTTCAATTTGGGGGAGTGTGATTAATTCAGTACTAAAATAAATGGGCTGCCATTCATGCAAGTTATAAGTACATGCTTGTCTGTGAAGATTCACAATCATCCAGGTGAGCTTATCTGGATGCTGAGTCATGGCAACTGGACTTCTTTCCTTGAGAGATTGAAATGTTTCGCTGCTCACCCAACTAGCTTCGTCAATCTCTCAAGAAAAGAGGTCCAGTTGCAATGACTCAACTTCCAGATAAGTACATATTTGATTAAATAAAGAGCCAGCAGAGACCTGTGGTCCATTGGTGGAGGGGATAAGAAAGCTTGAACCTCCCTGTGCTGCCATACACAGTGGTTTAACACAGTTTCAGCAATTTGCTTTGGGAAGGAAGTTTCCATTGGTGTAAGCTGTCCTTACAATATAGATAGCAGTTTTGTGGGGTTCTGACCTGAGTTTGAGTTGCAGTGGGGTCAAAGGGTTGAACCTTGGAATCTTCAGCAGGGTATCAATGAACTCATTCATGGAATGCCTTGCATGATGGAGTTAAATAATTTTGCCCATACCCTTTAAAACATTCACACAGAGGCTAATTGTGTGAATGATCTCACTGGGCACTGATTCTGAAGAGCAACAGTCTTTTTGAGGAGCTAGTATCATTACTGAAAGAATACTTCCGGACATGCTTGTTGTTACATGCCATTAGGTTACTTCTGACTTATGCCAACCCTATGAATTAGAGACCTCCCCTTTGATAGAGATTAAACTGATACATTTTATTTTGAAAGATGTAGCTTCCATATCGCTCTTACTGCGACAGTGAATAATGAAACATATTCCTGTTGGTTACATATCCTTGTTTATGGATTTCATCTTAATGGTAGGGTCCCACAAATAAAAATATCCAGCAAATTACACTGTATTTCGTTTAAAGAAATCACTTCCCACAAGCACTGAACTTTTTCTTAAAAAAGAACAACTATGAAGATTAAAATCCTATCCCTGATTAAATGTACAGTTAGCTTTTCTGTGTATCAGAGATGGGTATCCAGTTACTTGGAATCTGCTCATATATCCGCCAGTTTTGAGGCATGCCTAGGGTCAAGTCTTACAGACTGCTTTGAGATAGATTTCTTTTAAAAAAATTATTGTAATGTAACTTGCACTGGCGACTGCGGGTACATTTTCCCCTGGTAAGACACACAGCTTATTTAGGGAAGTTGAAAGCACACAGTTCTGGTTTTGAAGTCCTCTGTGTTATCATTGTTAGTTATACCATCACTTGGGGTGGTTTGTCTTCCTTTGTGCAGTCACCTTGCAGTGGAATTCACTTGTCCCTGAGCTCTCTCTAAAAGCAATATGTTGCATGATGGAGTTCAATATTTGAAAGTACTGAATCCCCTTTAAATGGATCTGCACTGTGGAATTGCACTGTATCATCTTCATGTAATGAAAAAACGGTATCTGCTTCATATAGGATCTGACTTGAATTAAACAGTGTTCTGTGAATGGTTTGCATTTTGTTTTAAAATTGCATTTTCCTACTCTCTGCCCCTCTGTGAGGTTTCTTAAACTGTTCTTTGTCTTCCACCCTTTTCCCCCTCCCAAGAGGCAGTGTTTCTCAATTTTCTTTTTTCCACTTTTCTTCTTGCTCTCTTATCTCCCTTTTTGCCAACACCTCTCTGTAATTTGTTTGCAGGCAGGTTGTCTCTTTGATTTACTGTGTCTTTTCTCAATAGGATTATGATAAATGGATTGCTTTGCTCAGCAAGAACTAGACCAACACTATTTACTCAGGCTAGGTCAAGCCCATGCAAACACTTGAAAGGTGCTGCATCCTGCTCTTTCCCTTGTACTCCACCACTGCTGTTTGCTCACCTTGAATGCAGCCCCCATGTGGCACCACTATATGAACTGAGTCCTGACTATCACATGGGATTGGATCTGTATGACTCAAACACTCTGATCAGATAGGCATTGCCCTGGTTTTTGTTCCGCTGTGGGGATGGACTGTTTCATTCCTTTGGCCAGTAACTGCTGAAGTGAACCAGCCCATCTCCAGTGCATTTCTACTGGCACTTTTTCCATTCCTGTCAGGGACTCCTGTTGTTGTTGTTGTTGTTGTTGTTGTTGTTGTTGTTGTTGTTGTTG
>JAHTLZ010000379.1:23883336-23904809 GCA_023846285.1 Phrynocephalus versicolor | reverse complement strand
GTGTGTGTGTGTGTGTGTGTGTGTGTGTGTGTGTGTGTGTGTGTGTGTAGAATGGCTCCATTTTGGTTCATTTTAAGCATGTGAAATTGATGGAAATGAACCAAATCAGAAGTGAACTTTTCAGCAGTTGCATTTCCAGGTTAATCAAAGATCTGGAAGTTGACTCATGACAACTGGACTTCTTTTCTTGTGAGACTGAAATGTTTTGCTACTCATTCAAGCAGTTTTGTCAGTCTGAGGAAAGTTAGTGGTGAGGCTTCCAATTTATACTCCATCTTGATTTCACATCACTGTGGTCTAACCTGGGTGAACTATACATTGGAGGCCTCACCACTAACTTTCCACAGACTGACAAAGCTGCTTGGATGAGTAGCAAAAAATTTAGACATCACAAGAAAAGAAGTCCAGTTGCCATGACTCAACTTCCAAAGAACTGCACCTGGATGACTGAGAATCTTCACAGACATAGTTCATCAAAGATCTATCTATCTATCTATCTATCTATCTATCTATCTATCTATCTATCTATCTATCTATCTATCTATCTATCTATCTATCTATCTAATCTGCCTGCCTGCCTGTCGGTCTAATTTGTATACCACCTATCTGACTGCAAAGGCCAATCACGGCAGTTCAAAACAAAATAGTTCAAAACAGCCATGCTTCTAATTTTCTCTCTCTGCTGTGTTATCTCTCTCTCTCTCTCTCTCTCTGTGTGTGTGTCTCTGTGTGTGCGCAGAAACTGGAAAACAGGTATTGATCCCAACTGCCACTGTGCAGTGGTAATGGAGCTCTGTGCACCTGTGCATGTTTGGGGGAATGTTGCATCACAGTAGTATAAACAGTAAGCAAATATTAATTGATCAGCTTAAATTTAACTTGGGGATGAGATTCTTTGTGGCTGATGTGCTATGTAATGTTGAATAAGAGTAGAGGTTTTCAGTGTTTGGAATATAATGTTTTGAATAAGCCGAAAATATACAAAAGTGTGAAAACCACATGACCTAAAACTTACCCTAAAACGTGCTTGCATTTGTTGCTTGGAAACCTGATGTTTGGTTGTTCTTTCCAAAACAAACTCACAATCTGGATTCTGAAAAGAAACCCCTGTTAGATAAAGCTCCTTGTCTGGTGGGCAGGTAACCCCATGGTCAAGATAAGGTGCCTAGCCCTATGCTAGAGTTTAGGCAGATACAGTTACACAGTATGCTGCGCTCTCTTCACAGCCATGTCCAAGGAGCATACTAGTACGGCAAGCCTCTATACCAGCTCTGTCACACAACAGCTGCACATGTGAAAGGCACTGATCAGTAGGAGACTGCAGAATCACAGCACTCTGCATATAGACACTCCCCTGCCCACCCTGTACAAGCATACCCCTAACAAGAGCCCACAGTGCCCTTCTCAGAACTTAAAATGCTGGAGGCCAAGAAAGTTCAAATTCCGTGCTGTAGCCACAAGCTCCAGGGATTAGAATCTCTAGCCTTATCTGTTTCCTTACTTCCTGATTTCCTCCCCCGAAAAAGCACACAGATTTCTCTCCATACGATTTCAAACTGTACAAGCCCTTATCAGGGGTGGGGGGAGAAGAGGAAAAGCTGGGGGTAGATTGCCTTGTAGCTCCAGAAAAAGATTATCTTCCTTGCCATTTGTTCCTTCATTTCTGGTAAGGAGTAACTCCTACACAGATGACTTGTAGAACACAACTGATTGGGCCATTGGATGAAGTGGTGTTCCGCCCTCCTGAAGTGTTGATGTGATGGCCATGCCCTGCAATCTGCCTCTAGCATATAGCACTCTAAGGTACCGTGCTGTTGAATGTAGAAGAGCCTTCATTTAGAATTTTATTTATTTATTTATTTTGAATATTTTTACTCCACCTTTGGAAAAGGACCCAAGTCACCTTATGATAATGATAAAAATGATAAATAAAAATAAAATAAAAATGATGAATAAATTTAGAAGTTTCCATTGGATGAGTTTTCTGCTTTTTTTGGCCATAGTAAATTACTAGTACTCATTATTGCATCCTGTGGCAGTGAATTCTCCAGGCTAATCACTTGATAGGAACTAAATTCTCTTCCAGCTCTGCAGTTCAAAGGTGGAGATGAGGTGGCGATGAGGATGATGATTAGTTAGCTCTGTGAATAAGTACTTTCTTTCTTTTGTTCTATTGTTAATGAGCATTGTTAGATCTTCCAAAATCATGCAGTATTATGAGAGAGGCAGAAAAGCTTCACTTGTTCCCAGTGTCTGCACTTTCATATATAAACAGTATCAATGCATAGGGCCAAATTCCTCTTTATAAACAGCCTGTTATTGAAAGAGGGAATTCCTCAGCTGCTGCAAAAATCTGACTGTCACAGTAGGAAGTTTTCAGCTCTCTCATTGTTTGAAAACTAGTTTACTATTTTTCTTGTGGAAACACAAGTTATCTTTGAAAGTCTCAGATATAAAGATGTGGGATTTACCTGGAATGATCCCTTATCTCATAGCAGTAGGCTTGGCCCTAAGTTTCTTTAACTACACAAGCCACCAATTCCTTTGTTGTTGTTTTCTTGGAGAAAAGATGTTCCAGACCCCCTGATAGTTGTTTGTCCTCTGTACTTATGCCCCCCCCCCTTTCCTGCTCCTTTTGTATGTATAAAGGATCACAGCCCACTCAATTTATACCATGGCTTGATGATGTAACCATAGCCTCCCATCCAGCTCTTTAGAAGAGATCCTGTCACAGATCCACTCTAAATAGGAGGCTTGATGTATTTTGAAGGCACCTCGTGTGGATTGCCGAGGTGTTTAATGCTTTCAATGTGCTTTGAACTTGTTTGGCTGTTCTGAGGATAATTCTTGATCATAATGAAGCTGCGGGAGATTGATGGGGATGGCTCGTTATGTTCTTGCCACGTTGTTCACACAGTACTTCTGGAGCAGCAAAATGCACCATTAAAGGCAAAGAGCCAGGGGAACGATGGGGCCATAATTAGTTGCTGCTGTAATAGTTTTGATTGAATGTGTCTAGAGATACTGCAAGCAGTTCTTTGGAGAACTGATGCTCCAAGGGGATGGTTAAGCAGAGCAGGGCTTAGCAAATGGACAAGGGGTCACCCTGTGCTTCCCCAGCCTGCCTCTTTAAAGCCATAATTAAAATGTCTGGCAGTTATGGGTTAGCTGTGGACGAATACTGCCCAAGTGTTCAAAACATGCTATTCTTTAGGAGAGGCCGGCTTATTCAGAATGCAGGAGATGGGCCATGGAGGGCACAGCTGCACTGTCTCTTCCTTCCAATGCAAAATCAGATGGAATCCTGCTCGTACCAGTAGAAATACTCTGTTTGCTAGAATGAACCCTCTTGCAGGGGCTGAGATGCAAAATCTTGCAGAAAGAAAGAAAAAGAATTCAGTGACTTTATATGATATAACTCTTATGTCCAAATACAGTGGACCCTTGTATAACAAACATTTTGTATAACATAACATCTGTACAACATAAAAAATTCCAGAGATAGGGGAAATTTGTTTAACATAACTGCCTATGGGGCGAATCTGTACAACATAAAAATGGGATTTCTCCATTTTCAATGCATTTCTATGGGAAACTTGTATAAAGGAAAATTTGCTTAACATAATTTCATTTGGAATGAATTAATTCCTTTATACAAGCTACCACTGTACATGGATAATCCATAGCATTGGGACTGCAGGACACTATTTGTTTATTTATTTTATTTATTTTGAATATTTTTACCCTACTTTTCTCCTTGGAAAAGGACCCAAGGTGGCTTACAATAATGAGGGAATTAAAAGAGGCATCTTGGAACATTAAAAGGTAATAGTAGAGCTACAAAGAGCACACAGAAAGAAAAGAAAAATCCATTGTGAGGGGTGGAAAGTACTATGGAAAACACTGGTGTTCTTATGAAATCAGTCAATGCAGTCATTGTTTACTAGGGTTCCTTTGGAAGAAACATAAATTTTATTAGAAGAACCATTATCCCCCCACCCCCAGTTGTGGAATTTTTCAAATTTGTATTGAGATTTATGATTAATGGTGTTCTTTGAACAGGTAGATGGTTCATGGAGAACAAGGGTATTACTGGCTAGCATTCTGGATGCGTAAGGACAACCTCCAGGTTGGGGAGATAGGTAGGATATCTCTCAGTGCCATTTGCAGGGAATCATAAACAGGTGAAGACATCTGCTTGGGAATACCCTGAAGCACATGGTGAACCACTGTGTGAGACAGAATGTTGGACTGGATGGGCTGTGGCCTGTTCCAGCAAGGCTGTTCTTAATGTTCTCATGTTGTATGGTAACCCATATACAGTTACATCATAAGAAGTCCCTCATTCAGGGAAAGCTTATGTTTGAATCATGTACAGTGGTACCTTATATAAAGGAATTAATTTGTTCCAAATGAAATTACGTTAAGCAAATTTTCCTTTATACAAATTTCCCATAGGAACGCATTGAAAACAGAGTAATCCCTAATCGCGACCATTTTTATGTTGTACGGATTTGCCCCATAGACAATTCTGTTAAGCAAATTTCCCCTATCTCCAGAATGTTTTGTGTTGTACAGATTTTATGTTATACAAACCGATTGTTATATGAGGGTCCACTATAGTTCTGTTCGAGGTTTTAAAAAAACTTTTAACTTCTTTCCCCCCACTTTTCAGATGAAAATAACTTCACAATAAGTTGTAGTGCTTTATAGTTCTCACTCTAGTACTGGCTGTACAGTACATAAAAACAGGCCACAGCCCATCCAGTCCAGCATTCTGTCTCACACAGTGGCTCAACATTTGTTTCAGAGTATTCCCAAGCAGATGTCTTAACCTGCTTATGATTCCCTGCAAATGGCATTGAGATATATCCTGCCTATCTCTCCAACCCAGAGGTTGTCTTATGTAAAACTGAGGCATTTTTCATTTTTCTTATGTAAAACTGAGGCATTTGTATTGGGGTGTGTATGTGTGGGGGCTAAAATTCTACACATAAGAAGGATCAGGAGGAAGATACACTAAGCAGAGTGGAACCTGTGTGTATGCGTGTTGTGTCATGACACATTACAGTCATGCCTGACTCTTCATGACCCCATGTCCATGGAGTTTTCTTGGCAGGAATACTGCAGCATTCCCTGGTGGTCTCCCATCCAAGTACTAAGCAGGGCTGACCCTGCTTAGCTTCTGAAATCAGGCGAGATCGAATGTGCTTAGGGCATTCTGAGTAAACATGAATATGATTCTTAGATGCAAGCTGCCTTGGGAGGGATTTGACAGGCAGTCTTAAAATGTCTAAATAATGTCCGATAACTAGTTAAAATGTTATTGAATGTCATTTGAGACAATATTATAATTTTATGTGTTAAATAAATTGTGAATTTATTTAACCTTTTGGAAGCTATTAAATGCATGTAGCGTAGTCAGGAAAATAAGTTTTGTGTGTATTTTTTACCCCCCCCCCCGCTCCCTATTTTTGTTTCCTTACCAGGCACTTTCTTTAATCAGGCAGATTTTTCATTCACCAGGATTTTTTATCCTTATTTTATATCCTTAGCCTTTTTTTTTCTGCTCCAATTTAAATATGTGCTGCATTTTTAAAAGAAATCTTAAAGTTGATTGCCAAAGCTACCTCTTGGATGTCAGGTATGTTATTCCTTAAAAATGAAAACAATCAAAAAGTTACTTGTTAGAATAAACTGATGTCAAGAATCCAGTTCGGTCAGACATTTTGACCTGGAAAAAAGGTTTCATCCACTTTTCAGGTAAGGAGAAGTCAAATCCAACTGAAACAGATCAACTCACATGTTGCTTGGTATGCTGAAAACTACAGTGGTACCTCAGAAAATGAATTTAATTTGTTCTCCAAGGCAATTTGTTATCTGAAAAAAATCAGTATCGAAACATGGTTTCCAATAGGAATGAATGGGAAACCAATTAATCTGTTCCAGAGCCTAGGAAAATGATACAGACACCTGGTTTTTTTGCTCAAAACTCTTTATAAAGTGGACTTTAAAGGTACAGATGCAATGCCACCTGGGATAACTCTTTTTTACCTATGCATGCTGGAAATTCATTATCCGAGGCAGCCCATAGGAAAATTTGTTATCCGAGGTAGCCCATAGAGAAAATTCTATCTGAGGCAGACCTATGCCTAGAAATTGTGATTCGTTATCTGAGGCAGCCCATAGGGAAAATGTATTATCCAAGGCAGCCCTTTACCTGGAAATTGCAATTCGTTATCTGAAAAATTCATTATCAGGGGCATTCGTTATCCAATGTATTACTGTATATTTAAAGGATGTCATATTGAAGAGGGGACTGGTTTGTTTTCCATGGTTTCAGAGACTAGGACTCGGACCAATGGTTTCCTACAGGAAAAGAGATTCCATTTGAACATTAGGAAGAACATGACAGTTAGACCTGTTTGGCAGTGGGATATGCTGCCACGGAGGGTGGTGGAGTCTCCTTCTTTGCAGGTTTTTAAGCAGAGGCTGCATGACCATCTGTCGGAAACATTGTGATGGGGTTCCTGCATGGCAGGGGGTTGGACTGGATGGCCCTCGAGGTCTCTTCCAACTCTATGATTCTATCAATCTAATTTGGATCTATTCATTTGCTGCATTAAGGGATGTGTAGTGATTCTAGATGTGGAAGATAGCATTACCAAAGGGCAAGTCTACTTGTGGAGTGGGGCTTCTTTGTCATCTTACCCTGGAGCCCCTCTGAATCTGCCATCAATGGGACCACATAACTTGACTGACTCCTTGATCCATGTCTACTTAAAGGGAGATCAAAGATCCTTGGAAGAGTGGCTTTGGGAACAGATTCATGGCGTTCTGCAAGATCTTGTCAATGAGGTACTGTCCTTAGATACAGTGCCTCACTTTTCTCATAGGAGTAGCATTATTTATCTCTCTGGAGGAAATTTAAATCAAATTAAAATGTGGTTAACTTGCTGCCTTCCCACCTTCCATGACCTCAGCCATTAAGAATCTAGAAACACTTCCCAGCTTTCTGCCTGTTTTCAGTGTGGTGGTTGCATTCCTGGTCATGTGTCCAGTCACACAAGAGGCATGCAATGAGGAACACAACTGGTATCAAGTTAAATTTGGCACTGTAACATATGTGTTTTCACTTACACATGCATGCATCACCAATATAATTCTGGCCAATTTGTTTTTTTTAATGGTCTGAGTTACACTGAAATGTATGGTTTTTCAGACAATGATATATTTACTTGTTGAAAGCAAATCATTTTACCAGTCACACTTTCAAGAACCTTGACATGATTTGTAGCTTTGGGAAACTATCACTGTAGATTTCAGTTTCCATTATTATTTCTTGCTTTATTTTTTCTCTATTATAATATGTATATCAGCTGGCTGGATAGCTCAGTGAGAACCAGAAGTTGGGACTACTTTGCGTCCAGGGAGAACAGACACCATATGTAGCCTTGGGCAAGTTGCACAATTCCAGGGTGACCCTAGATCAGCGTTGGCGAACCTATGGCACGGGTGCCAAAGGTGGCATTCGCAGCCCTTTCTGTGGGCACTTGACATCGCCTCTTCACAGCCACCTGTATTCAGATTAAATGGCTGTATTGGCACTTTGAAAAAAAAAAGTGGGTTTTTAATTGCAGTTTGGGCACTCGGTCTCTGAAAGGTTCGCACCGTCACTGCCCTAGATGAAGGAAATGGTAAATCACTTTTGAGTGCTGTCTAGAAGACCCTGAAAAGACTTGCCATAAGTCAGAGCTGACTTGAAGGTGCACAGTATTATATTTGTACCAGTGGGATAAGCTACAAAATGTTGCCTGATACTCCTGTTTTCTCTAGAACATTTTCTTGTACTGTATAGTGAAGTAAGAGGAGTTTCCTCATTTCCGTGCGGCTTAGTGCAAACTTTTGTAGATAACACACAACCTGTATGCACCCCACCAATTTTTGTGGTCCTAATAGTTGCCACCCCTTAATGTTTTGTTTTTAAAACAAGGTGAATGGAACCCTTGGGCACCTCCAGGAACCACAATTTGCCCTTTAAAACAAGAAACATGACCTTGCAGGCAATTTTTTAAGAAAAAGGAAGTCTTTTTTTTCACCTCTAGTTTTGACATGAGAGGGTCCAGCCTCCCAAATTGTATTTGTAACATATGCCTTTTTTGTTTTGTTGAAAATGCTTGGCCCACATAAATTATCAAGGGCTGTCAAAATGCACACAGTTTAGTTATTCCTTCTCTTGAGTATTCATTAGTGGAACAATATTGCCAAAAATAGTCCTTAATTGGTATCAGCTATATTTTAGTTGCTATCTGTTATGTCACACATGGTTACATTTCCCCATGACTCATTGCTCCTTAAATTTACTCCAAGGCCTTGGCATCACAGCTTCCCTTTTGCTTCATGAACACTGTTATCTATCAAGTTCCCAAAGTATTCATGACACTGTCTTGCCCCATTATTCCCCTCATCTGCAGATATGATCAGTCCCTTCCTTGTACTTGCCAAAGTCATTCCAATGAAGAGAACCCTAAAATACCAGTTTTATCTGCAATCCTCTACTCGGTTGCCTGGGAGTATGCCACAGCTGAACTAAGCAGGATTTATTTCTGAGTAGACATGTGCAGGATAGCACTGTCAGATAGGCAGTCCTTGGAGTGAATCATTTGCTGATAATTTCACAGTGAAGGTACCTCAAGGAAAACATCCATTCTAGCAAGATTGCTTGTTGACAAAGGGAGAGGTAAGATAAAGCAGGCTTTACTCTAGCTGTTGTGTACTACATTATTTGTCCTAACTGGCTTTATCTGACATTGGACAATCCTTTGCTATTCCCACTAAAGTTTCTTCGGCATGCATATGTTACACCTCTCTGGCCTTATTGTCTCGGACATTGATTGCTGTAGTATGAATCTCCAAAAGAGTTTATTTATTTATTTATTTATTTATTTATTTATTTATTTATTTATTTATTTATTTTAGTTTATTTTATTTTAGTTTAGTTTAGTTTAGTTTAGTTTAGTTTAGTTTTATACTACCCGTCTTCCTGGGGAGGAACTCTGGACGGTGAACAAAAGGGGTTAATCAAACACATAAAAACACAATGCAACAATCAGGAAAGGAGTTAAGGGAAAATAACAAGAGGGGGAAGAAAGGGAAAAGCAAGACAAAAAAGTGGCAAAATAAAAGATGGAATCATTGGCAACAGATGACCAAAAAAAAAATAAAAAAAAATAGAGGTCGCCAAATGCCTCCAGAAAAAGCAGGGTTTTAAGTGCTTTTTTGAAGACGGGCAGGGACTGTGCAAGGTGCAACTCACTCGGAAGATGGTTCCAAAGTGAGGGGCCAGCCACAGAGAAGGCACGGTTTCACGTTACCGATTTCCGTGCCTCCCTGGGCGTGGCCACTCAGAGTGAGAGCACCTGCGACATTCTAGTGGGCCTGGCCTCAGTTGATCATTCTAGTTTGTCCAGACTCTGCAGAATTATGTTACTTCTCTTGGGATCAAAACTCTCCCTGTACTCCTACCCCCCCCCCCCCACGTTCTGCTTCCTTCCTTCCAGCGTTGATTTGTGTCTGGAACATGAGAATAACATCACAGATGGATATTCATTTCCTCAAAGAGTATGCTCGTGCATTTTAATTGCGAGCATCTTTACTTGTTACTGGTGTAATTGTGAGTAGACTTTGTTTTTGTATTGATAATTAGGGAGTAGAACAGATGGTGAAGGCTTAGTTTAAAGTAATGTGTCCATTAAAGGAAATCTACTGTATGCTGCTGCTGAAGAGTCTTCACTCAAGCAGAACCTAGTTGCTTCCCATAAGGTTTGAATCCCCAGTATCACAGCTCCAGAGGAGGCAAAGGATGGGACCAATGCCTCCCCAAGAGATGTAAGGCATAGTCTCTAGGGACTGTGTGCTTCTTGGAGTAAATAGAAGATGCAGTGTATCCCCAGCATTTATGGCAGGAGTCCTGTGTTCATCTAGCAGCAGCAGCAGCTCATAGGAAGGCATCTGGAACTCATTTCTTTATAGGAATAGTTTTATGAACCACTCGTAGTAGTGATGTGCAGCTTGGCATACAAAGCATAGGAAGGAAAGGACAGTTTGCTCCTCTTCATGCTGTGATCAGAAATGATAATTATGCTTATATACGCGCATAAATTTTAACAGAGTTCTGCCATATTCATCTTCCCCTGTGAAATCATTTTGTTGCAGTGCTCTGGATGATAATGGGCACAAGGTCTATCACTTATTATATCACTTTCACTTATGGCTGGCTCACTCCTGGCCCCTGGCTTGCCTAAAGCAGATGTTAAGCAGCAGCAAAGTAAAGCAACCCAAAGTATGCTGCTTATATATTGCCCCACAGGGCCTTAAAGCATTCTCTGGGTGGTTTACAATTTAATTACATGGGCAACACATTCCAGAAAATATACTATGCTACAAATTCCCTGCCTCTGATTTTTCCCAGGTAATTCTTTCCTTGGAAAGTGGTCAGGAGTGGGGAAGTTGAAGGCAGAGAGGATGACAGGCCGTGTGCTCTTTCCATTAGGTGGTAGATTTCAGACAAAATCTGAATCAGCATATTGGCCTTCTGGACCATTCAACTCAATAGAATATCTGAATTGTTTTCCAACTTGGTAATGGAGACTTGGGACATAGCAGGCATATTGGGAGCATGCTTTACTTATGTAAGTTTGGGTCTACAACTCAGGGCCAAGTTTCAATGTCATTCTATTTAGCTTCGATCTGAGCTGTCCAGATTTGGTATCTGAATAGCTCATTTTCCCTACCAGACCCTGAGGTTAAAAACCCTTGTTCCAAACTCAAGCTAGGAGATAGAAGCCCTTGCCTTAATCCTTATTCATAAAATCTCAGGGTAGCCGGCTCTTGTCTCAATGTGCAGTGCCAAGGGCACAAAATTAGGTGCAGAGGTCTTAACAGCCTCCAGCTGCACCACAGAAGAGGGTTACAGCAGGTGCCCCAGGAAGAAAATGCCAGTCAGGTGGCTCTTTAGCTTTGAGACAATAAGAGTTGCCAAGCCAGTTGGGATTTCACAATTAAGAGATCTCAACAAGTAGCCACACAGTCTTTTTAAATTTCAGTTCTGTCTCCGTTTCCTACAGCAGGGAAAAAGAAATAATGTCTTCCATCCCACCCCCCCACCCCCCAATCCACCTATCCAGCTCCATGACCCCTGTGCCCTAGAAGTTACTTAAAGCTGTGGTGAACCCAGCCATAGTCTGATATGGCAAGCCTACAGGCACAAAGACATGGTACCTAATCTTATCCTAGCATTTACTTACAATCAAACATTATAAAGGAGCATTGTATACTGCTTTCAAACACTAGTTCTCCCTGGTTGTTTTGCTCCCACCACTTGGTTGGGCTGTATCCTTTTTCTCCACCTTAGGAGGATGCCAGGTGTCAGGGCAATGGCTGCTGCTGAGCATTGATGGCTGGTGGAGCAGAAGGTATATCAAACAATTGTGGGTTGAGTCAGGGATGATGGGTAGAATTAGGAGCATAAACTACACCAGAAAAGGCAGGCAAGTGAACAAGCATTCGTGCATGTACAGACATGGAGGCAGCCTTTTTTAACTCCCCCAGACATTGCCTCATTTTTGCCCCCTTTGGTCTCCTGTTGGCTGCTTCCCTTTGTGGCTGATTTCCTAGCCCTTATCTCCCTGTTTGGTCTGCTTGCGTTTTTCTTTTGCTGCAGCTTTTGCTTGTTAGAGAGATGCACTTTAATGAATGGCAAACAATTGTTTTCAAGTCTTTATAAAAACATTTGCAAACAGCTTTGAGTGTCTCCTTTTCTGGAGGGAGAAAACAGGATGTACATTCCTGTATAAATAAAGAAAATGACCAAATAGTGTCCTCAGGCAATGGAAGAAAATATAGAGGAAGCAAAGCACACTAACACAGCTTAAGCATTCTCTCTCTCTCTTTTTTTTTGCCCTGCATGTGTGTGTGTGTGTGTGTGTGTGTGTGTGTGTGTGTGTGTGTGTGTGTGTGTGTGTGTGTGTGTGTGTGTGTGTGTGTGTGTGTGTGTGTGATTACATTCGTGACTGACTCTTTGTGATGCCATGTCCATGGAGTTTTCTTGGCAGGAATACTGGAGTGGTTTGCCAGTTCCTACTCCAGGTGCCTACAGCACCTGGTATTAATTCCCTGGTGTTCGCTGATCCAAGTACTAACCAGGGCCGACCCTGCTTAGCTTCCGAAATCAGGCGAGACTGAGTGTGCTTAGGACATCTAGGCAGCCAATTTTGCCCTGCATAGGGTTTTCCAAAAGGAGGGAACCCCTAAGGCGCTTCCCCCCCCCCTTTCCATTACAAAGGCACCCTCCCTTCTGATAAAGAAATTACAAAATGCTAAAGCTTCGAGTGAGTAGCCAGTCCTAGACACAAACCTTCTAGCATTAACTGGGGTGCCCCGTCAGCCCCAGCATGGCCACTTCCTTGATATTCTTGGGTCTGAGACTGAGACTAGAGATGGACACATGGGAATGATTTTACCATGAACCCCAGAGAGCCTGTTGCCTCAAGTAGCAGGGTGCCAGGAGTGGTAAATGTCCCCTCCACCCATATTTAATGTCCTTATAAAGAGCCCGCTTGTTTCAGCAGCCCACAATACTGTATCAAAAACAAGCTTAGACAGCCAGGAGGGAAAGGGTTCAGAGGCAATGCATGATGGGACAGGTGGCCCTTAAGGTTCTGGCAACTACAGGGATGTTTACTCCCATCATACCTTCGTTCTGATTTAGTATGAAAAGGCCCTGAATATTTTAAAAAGGAGAATTTCTCCTCATGGACATTTCTTGGTTCAGTACAGTAAGACCCCCGGTATTTCCAAGGGATCACCTCTATGATCAACCATATGATTGACTATGGATTCAAGTGAACTCTATATACAACATATATGGGGGGGGGGGGACAACGGCCACAAAAGGCACCCTTGTATGTTGTATACAGGGCTGTGTCAACTTGGAGTTACCACAAGAAAAGGGACACAATAGCAATCCAGAAGTTGAGTCATGGCAACTGACTTATGGTGAGTTTGGAAATATTTTGCTACTCATCCAAGTAGCTTCTCCAGTCTGAGGAAGGTGTGTGGGAGACTGACAATTTGTACTCCACCTTGGTTTCACTTCACCCTGATCTGAATAAGCCCATTAGATGGACAATGGGGTGTTTTTAAAGTCACACCTCTGCATCCCTTCCCACACCCATTAAGCATGGCTTGTTAGCAGTGGGATTTTGCCGAGTGTTCCGAGCTCTACATTGGGGAAACTAAACAGCCACTAAACAGGAGGATGGCCTAGCACAAGAAGGGCAACAGCTCAGGACCAGAATCAGTGGTGTACCTTCATTTGAAGGACAAAGGACTCTCATTTAATGATAAGGATGTACAGAAGATAGGTGGTTCAAGGGTGGGGTCAGGGAAGCCATTCACACATGTACAGTATGGAAAATCCCTCTCTCAACAGATGTGACCCAGACAAATTAGAACAACATCCTTCCACCCATACTTAATGGTTGTGGGAAGGGATGCAGAGGAGTGACTTTCACACACATGACCATTGTCTATCTAATGCACCTATTCAGACCAGGGAGAAGTGAAACTGAAATCGAGTATAAATTGGGGGTCTCCAATCCACCTTCCTCAGACTAAAGAAGTTACTTGCATGAGTTGCAGAATGTTTTGACCTAACAAGAAAAGAAGTCCAGTTGCCATGACTCAAATTCTGGATAACCTCACCTGGATGACTGGGAATCTTCCCAGACATAATGCCACAGAAAGGCTAGAGGACAGAAAAACACACTCAATGCTCCTTTTGGTGAGGGACAAACTTTCCTTGAACTATCTTTAGAGGAGACAGGGCATGGATGGATTGTCCTCATTTACATTTGAATGTAGGTTAATTTTGTGTTAAGCTAGAGGCACTTTTATGGTTTTTAAAAGAATGTTTACAGTTGGTGTGCACTTGCCTCTTCCATCCTCTTTGATGGAAGGACTGGCTAATAATGGCCTAGCAACATGGCTGGCTAATGAGTTCTGATAATCCTGGCTGGTTTGGAGTGGGTACCAGATCTTTCCAGGGGTTTAGCCAGTTAGATAAATCAAGACATTGTGCTTCTGAGGAAATAACTATATTGTTTCTCAGCTTGGCCTTTCTTGTGTTTGTAGTACTAATAGAACAGTAGTCTCTGGCGTGGACTCAGTATAGCTGGCTAATGCGTGGAGTGGGAATAATTGCATATATTGGGCATGCATTTTAGTTTACTTAATGCTTAAAATCTCTTTTTTAAAGCAGCTGCTTGTCAACTGAGTGACCCAATTGCTCTATAAGGATGCAATGTCTGTTTGGCTGATACTATGATGTAATTAAGCAAACAAAACATATTTTCCAGATATTTTGGGCTTTCATACTTTGATCTCCTAGTCTGCCAATGCATCTGTTTATTATGGGATGTGTGCCTCTTTTGCCAGCAAGGACCTCATTTGGATTTGAGTTAGTCAAATACACAGCACATGCAAGTGTACAGGGTAACACAGAGAACTTTCCTCTGGTCTCACAATGCATACATATGTTAATACATTCATAAAATGACATTCCCTTCTGGGAGCACAAGCCAGAAACTAGGAAATGTTACATTTTAGTTCCCTGTATCTTGAGATCATTTTGCTTTGCAAGTGCATATCAGTTAGACATAGGGGAAGACTCCATATGGCAAACTGTTCCTGATTGGCTAGTCATACCATCCGAGGGATTCTGAGAATTGTAATCTAAAAAGTAACTTTTGCGAGCACAGCTCCTGGTCAAAAAGCATCTATCAAACCAGGTGTGTTTGGGGATGCTGGAATGGCTGTGGCAGAGGACGCAGCATGGGAAGAACGTTATCACCCCATCCCTTCTTCTGGATTTAGTCTGCAAAACCACATTGGGAACAGTGTGCTAGAATGACTTTCCCTTATATGCAGAAAGAGTAGTAGTGAGGAAAGCAGATTTGGCCATTGGGACAAATTGGGTCCCTTTTGTTGCAGTGGCGGTCCTGGCTGCCGAGGCAGAACCCACAACACAGATGGATGAAGACAGAAATGTCTGTCCGACCCAGGTACAAAATTCACTCAGAGACACACAGTTAAACAAGTGTTCACCCAGGCGAGGCCCTGACCGCCTGCTTCTGGTAAGGAGGCAAGCAAGAATGGACTAGTTGGGCATAGCTTGAGTCTGAGGTGGGGCAGTTGTGTTCCCATCCACCCACCTACCCAAAATAATTCTGAGAGCTGCATGTTTCCTATCTGTAGTTTAATGGGTGCCATTCTTGCTTCCTGGCAGAATGTTTTGGCTGTCAGCCATACCAGTAGGAACTCCCTGCCACAAGATGTGATGGCATCTAGCCTGGATGCCTTCAAAAGGGGATTGGACAGATTCCTGGAGGAGAAGTCCATCAAAGGTTACCAACCCTCCAGGCTTGGAACTGGGGTGCTTTGTGGACCGGATACAGGAGAGTGGTATGAAGAGACAGATGTCTGGTCTTGTGTGCTCCCGGACACATTTGGTGGGGCCACTGTGGGATGCAGGAAGCTGGACTAGATGGGCCTTTGGCCTGATCCAGCATGGCTCTTCTTATGTTCCTATGTTCTTATGTTCAGTTGAGTACCTGAAAAGGGTGCCTGTTGGACTCATGCATCATTATCTTACAAAATGGGTTTTCTAATCACTTGCTAATTTGTGCTGAAAATTGGTTTTAATGCAGGATGTTGTACAAATCAGTGACTTTGTACTCCTTCCTCGCTATATTGAAGCCAAAAATGTTAAATAGTATCATTTAAAACTGCTGTAAATACTGTTTGTTTGCATCTGTGATTTCCTTTTTAAAAAAAGTTTATTTAAAATATTTATCTTTCTTGCTGAACTAGGAATATCTCCAAAACGGCTCACAATTTTTTTAAAGAAAAACTACATATTAGAACAATAAATAAAATGACTCAGCAGCAAAGACAAGAAGAGCATTTTCTTCAAATTCAGAAACCCTCAAAAGCTTTTTGGAAAAGAACCTAGTCTTACTAGTATCATCAACAGAGGTAACAAGTGGAGCAAACTTACCCAGGCAGAGGATTCTACAATCCTCCAGGAGGTTGCCTACAAATGAACCAATTTCTTGCATATTTCCAATGTTACCTCTGGGCACGTGTTTTGGTGTGTAATTGTGTAGGGGCAGAAACAATACACACTCTCATGTCCATCATTAGGTTAGCCCAGGATATTTTGCTGCCTGAGAATCAGCAGCATATGACCATACTAGACTTCAATGAAGGTGCTTAAAACTCAAAGCCAGCCAAATTATTTTGATATGTGGCAGGCAATCCCTTCCTATCTTTGATATGTGGCAGGAAATCTCATCCTATCAAAGATGAGGATGTACACATATTAGACGAAGAAGATAGGTGGTTTGAGAGAGGAGTAAGGGAAGCCATTCATGTGAGCATTGAAACTCCCTCCCTCAACAGAGATGGCGGCCTCAGGCATAGTCTATCTGCTACTTATCAGGGTGTGCTTTCCAAAGTACCTAGACAAATCAAAAAGCCTTCACCACCAAGGCCATAGCTAACAACCCATTCTTGATAGGTTTCAGCACCTTAGGCCATTGCTCACCTTAAGGCTATGGATACTATTGTCTCCCTAAGGAGCCTATTCAGGCCATTGTACATTTTATGAGCCTAATTCAGATCAGGGTGACAAGTGGTCAAAGCTGACTATCAGATGGAGGACGTGCACTAGCTGTATTCAGACCGATGAAGCTGTTTGGATGAGCAGCGAAACGTTTCTATCTCTCAAAAAAGAAGTCCAGTAGCCATGACTCAACTTCCAGGCTTCCTATCTTTGGTAGCAAAATCAAAGCAAAAAAAGCAAAAAGTTTTCTGCTTATATACCACCCCATACCACTTCAAGTAGTTTCTGGGCAGTTTACAGTTTAATTACAGTATGCAGGCTACACATCTATACATAGCAAGGATGGCTAGCCGGCGAGGATGATGTGTGCGTGCCACACTCCGAAATTACAGAGAAGGGAGGTATATAGCAATATAAAGGGAAATAATAAAAGCTTCTTTAAATATGTTAGAAATAGAAAACCAGATGGCCCTCTGGATGATGAGGAGGTAAAGGAGGACTTGGAAATTGCAAAGAAATTAAATGAGTTCTTTGCATCTGTCTTCACGACAGAAGACCTTGGGCAAATTCCACTGCCTGAACGGCCCCTCTTGACTAAAAAAATTAAATCAAATACAGGCTAAAAGAGGGGATGTTCTAGGCTTAATTGATAAATTGAAGACCAACAAGTCACCGGGCCCAAGGATTATTGAGGAACTGAAAAAAAAAAAAAGAAATTGCAGATCCCTTAACGGTAATATGCAACTTGTATCTTAAAATGGCTACAGTGCCAGAGGACTAGAGGATAGCGGATGTCACACCAATTTTTTAAAAAGGAAGGAGGAGGGACCCAGGAAACTACAGGCCAGTTAGCCTTACATCTGTCTCATGGAAGATGGTAGAAAGCCTCATTCAAGAGAAAACCTTAAAACACATTGAAGAACAAGCCTTGCTGAGGGCAAGTCTTGCCTGACAAACACTTTAGGACTCTTTGAAATTCTTTAGAATTCTTTGAAAAGGTCAACAGGCATATGGATTTGGGTGAACTGATGGATATTGTCTATCTTGATTTTCAGAAGGCTTTTGACACAATCCCTCTTCAAAGGCTGCTAAGAAAATTGAACAGCCTGGGGATAAAAGGGCAGGTCATCAATGAACATATCTACCCAGTGTATGGCAGCAGTGAAGAAGGCCAATTCAATGCTAGGGATCATCAAAAAGGACATTGAAAATAAAATAGACAACATTATAATGCCATTGTACAAAACGATAGTAAGGCCGCACCTGGAGTATTGTATACAATTCCGGTCTCCACATCCCAAAAAAGACATAGTGGAACTGGAAAAGGTGCAGAAAAGAGTGACTAAAATGATTACTGGGCTGGGGGACCTCTCTTATGAGGAAGGGCTACAGCATTTGGGGCTCTTTAGTCTGGAAAAAAGGCACCTGAGGGGCGCTATGATTGAGATGTACAAAATACCAGAACTAGGGGGACATTCACTCAAACTGAGGGTCAGGAGAGTGAGAACAGACAAAAGAAAATATTTTTTAGCCAGCATGTTGATAGTCTATGGAAATCCCTGCCTCAGGATGTGTTGATGGCATCTGGCCTGGATGCCTTCAAAAGGATATTGGACAGATTCCTGGAAGAAAAGTCCATCACAGGTTACAAACCATAATGGAAATGTGTAATCTCCAGGCTTAAAAACAGGGTACTTCAAGGGCCAGATGCAGGAGAGTGGCATCAGAAGACAGATATCTAGTCTCATGTGGACCCAGATGCATTTGGCGGGGTAACAGTGGGATACACGAAGCTGGACTAGATGGGCCTTTGGCCTGAGCCAGCATGGCTCTTATGTTCTTATGTTCTTATGTATTCTGTGCTGTGTTCACAAATCACTCTCACTTGGTAATAAAATCAGGTGTAGCAGAATAAGTGGCGAACCTTGCACAGCATCCTAAAATCTGCTGTCTGAGGTGCTGGGGTTGGCTCTCTGATCTTTGGCTAGAAGCCACTAAATTAACTACAATGAAAGAAAGATCCCAGAATGGAGTCTTTTGTGGGAACAACTGAATGTTGTATCCCATACAAATCAGCAAAATATGATGGAAGGTTTTAATTAAAGAGTTACAGAACTGACTAGGAAAACAGACACAGAAGAGAGGAAATTTGGATGGAAATTGAAGATACTGTACAGTGAAAGGAGTGTGAAACATCTGACAGCAACAAAACAGATGAAAGAATGATTGGGAGGGGAAAAGTAAAGCATAGAAGGGGAATGGAGATAGCTGTGAGGCTTCCAGTCTGATTAATGATGCTCAGGCTGTGATTCATTGTAATCTGCTCATTAGCAAGCTGAGGAAAGTAATTTTACACTGGCCCCAACCACCTTTCCCACTGCTTTTCTCCTCCACCAGTGATTGATTGCCATCGTGGGTTCTTTGTTGTCCAGATGTACACAGGGCCAGGGTGGCACTTTACTTGGTGAAGACCTCGGTCTCCCTCCTGGGTGAGTGCCAAGTTTCAGATCAGCTAATTGAACACAGTTTGGGGGCTTTGAGGTTCTATGTTTGCAGCAAGAGGGAGTGTTGGAGAAGATGATTTTGTTCAAATGCAACACTGATTGTGTGCCATATCTTCCACCTAAGTGTAGGACACTCAGTTGGCTCTGGATCAATATGATAAAAGAACAATTGTGGGTGTTCTTTTGTTACAGTTTTGACTGACTCTTTGTGACCCCATGTCCATGGAGTTTTCTTGGCACGAATCCTGGAGTGGCTTGCCAGTTCCTACTCCAAGCACCTGCAGCACCTTGTATTCCCTGCTGGTTGCCCATCCAAGTACTAACCAGGCCCGACCCTGCTTAGCTTTCAAGATCAGGCAAGATCAGATGTGCTGAGGGCATAACCAATTATTAATAGCATATAGAGCAACAACAAACAAAGAAAAGCTGCCAGAGGGAAAAGATAAAATGCATTAAATACGTTTTTGAATAACTCTGACTTTAGATGTCATCATATATTGTGCAGGTACATCATAAGATAAAGCAATGTGCAGCAAGACATAGCAGTTGTGATTTCCAAGTTTTCAAGCTGTTTGAGCTTTAACCTGACATGAACAACAAATGACCTGCAGGCCTCTCCCATGTGCTGCTATTGCTGGTAGAATTGCACAACATAGTTCCCCAGCACTGTAAACTTGTCTTCTCCTGTTTAGAGATAAGGACCAGTCCTTTAAATTGGGTCCAGAAATCAGCTTGTATCCAGTGCAGATGATGTAACACTGGTGTTATAGAATCAGATTTCTGGATTTCCATTAATCATTTCAGAGCTGCATTTTTCTCCAATGGCAGCTTCCAAATGCACAGGCAAGATGGTGGAGCATGATCTGTCTTGTCTACAAAAGGCCATAGCACACTCCTGGCCACAGCTGGCATCTGATCAGTAAGACCTAGCCTAGAAGGACACCCAAATAATTAATCAGGTGCTACTGTACAGGATACATTAACCAATGCAGGTTTCTCTACTCTTACTACTTCTGACTTATTTGGATTTAGTTTATTAACTAAGTCTTGTTCCTACATTGGTGTCTATTGTGTGGGATCTGTTGTATGTCAAGAGCTTTTTAAGGCTGGAGGTCTGTCTGTATGCAAGCACAGATCTGCCACCAAGTCCCAGAAGGGAAAATATTATTGCCCCAAACAAGTATAGGTTATTGATTATGTGTATGAGTCATATTGTTTTAGGAGCTGCAGGTGACTACCAAGGTTGTTCTATCACTGTTGCTTTTGTGCCTAGCTTGTAGCAGGTTGTTTCTAGGCATTAGTCTTGGTTACAGAGCAGATATTTGACATTTAAAAGTATTTAAGCAACAAATGCAAAGGTTGTTGTGATTCTTATAACATATGCCAAGGAGGAATTTTGGCAGGTGCTCTTTGATGTATACAAGTGAAAAGCTGCACCTCTGGGAATTCCCTTCCCTGTGCATCTGTTAGGGTGACTCTGCATGTACTCTGAATTGTTAAACAGAGTCAATTTCCAGTGCTTGTAGAGCACAGATTCCAAAATCTTGAATAGCAATTCCAGATAGGCCTTAAATCCACACCATTTTCCTGAGTGTCCCTATATGTTGTAGTGGGGTCAATGAATATTTCTATACAGATGGCCTTAAGTTCTTTTCTTTGGCTTGGTGTTTAATTCCAAAGAAATTTCTGATTGAGGAGAGAGACGAGTTAGTTTTTAAAAGGGTGGCATGGTTTTGATGTCATACATTATAATAGAAACAGAATTGTAGTGGAAATATTTGTACATTTGTTGTTGTGAATGCTTGTATCAACCATGGGAGGGGCACAGAAGCAAAAGTACTATAACTACTTCCACCTGATAATGGTACTTACTGATATATGGAATTTTAGGGGCAATGTAAATATCCGTATGCATGTGATTTGTTATGGAGTTATTGTAAGAAGAGGGGTTAGGGATCATGCTATATTTTCTCTTTAGAAGTCACTTCCCACTGCAAAATCATGTATATAAGCCTAGATTTGTTTTAGCAGCTCCAAGGGCACCTTGATGTATAAATAATTAATGGACTCCTGAAAATCCGTTAAAAGCTTTGTCCTCCAATTCTTGTGGCCATCCACAATGCCTCCTATGGAGGGTGGCCAATAGCTGGGTACATTTGCCACAGTTGTAGGCCGTTATTCATTTTTGTTGCCATAAATTTCTAACCTCAGCAAAGGTGTCTGCCAAATGACCTTGAAGTGTGTGTGTGTGTGTGTGTGTGTGTGTGTGTGTGTGTGTGTGTGTG
>JAHTLZ010000379.1:23861318-23876897 GCA_023846285.1 Phrynocephalus versicolor | reverse complement strand
AGAGAGAGAGAGAGAGAGAGAGAGAGAGAGAGAGAGAGAGAGAGAGAATGGTAATAAAAAAATGGCTGGCCCAGGATATTTTGGTACCAGAGCTTGTAAATTTAGTGGTTTCTGTCCAAGTCAAGGTGCACGGAACTCACATTCAATTAAGTTATTGTTACACCTGAAGGAACAAAAAACCACACAAGCTCTTGCTCTCTCTGGGAGTAAAAGTATAGCAATACTGTACATTAGAAATCATCTCTTTCCTCCCTTTCCATGGTAGCCAAAATGTACTGTCTAAGGCCGCTGCTTCAACATGCCTAACATGAGGGCCAGCCCTACTGTGTGTGCTCATTTGTGTATGAAACAACCACACCCCAAAACTATTAAAACTCCTTGATAAATGTTTCTTTTTCAGCATCAACCCAAATAATAAGAAACTTAAATTGTGTATCTTTTTTTCCAGTAGTGTGTTGGCAGTATTGGATAGAATGCGGTGGAGCTTTTGTTTTTCAATTCCTTCCAATGAGTTATGTGTTGTAAAAAAATAATGATCCTAGGATTTGGGGCTTGGCTTTACATTCCAAAACCAGAAACTGCTGAAAATCTCCATCTGTTCCAAGTGACACTTTTGATGGAAACCCGACTTTCTGAGCACAGTTGTCAGGAGTGCAAATGTTACTCTCCCCCACCTTTTGCTGCAAGAAGCCAGGAATGAAATGAAGTCCCACTTAACAGGGATTTTTTCAGGCAACAAATGAGCTCCCCACCACCACCTCTGCAGCTTCTCTGGCTGGCTTTAGCAGTATGATCTGGCAAGCCAAGGCTGACATGTTCTTCTGCCAGGCTTGAGGGCTGTTGTACAGGAGTTGTTGCCTCATGAGTGATTCTTTAGTGGCAGGTGTTCCACCCTCTGTCAAGCCTACCTCTTGAGTTAGTCCAGGCAGGCTGGGTGCTGCCTATTATCCTCTCAGTCACCTCCAACACGTTGCTCTTTCCTTGATGTAGGAATTTGGCAAAGCATTTAGTTTCCCCATTCCCCACCTTTGTAGGGCTGTTTTGCCAAATCACACCCAGATGGCCTGCAGCCTCCGTGAAACCCACTTGGTGGTGACACATATGGTATATAGCTGGGCGGAGGTTGGGATGCACAAATGTAGGCTTTGGAGGTGATTTAAAGTTCTCACCCACATCGCCTTTTGTGCTTAAACTTCAAATTGTGTGTTATACTGCAGGGAGTCAGTGGCTGTCCCTTCCTGGACATAGTGCAGCCTGCAAGGAAATAAAAACCCAGAAGAGAATATATTTTGCTGGTTTATAGGTTACAATATATAGCTTGGGCGCTTGAGAGAATTCATTCACCCCTATTGCTCTATGAGGTAAATGTGATTTAGAACTCGCTAGAAGAGCTAAGTAAATATCTATAAGGGAGATGGCAGGTTGGGAGGAGAGGTGAAATTGGGAGAATGGGAAGAGGGTCATGGCTACAGCCCTCTTTCCACTGGCCCTACCATTAGGCACAGGCAGATGGCTACTTTAGGTACCAGACACTGAGGTTTTGTTGTTGTCTGCTGTCAAGTGAGAACAGGCTTACAGCAACCCTAATAAGGCTTTCGATGCAAGTGAGATAGTTGAGGAATGGTTTTACTTGTTCCACTCCTCCAGTGAGTTTCCATGGCTGACTGGGAATTTGCACATTGGTCTTCAGAGTCCCAGTCAGTCTGGGTACTATAATAATAATCATGTGGTGTTATGTCATTTTCAGGATCTTCCAGCCAGAGAACATTTAAAAGTGTTCACCATTCCCTTTTTCTGGGGGTGCCCAAGGACGGCACAGCTTGCCCAAGGCCACACAGGTTGGCTTGGACTTCCGATGAGATCCTTAACTCACCAGCCGGCTACGCAGGGAGTAGGAAGTGGCAAAATGTATGTGGCAGATGACTGGTCACTGAGCTGGATGGAAGGACCCTGTGTATTTGCTGATTCATTATAGTAGTTCATTCCATTATCCCACTCTTCCTTCAAGGAATTAAGACAGTAGCAACGTTGTAGTAAAAGACTGATTGAGAAAGAGACTCAGGACACACACACCCAGTTCAGTCCCATAAGGCTTTCCAGTATTGTCAATATGAGCGGCCATCTATAAACCAAATGTTCTTGTTTTTCCTGGGCCTCTTTTTTTTGTTAAGTTTGTTTTGGCTGATAGCGTGCTATATCAGGGAGCTGTCCATGTGGAAAAGATTCACACGCCTCTGTGGTTTGCCATGTGTCTGTGGCACAGCATATCAGTATCAGCTGCAGATTGTCAGTTGGCTCAACATATTAGTATCCGTTTCACCATGGCCTGCTGCCTTGGGAAAGGAAAGATCCAAGACCTGCCCTGTTCTTCCAGACTGCTGCCACCCTTTAGGTGAACAAAACAGGCATAAGTCAATCCTGAGCACTCCCTCTTCCTTCCTTCCCTCTGCCGCACGCTCCACCTAAAGGATGATAATTTGGAAACATTAGCAGGCTCAGAGCAGCTTTCGTACCTGAACACCATTCATAATTGCTCTCAGCAGTGCTCTTCTCTGGCTATTAATGTCACTTGGGTGAAGTAATGAGGAACAAACCACCTCCAGGCACTTAAGACATCTTCTTGGTACAATAGGAGTAGTTGAAGAATGGGAGCATAAAATAAACTAACTCTTGTTCCCTTGACAGAGAAAGTGATCAACAAAGACAGGGACAGGTGTGTGTGTGTGTGTGTGTGTGTGTGGCAATGATCACTTAGAAAGATGGTTGCTGGCTTATTAGCTAGGTTTAAACAGGTGACAGAGGCCTAGCTACAGAGAGATGCTGTGCCAGAAATTATTGTTTTGGTGAGCAATTTTATTCTCCCAATCTTCAGATACCAGGAAGACAGGTAGCCTTTGTGTGAAAGCAATGAAAAGAAAAACTGATAGCAAAAAGGGAAGTGTTAATTTGGCCTCTCCCCCACCCACCAAATATAATGCTGAGGCACCTTAAAGGCTGGGGTGGTTGCTGGGATATTTCATTTTGTGGCAGTGCCATCCCACCTCTTGGACAGTTTGCTTGTGATCTGCTTGTAGGAGTACTGTTGAGAATTGCTGTGGAAAGAAGCACACATGTTGAATGCTATATCAGAATTGAGAAGTAATGTGGATTTTTATGGGCTAGATGTGTTGGACATATGTCAAATCAGACAGCTTCCTCCACAGCAGTCACTTTCCAGAGAAAGGATATATTGACACATCAAGGTACCTGACCCAAAATACTTCAAGGTCTCTTGCTAGTGGTTCAATTGCAGTAGTGCAGTCAAAACTCTGCTCACAACCTGAGTTTGAGCTCATTGGGCTCAGTCTGCCCCACCCCATTTAATTCTGCCAATTAAGCTGAGATAATAAGCTAACACAATTACAGTGGTACCTCTCCTTAAGAACATCTCTACTTAAAAGCAATTCGACTTAAGAGTGCAAAACCGTTCACGTTTTATCTACTGCCATACAAATTTTAGATGTGGTCTGCTCTACTTATACATTTTTATTTATCTACTTTCAATTTTTTATTTATTTATTTTTATTTTTTTAGATATGGCACCTCTACTTAAGAGTTGTTCGACTTAAGAGCTTGCATTCGGAACATATTAAGTTCGCAAGTAGAGGTACCACTGTACTTCCTTCAAAATTGCTACACAGTCTCTTGTAGTTTCCTCCACCAAGAAGAAAACATTTGAAGTGCTTTGCTCTCTCCTGAGAGAACATAATGAATTCAGGGATTAGGTTCTCTTGATGCCACAGAAATGGGGCAGACATTAGTTGGTAGGGGATCAGGCACAACAACATGTAAATACCTTCGCTCTGTGATCCTTGATGTCAACTGATCATATGTGGTAAAAGATAGCCAGAATTTTTAAATAACTACCGACTGTTCCCCCCTTTATCCTTCTTAGGTCTTGCTAGCCAAGGCTGATACACTGAACTCTAGCCATAGATTAATGTTACATGCAAACTCGACTGGGGTGGGAAAAAAAAACCCAAAACTACCTGTTGGTACTACTGATTCTATGCAATTAGTCAGTTTTCCATTGTCATTTGGATTTAAGCTTTCCAGATATTTTCTGAAAATTAGCAGAGTCAGAATCAGAATCAGAATCCTTTTATTGGCCAAGTGTGGTTGGACACACCCGGAATTTGTTTTGGTAAAAAAATGCTCTGCATATATAAGGAAATATAAGAATCATATATTCAACAATAAAAACACAGTACAACAACACAATATAACATATTATTAAAAAAGGAAGAAAAGAAGGAAAAATAATTATTCAACAGTTTGATAGCACTTGGAAAGAAACTATCTTTATATCTAGTTGTCCTAGTATGCAATGCCCTAAAACGTCATCTTGATGGTAACAGATTATGTCCAGGATGTGTGGAATCTGTATATAGCTTCATTGCCCTCTTTTTAGCTTGTATGGTATACAATTCCACAGTAGCAATATTTTTTTCTGCAGATCCAATTATCCATTGAAGTCTATATCTGTCCTGCTTAGTCACAGAACTCAGAGGAACAGATGATAGATTCAATAACACCTTTATAAAAATTGAATCAACAGTTCTTTGGGCAGTCTGAACTTCCTAAGTTGACACAGAAAAAACATTCTTTGTTGTGCTTTCTTAATAATACTTTTAATATTAGATGACCATTTTAAATCTTGAGATATAATAGTAGCTAAAAACTTAAAGGACTCCACTATTGACACTAAGTTATTTGATATTATAAGAGGTGGTTGTATAGAGCAAGTCCTCCTAAAATCCACCACCATTTCAACAGTTTTGCATGTGTTTAATTCAAGATTCTTTTGAGTACACCATATAACTAGTTGTTCAATCTCTCGCCTATAGGCAGATTCATCATTGTCTCGAATGAGGCCAATCACTGTAGTGTCATGTGCAAACTTCATTATTTTAACAGAGGAATACTTTGAGGCACAATCATTGGTATATAAGGAAAAAAGAAATGGAGAAAACACAACCCTGATGGGCTCCTGTGCTAACCATGCTAATAGCTGGCAATGTAGGAAGAGACATGCATAGCTGGAAATGTAAGAAAATGTAAAGTTCTGACTTTTAAAAAAAGGACATCTGCGAATATGAAAGAGATAGGGGTCTGAGTTTCCACCAAACCTCTAAAAACAATATTGTGGGGGCAGTGTATTTAGATGACAGACACAGTGGTGTGGAGGAGTATGTTTGGCCTTTTTCTGCCCAGCCCTTCTGCCATGCATTCCTTTCCACCAGTCCTTTTCCTCCCAAACTGAGCAGAAGAAGAGCAGTTAGAGAACGTAGTGCAGAATGTAGAGTAGCTGGTGATTGGTTTCCCCCCCCTACTCCAATTGGTTCCCACCACCACTCCTTTTTAAATGCCTCCCATTCCTAACATTTTGGGAAAGGATTTGTTAGAATGGAAATCTGTCTATCCCTTGGTACCTGCCATCCCAATGAGACTCCTCTTAGGAGAACCAGCATGCCCATTACTTCCTCTCTCTCTCTCTCTCTCACTCACTCACTCTGTGTGTGTGTGTGTGTGTGTGTGTGTGTGTGTGTGTGTGACTACTGAAACAGAATTTGTTTTTGCTATCTCAGGGAGAGAAATTGACAGGAAAATACATAGTCAATTGGATGGCAAAGAGATGTGAACATAGACAAAAGACAGAGCAGGTGCGGAGATAAAAATGGTATCTAGCAACAAACATACGGATAGGCAGACAGATATTATACACAGTCAGAAGCTGCAGAAGCTGAGAGTAAAGATAAGCTAGAAGGCAGAACAGATAGGAAAGCAGATGGATGTTATGCAGAAGAGAGCAGGTAGAGAAGAGGAAGAAGAACAAAGAAAGCAAATGCAAGGAACAGGGGGGAAAGTGGAGAGAGAAAAGGGAGCATTCATAATATGCTGGTTGTTAAGATCTTCTTTGGGGTGTATAGATAGCATATAAGTAGCCCTGGCGTTAGGCATTGGACATAATCTAGTACGGCCCTTGTCCCACCAAGAATTTTACCACAACTGCTTCGTTACTATCAGTGTTAACAAAGTTTTTTTTAAAAACAAAACAGTAAGTCATTGTGCTATATGTTCCTTTGGGGAGGGGATCTGCTGGGATTGATAAACCAAGTGGCATAAAAATGAAATCCTGCTCAAAATGCAGGTAATGCCTAGATGTGCTATTGAAAAATGATGGAGAAATAAGTTGGAAGTGTAACTACTTGCACTCCTGTGCAGTCATTCCACTTTGCTACGTTACGCTTGAAATGCAACTTCAATGTGCCTTCACTACCAAAATACTAATGACTTGTTAAAAGGTGCCTTTCTTGCAATACGTTATGTCTCAGTACATCTTTTCTCTCCTTATCTTCATCATGTCTTCCTCTTCTGTACTGCCCAGTCCCCGATCCTATTGATTTTTGATGTTACTGCTCTCTTTATTGTTGTGGCCCCAATCCTATTGGCTGGGTAAGAGAGAGAGAGAGAGAGAGAGAGAGAGAGAGAGAGAGAGGGCACATACGTAAACATATATTTTTATTTTTTTTATTTGAAGTCTATTATTTCCATGTAGTTCTTTATTCTCCTATTTCAAAGTTCTATATAGCATTTTTGGAGCAAAATGATGTTATTCAACAATTATGTCATAGCATTTGTGTCAAAGTAAGTTTCAGCTGGTTCTTCAGGACTGTTTTTCTATTTTAAATCAACTGTGATTTAGATTCCAGCTTTCATGAACCGTTGTATGGTTGAAACCATGAGTGTACGTAGGTCACTTTGAACAAAAAAGGACTCAGGTGCATGAAATTGTCAGACAAAGGGCCTGAATAGGCACAAAAAAAGAGACTGAATGAAGGACAACAGGCAGTGCAAAGAGATAAAAGAAAACTGGTTAAGTTAGTCGAAAAGCCACAGTTTTTGCATATGTGTCTATGCACATGTTCTGAAATGACATTTTAATTGCATTCTTTGGAAACAACTAGGTTCAGATTTACTCTTCTTTGGTCAGTTGAAAATGTTACTATATTCATTAGAACTTTGTCTAAAGTAAGAATGCATAGGATTAAGTAATGACTCTGGATAGAGATGTATTCAGACCCCTTTAGCTTTATTCTTTGTTTTTGGCAATGTTTTGCAAACCTCATTTGCCTACCTAAGTTATTAAAAGATTCATAGGAAATGTTAAAGGAATTAGAAAATTGGTGGGGGGGGGGTAGAAACTGTGGGGAGAGGAATATAATTTGTCTAAAGCTCAAAGATTTGCTGAACCACTGAAGTTTGTTAGTGAAAGATGTACTCTATAGGATAGGCCCTGTGCCTATACATCTCTCTCCACTTCTGTTCTTGTGCACCACAGTAAGCTGGAAAATCTTCAGTTAAAGATAGGTCCCGATGATGCCAGGGGGTGGGCAAATGAGGACTGCATGCAGCTACTTTTTTCATGGATCCACATTTATCCTTGCCTTGGCTGGGATGTACTGTGTACAGCCCATTAGTTTGTATCCTATGCTCCTCACTGCAGGAGGTCTTGTTTACCCCACCATGTGTCCTCAGTTCTGCTATTTCTTTCTTCTTCAACAGTGGCATCTTTCACTCATTGGCAGTATTTGGATCTAATACTAAGTCAAGCTTTTGTACATTCTGCCTTCATTGCTGTTATTGCTGTAAGGAAGAGTTAAGAAGCTTCTGCAGTCACTTTAGATTAACTGCCAGTTGCCGTGGCACCCTATACACTGATTAACTTTAAGCTGGCTTTATTGAAATAGGTGAGCTTTATAATTTAGCTTGGACAGAAGAAGTTCAGGCTTACTATTCCCAGATAAACATCTTGCTGTGTTCTGGAGTTTCTAAAAAATGTCCAGTGGCAACCTGAGTACAGTGGAACCCTGACTTACATACTGCTTGACTTACATCATATTTGACTTGCAGCAAGATGGGGCCTGTTTGACTTGAGTCGCAGGCTTTGACTTACATCTTGGAGCCCCGGCGCAAGGCACTGGAATTGAGTGGCAGCCACAACCCAGCATCGCGGCTGCCGCCTCCAAACTGCTCCTGCCTTCTTCCCCTCCTCCGGCAGTGGCGGCTTCGGCGAGGCCAGCTCAGAGCACCTGGAGCTGGTCCTCGGCCTCACTGAAGCCGCCGCTGCTGCCGGAGGAGAAGAAGGGCCGGGAGCTCGGGGCTGGCCTCGCTGGTTAGACAGTCGGCTCGGTCTTGTAAAAAATCTGGCTGCAGAAGTCTGGTCCACAATGGAAGCATTTTAGTTGGGGAGCTGTAGAGTTGTGGGACTCCAATGGTAAGCATAGAGTTGTTCAGAACTTGGAACGTCAGGTTAAAAATCAGTAAAACTTAAATGTTAGACATTGTTGGTATGAACATTAAAAAGTGGAGGCATATAACTTGTGGACTATAATTCCACTGCCTCCTCCTCTCTTTGAAGAGACATTTCATTTACATCCCCAGAAGGAATCTCCTATCCCAGTCAAATTTGTGTTAAATTGCTGTTTTCGGGGGTCTTTTTCATCATCTAGAACAGATTAATCTGCTTTCCCATTACTTTCTATAGGAAACGTTCATTTGACTTAAGTCATGTTTGACTTAAGTCTAGACCACTGGAATGGATTAATGACGTAAGTCAAGGTTCCACTGTACTCTGTATTGTCTTTATCTAGCCACAGATGGCTAAATTTGGAGGAGAGTCACTACCTGTACTGGTACATGAGCTGTCTTTGAATCCGCCTTAAGTGTTCCCAGCAGAAGGGGCCATTATAGCAAGGCTATACTAACTGCATACTTTTCTTGCAGTTGACATCAGCTGGGCATCCAAATTAAGCATCTACCCAAAAGGTGAAAGTTGGCTTAACCAACTGAACCATTTTCCAATATTATCATGTAGATTAGACTTTAGTTTAATTTAACACATGCCTAATCCAGATGTGACTTTTGAATTAATACTGTCTTTCTTGGAGCAGATGAAAAGAATCACCTCTCTGGGCAGTCCTATGTAGATATTAAATAGTATGCAAGACAATGTGAGGCATGAAAACACCCCATGGCATAAGATTCAAGGAGCAACATGAAGGTCCTCCAGAACGAGAGACAGGAAAGAATTGTAATAAGTTTCTTTGTTCATTTGTTTATACAAATGTACCTAATGCAGGTGAATTTTTGTTGGAATTTTATTTACAATCCTGCACGCTGTTTGTAGTTTGAGTGACTGGATGGAACTTTTGGGGGCTAGGGTGATTATTTATCCAGGATCAACCAATTGTTCCTCCCAGGTTTTGAATTCGGAGTTCTGACTCTTTGCCGAGTGTTCTTTCCTTGTCATCGTTCTCTTGTTGATTGGTGGCATTTAGTTGTTAGCTGTTTATCTGTTTAGTTGGCTGCTAGCTTGTGTGCAGTTAACAAAGCAATATAAACGTGTCTGTAATTTCAAGTGGTAGTAAGGAATGAAAAAGTTTTTGTTCTTTCTCCTACAAATGTCTCACACTAAGTTATTAAGACTTTAAAGTCCCAGTTAATGAGAAAGGAGTAGACTCTGGAGAACTTGTAGCTATTCTCCTTTATGATTCTCTGTACTTCTGTTGCATAAGACATTCAAAACTCTGCAACATTTCCTCATAAATTTAAGAAAATAGGATATTCTTTAAAAACAGGAAGGAGAAAAGAATGTCTAAGACTCAGGCATGTCCAAACTTTGGCCCTCCTGATGTTTTGGACCACAACTCCCAGAATTCTAAGCTTCAATTGTCAGTGACAAAGGACTGTGGGATTACCTGATGCCTGATGCCCTCCCCACTCATTTAGGATTACACCTAAGACCTTGCACGTGCTTTAAAGCATGTGAGCGACCACTGAGCTTTAGTCCTTCTGCAGCCTCTTTGTGGAGAGGCAGCTGTGCTATTCACTGTTAGCAACAACAAAAGCAGAAGGAAAAACTGAAACATCAAGGCCCCTCGAAAAAGTAACACGTACTTTCATGAATACAATCAATTTTTTTTTTAGCTTGTGTCTGAAGAACTGGATTATATCCATGAAAGCTCACACTGGAACAGATTAGTTTCAATAGTGCTCGTATACATTCCCCCATCACCACCTATGTGACCAAAATGTCATATGTGTGAGACTTGACTATTTCCTATCTGGAAACCTTGGGTTTGGGTTCCTGCATGGAGCAGGGGGCTCTGGACCCGATGGCCTTGTAAGGCCCCTTCCAGTTTCATTAACTCTATGATTCTGTGAAAGGTTTAACAGGAGAAGCATAATTCCGTTGGTTTGGTAGCATGGCAATTCAGAAAAAATAAAATAAGAGATTTGACCAATTTCTGACTGCCCAGTGGCTGCCTGACCTTAAAGAGTGACAAGTTCATTTACAACAAGCAAGCAAGTATCCTGAGGGTCTGAACTGGCATCAGCTCAGACATGAATTTGTGACATATGCAGTACATTAATTGTCTGGCTGCTCTGCATGCCTTTGCTCTTTATGTGAAGCTGCCAGAGATGCTTGTACAGAACCTCTTTTTTAACCGCTTCTTGCTGTCCTGGGCCAGGTGTAAACTGGATTGGTGGCAGACTTTTAATTCCCAGGTAGGGCATGAAGATTAGTTTGCCATAGGTTATAACACATTTACAGCTGCACTGTGGTTGGGGTAATATATTACTTCCCCCCCCCTCTATTCTGAAAGATGGATGGCAGGGCCCATCATCACTCTGATGTGAGCAAACCCACCATAGCCTCTAGAGATTATAATAGAAATTTACATCTTTTTTGGAAGAGGGATATTGCAGTAAAACCCAGCCTTAGGAAATAATTATTCCCTTTAAACATAATTTTTAAAAAGCAGCCAGATTAGTATAACCATCTGCTAAAGGAGAAGCAAGCTCCGAGGGGCTAGATTCTCAGCTGGTGCAAATGAATAACAGAAGGATGATCTTGACGTGCAGTGGGAGGATTAGATGTGATGACCTGGGGAGCAGTGCCTGATGTGGGTGTTTCACATATCCTGGTCAATAGGACGCTTGCTGTGCCCCATGGCATTGGTTTTGATCATTGCCGCAAGCTGCTTCTGATGCTCGCATATATCCCCTGCCATCTGCAGCTCTCCTGTTCTAGTCTCTTTAAAACGAACACTTAAGGAGCCAGCGTAGGTTAATAACGGTTCTTTACCTAGTGTTTTAATGAGCATAGTGTGTATGCCTTGTGTGTGTTTGGCAGCAACCTTTTGAAATAGTCTTCCTGTTTTACAAGAGGAAGAGCTGGTGCCAACAAAGAACAGGTAGTTCAAGCCCTTCTCGGGTGAATCCATGGCCAAGCAAGTTGGTGTCTTCCTTTGACCAAAGGAGGCGTTTAAAAAGAGGTGTGAGGAAATCCAATACGTTTCATGCAGACTGATTTGTATATCACCAGAGAGAGGGTGTCAAGGCCCAGGTTGAATATTTCATGGATTTCTGTAAGGACAGGATCCTGCTCAGCATGGCTAGGACACACATTAAAAGAGAGTGCAGATACAGTAGGACTCCCGTATCCACTGATTCATTATTCACTGATTCAGTTATCCATGGTTGGCAGAGGAAAAAATTAAATAATTCAGCAGCCACAAAGCAAGCTGTAAAGCAAGCTGTTGTCACAACAAACAGCAGCTGTAAAGCAAGCTACTGTCACAAACAGCAGCCATAAAGAAAGCTACTGTCTCAAAAGAGCAGTCATAAAGCAAGCTACTGTCAGGAAATAGCAGTTTGGGGGTGGATGGGCAGGTGTTCTCTCTTATCCACGGTTTTCATTATCCACGGGAAGGCCTGGAACCAATTCCCAGTGGACACCAGAGTCCTATTGTAGTCATACTGAGCCCGAGTGTTGTGTGCATGATCAGAGGACAAGTATTAGGTGTAGTAATTTCTACTTCATAGGAAATCTGCTTTTCGGAGAAAAAATCTATTTGAAACTCCTGCCAGTATTTGAAAGTAACATGCACAGTTAAAATCATGAATAGTTGTCATTTTCCAACACAAGAATTCCAACAGATTAGGTTTTCATAATTTTTGCACCTATACTGCCATGTAAATAATGTCATGCATTTGCGGGGGCTGAATGGATTCCAGGCTATACTTTTCCACATGCCACCTATACCAGTAGATACTGAGCACAGGTAGGAAAACTCTTTGTATGTTTGTTTTAGTACACTATGCTATCCATGTTTGGACAAGGGTGCCTATGTGTTTTATTTTAATGCTGTTTTAACTGTTTATTTGTCTGTTTGTCATGGATATTTGCTGATTTGATCAGCTTCTGTAAGCCGCCCAGAGTTCCCTCGGGAAGATGGGCGGGGTACAAAATTCAACAATAAATAAATAAATAAATAAATAAATAAATAAATAAATAAATAAATAAATAAATAAATACACCTACCAGGCTTCCCAGGAGCAAGGACATCTGGAATTATTTGTGTAAAAGGATTAATCCCCCCCACTCAAAAGTCTGATTTCAATTTCTACAAGGTCTTATCCAGAGAGATTAGAAATGATGGAGTTGAAGATGTGCAGAGTTCCCAAGGCACGCATTACCTGCTTAGCAGTTTTCAGATCCTGGTTGCCTTTTCCACAGAACAATGTTATTAATCCATTAGGAACTCCATGCAATGTAAGGAACTTGCATCAGAATGAAACACAAGCTCTTTCACACACAAATTATAATATGTTTGTTTGGGTTCCAAAAACAAAAAAGCAAAGTGTGCTGCTTATATACTGCCCCATTGCTCTTAAAGCACTCTCTGGGCAGTTTACAAGTAATTGTGCAAGCTACACATTGCCCTCCCAGCGAGCTGGCTACTCATTTTGCTGACCTTGGAAGGATGGAAAGCTGAATAAACCTTGAGCCTGCTACTTGGAACTGATCTCTAGATTGTGAGCACAGTTATAGCTGCAGTACAGCAGTTTAACCATTGCGCCAAAATGCTTCTTGGACTCCCACTGTTAGGAAAATGTCCCTAGTCCTCTCCATACCTCGTTTTTGTTCAACTTTTCAAGGACAAGGATGATAGACAACATTTATTTAACAGCTTAGATAATGACATGTATAAACCTTTGGGATAATGACAGCTGAATAGCATGGCTGCTATTGCTATGGTTACCAGCCAAGCTTTCTTTCCTGTTCGCCCCTGCCTGTCCATTATTCCCTCCCCTTCTTAGTTTTTCCCCCAGTGTTATTGTTGAATTGGCTTTTGGGATGGCAAGGGAGAGAGGAGCTTGGAGGTGGAGCAGTCCATTATAGTCTTTTAAATCTCCCAGCTGGAAGTGTTTTAAATCTCAATGGACAGAGGGGAAAACCCTGCCTTAATCCCCAGCTCCCTGTGAATTATTTAAAGGGATCTAGCTGAAACAATGACTTTGTGATTATTACAGTGTCAACAGCAGAAGCAACTGTTGGAATGGCTCTGGGGTTTTGCCAGAGGTGGGAGCTGGTGGCTTGTGGTGGGAGGTGAGAGATTGGGTGTGGGAGAACTTGGGAAGTTTTGCAGAAATCTGACATGGAATCACTGAAATTTGCAGAGGTGTTTCTATAGAAAACATCTGCCAAAGCAAGCAAGCAAGCAAATAAACAAACCCAAACAGACCAATGGCATGGTTTCCCAATATAGTTTGGCTTGCTGTTCTCTATCACACATCCTTTAAAATGCTGATTAAATTTCAAGATAAAGCGTTTCCAAAAATCTTGTCTCCACAGCCACCAGGATCTAAAACAACACACCCGGTTATGCCCCCTTGAGAGAGTTTTCCAAGACCTACTGGAGAAGTTGGTTTTTTTTTTTTTTTTTTTTTTTTTTGCTCCAGTAAAAAATGTGAGCCAGAAGTCCATGGGAGCTCGCATATAATCCGGTTTTCTGCTTTTTCTCCCCCTAGCCCCGGCCAGCTTGTCCTGGGGCTTGTCGGCACTTTTTAATTTTTTTTAAGTTTCCCCTCCCCCCAGTACTGCTCAGCTGGCCTTTAGGCTGTCAGCACTGTTTTTTTTATAATTTATTTTTTATCTTTTTTCTAGCACTGACTAGCTCGTCCTGGGGCTCATTGGCACTTTTTAAAAATATTTTTACCATTTCTCTCTCTCTCCCCCCCCCCCCCCAGCACTGATCAGCTGGTCTTCAAGCTCTCAGCGCTGCTTATTATTGTTTTTTTCTAGCTCCAGCTGCTGGCCCTGGGTCTGGTCGGTGCTTTTCTTTTTCAAAAAAACGGAGATCCCACATCTTCGGTCATGTGACCAACAAAGAAGAAAAGCTGGACTTTCACAATATCCGGATCTTCCCCCTGGTGAGATAGCAGCCTAAGGCAGACTTAAGCTGTGCTAGAGAAGAAGTGCCTTCTGGTAAAATGATAAGAAGACCATACCACCAATAAGTGTGGTGCACACCTACATTTCTGTTATTTTTGGACAATTGCTCCCAGAATCCCTAAGTCAGTAACTTTTATTTTATTTATTTATTTTTGCACTTGTATACTGTCCCATTTCCCAACGGGAACTTTCGCATCCTTTGGGCACAGAAAGATATGTGTGCCGTACCCATTTGCCATCTAGAGCAGGCATGTCCAATCTTCGGCCCTCCTGATGTTTTGGACCACAACTCCCAGAATCCCAAGCTTGTATTTCCAATGGCAAAGGACTGTGGGAGTTGTGGACCAAAATATCTGGAGGGCCGAAGTTTGGACATGCCTGATCTAGAGTGAATGGACTAGTACCATACAGGGTGTTTAGCCACCCATGGCCCACTATTAGTTTGTGGGGATATACAGGCAACTGATATACCTCAGTATTTCTTTTTAGCTGTCATCCTTTTCATCACAGCAAGATTAAGATCTCTTTGGTTGTCATAAACAACTTCTCTTTCTACCACCAACTGTTAGTATACACTGTCTGCTTCCTGAGCTTCTTGAAATTTGTATTTCAAATAGAGATGGGCACAAAATGAAACCAAACTTCGTTATTCATTGTTTGTTTCATTACCTAATGAAACGAATCATGAGCTGCCCCCTCTAACAAAAAAGAAACAAAATGAAATGGAAAATTTCCATTTCATTTTGGTTCATTTTTCGTTCCACTGGTGTTTCCTACCTGGTGGTCCAGTCCATCCTCACTGCTGTCCCCAGCCCCCAGGGAGAGTGCTTCCAGATTTTTTTAAAAAAGAAAGCTAACTGGCTTTCAGCTGGCCATGTGGTCAGCAGTTAAAAATTAAAATAAAATAAAATAAAATAAAATAAAATAAAACAAAAAACAAAAAATAAAATAACCCAATCTGACCTATGGCCCGTGGAACCGGCCTGCGAGCACTGGACCTGACCCACGGGCTGCTGAACCGGCTCATGGGGTGGCAGAAGAAAATAATAATAACAAAGTAATAATAATAAAAAACCAATCTGGCCTACGGGCCACGGAACTGGCCCTTAGCACCGGACCCAACCCGTGGGCCACTGACCCGACCTGTGGACCACCAAACCAGATCATGAGCCGACAGAAGAAAAATATTAGATAGATAGATAGATAGATAGATAGATAGATAGATAGATAGATAG
>JAHTLZ010000379.1:23836314-23861308 GCA_023846285.1 Phrynocephalus versicolor | reverse complement strand
GATAGATAGATAGATAGATGGTTTGGTGACCCAACAGGTGGGGTTAAAAAAATAATAGAAAATGAACCCAAACTAACAAAATGAAACAGGGTGGGGGAACGAATTACGAAATGAAACACCATTTTGGCATTTTGTGCCCATCTCTAATTTCAACTCTAGGTTACAGTATGTTTGGATTCTGTCATCTGCATTTTACTCAAGCAGGTCCACAAAATGACTGACAATCTCATTCATGATGGCCTTTGGACAATCATGATGGCCTTTGTTGTGTCCTAATTTTACATGGCCACAAATTACTCAATCGTACTTTTCTAATCTTGGCCTGGCCAGCCTTTTCCAACTGGCTGTTCAGTTTGCCCTTGCTGACATTTACTGAAACATCTCAAGAACAATTACTGTATAACAGTCAGGAAAATGTTGAGAACGTTGCAAAATAATTGCTTTTCAGACATTTTCTTGTACTCTTTATGGGTTCCATAAAGGCCACCAAACTAGATATCGCCTTATGCTGTTAAAAAAAGCCCACACATGCTTATAACTTCCACTTTTATTTTAAAGAGCAAGTACATTGGAAGCTTTGATCTAGCTGAAAATCCATCTATTGGATTTAACAGCAACACAGGCTGTTGTTAAATACCCTCTTTCCCTGAAAATAAGACCTCCCCAAAAATAAGCCCTAGCAGGATTTCTATGCATTTGTTAAATATAAGCCCTACCCTGATAGTAAGACCTAGTGATGGGCGTGGCTATGGTTGTGTGCAGGGCTGACATTCAAGCATGTTATACTTAATAAAAATAAGACATCTCCTGAAAATAAGCCCTAGTGTGTCTTCTTGAGAAAAAAATAAATATAAGACAGTGTCTTATTTTTGGGAAAACATGGTATGAACATGGTTCTTAGAGTCATTAAGATGTCCCATCTCTGCTCTGAGGAGACCTGTGCTTGGCCTTAATCAATCTCTGAAAACAGATTTGTTGCCTCTAGGTCAAGAATCAGAAATTAAAGTTTTTTTATTCCCTCTTCCATCAAGCTTATTAGAGTTTGTGCAAAATGTCCATGCACAAGACCGGCATCAAAATGGTCACAAAATCAAAACCTATATGGAAACTGACAGAAGATATCTTGCCAAATTGCCAGTGAGGAAAAAATGTTTACAGTTTCTTATTCTTGCAAAAATTTGCATCCTTAATTCACAGCAAATGGGGCAAATAGACTTCCATTGTGAAATGGGTGGAGGGCCTTAACAAGGGCACAACATTGTGCTGGGAACTTATGGATGGTATTCTTTAAAAATAAAAGTAGTGGTATTGACCATGCTTTTTTCGTTTTTACAGTGTGAGTAATGCTCACTTTTATTTTGTCTGAAAAGCAATTGTAGATAACTGCATTTCATCCAAACATTTTGTGACAGTGGCATTTGGGAGAACATTACAATAATAGTGGAGGGACAGGAGCTAAAACTAGGGACAAATGGCAGTGTAAAATGTTTATTTCTGGGTAGCCCACTACTTGAAATGTTAATCTGATGTCTCTCTGTGTTGTTACTTCTATGTGCTGCCTGCAGTGCTGGGGCAGGCACATGACTTGGAAGCAGATGTGTTTTCTGTTTGTTTGATTAGTTTTTATTCAGTGAACTTCCATAGCATCAACAACAAACCCTTATATTATGGGGATTATGAAAGTTAGATAATTCAAATGGACTTGTGGTAGACCTTGAACACCTACATGTTGGGAGTGTGTGTGATACTTTTTTTTTGTTACTATGCATGAGAATGAAAAACCACAAATAAATTATTCACCCCTGTGAGATGGCCCTGATGTCAAGATTCCTTACATCTACATGAATTATTTTGCAAAAATTGTACAAATTGCACAAAACTGCTGTCTTGTTGGACAGACTTTGAAAATTAGGAGCACTGAATGGGCGGCTTGCACTTTTGTGATCAGTCACCTGGTTCTGTATGTGTGTGCTTGCTTCAGAAATGAAAAATAGAATGCTTTCATTCTAACATGTTTTGCACAAATTATGGGAACCTTGATGGCATCCCCATCTCTGTTTCCTCTTTGTTTATGTAAAGTGGGTTTCTTATACTGTACGGTAGACATGGGCACGACTTAGCGGAATTCCCGTTTCCGTTTCCGTTCCTCGTTTCCGTTACATAACGGAAAAGGAAACGACAATTACTCCGCCAGAACTCAAACTTGAACCAACGAATGAATAATTGGGTCTGATTTGTCGTTGTCGTTCCTGGCATCGCGGCGATCGCGCAATGCCAATCGGCACAGAAAAAAAGTTTTTAAAAGTTAAAAAAAACGCCAATTCCCGGCCAAAAAAGCAGGCGAAAATATGCCTGCCTCTGAGAGTGCACCTACCAGAGGGGTGGTTTTTTTGGGGGGGTCCCTGGCCTCCCTCCTCTCCTCCTGTCCTTCCTGAGCTGCTCTGGTGGCGGGCAATGGCATCCTCGTCGTCCCGCCAAAGTCGCCGCCTCGCTGGCTCGCCGCCATTCAAGCGGCACAGAAAAAAAGTTTTTAAAAGTAAAAAAAACCCCGATTCCCGGCCAAAAAAGCAGGCGAAAATATGCCTGCCTCTGAGAGTGCACCTAGAGGGGTGGTTTCTGGGGGGGGGTCCCCGGCCTCCCCCCCTCTCCTGTCCTGGGCTGCTCTGGTGGGGGGCATCCTCGTCGTCTCGCCAACTCGTCATGCCATGCGGAATCCAAAATGGGGCGACCACAATTTATTTTGAAATTGTGGTCCAATAACACACCAAAGCACCCAGAAATATGCGAAAATTGCTACTATTTTAGAACTGCCAGAATTTTTACAGTAGCAGCAGTGGGTTTTTCTTGCAACAAAATGTCCTCCTCTCCATTGATTTTATTTTATTTTATTTTTATTTTTTTACACCTGCACAATGATGGGCTGGCCATGGGAGTTGACCATGCAAATTTTTGGAGCCATTCCACCAATCACATGGCCACTTGGCCACTGAGACTTCTTGGATGTGCCAAAAAGCCCACTAACCCTTCCCTAGCCCTAGCCCTAGCCCTAACCCTTAGCAATACGCCACAGTACACTGTCCTTCTTAGTGAGTCAGAGAGGCACCCAGAGGTGCACCCCACTACTCACCCTAACCTCACCCGTAACTAGCCTAACCCTAGCCCTTGCGCTAACCCTAACCCTAAGCCAGATCTGTGAGTGTGTACTTGCATTGCACTACACGCAAGTATGCTTCCCTTCTTAGTGAGACACAGTGAGAGCCCGCATTCTCTCTGACTGACTGATGCAGAGGAGGCACCCCAAAGAGGGGTGCCTCTGCCAGTTCAGTGTCCACTAAGTCTGCAACTTGGTATTCATATCCATATGGCTATGCATGCCCTTTTGTAGCGGGCGAGGAGAGGAGGCACCCACGAGGTGCCTCCAGGAGCCTGCTTTCCCTTCCTAGTGGGTGAGGAGAGGAGGCACCCACCCACCCCAGTGCCTCCAGGAGCCCGCTTTCCCTTCATAGCGGGCCAGAGGAGGCACCCACCCCACAGAGGTGCCTCCAGGAGCCCGCTACCCCCCTAAACCAGTACTAACGACAGACGAAAAAGCGAAAAACGAAACAACAAATTTATGAAAAATTTCACAAAAAACGGAAACGAGCCGAAACGGACCCGTCCCGAAAAACGACAACTCGGAAAAAAAATTTCCTGGTCGTGCCCATCTCTACTGTATGGAGATGATGGTTGAAGGGAGATGCTTGGTGGGCCTGCAGAGGACAGATAAGGAAGAAAGGTATGCACGAGCCTGTTAATTCCTATACTATTCCAAGCCCTGAGAAATTAAGTGGGACAGAAAGCCATATTTGTTATCTGTCAGTGTGTTGCTGAATAGGTGCAAACCCATCGTGACAAGAACCAGAGATTAGAATGAAAGCAAGCCTTCTACATTCTTCCCATCTTACGTATGAACAATGTACAGTCCTGGGAACATATTCAGAAAAATCCTCTTGCATAACTATGCAGAGGAGGTAACCTTTACGAAATGAGCATAAACATTATCAGTTGCACATTGAGTCACCCAAATCAGCATGAAACAGACTGTGCTGACAGTGATTTCTGAACTTCAGGCAGTTCACATCCCAAAGGGATTCTGTTTGTGCTTTGCCAGCATAACTGGGCTGGAGGATGTGGGCCATTATCTGGATGCATTGGACTCCCATCTAGAAGGCTTCTCATTATGCTACCAGTTAGAAGGCACTGTGCGCATATTCTGTCTGTTTCTCCTTAATGTATTTCTCATGGAAAGAGAGAGCGGGAGAGAGAGAGAGAGAGAGAGAGATGGAGGAAGCTGTGGGAATGGAAGTCAAAGTGAAAGGACAGCATGGACAGAAACTCCTAGAGGATTCTTCCACAAAATATCCTTGAGCCCTTGCATTTTTGAGCTGTTATGCCTCTGGGATGTTTTGAACAGTGTGGAGTAACACCTCCTTACAATTTAAAGAGCTGCTTGGAAAATCAGGCAAGAACTAAGCAAGACAGTGCCAGTGGAATCTCTCTGCACAGTATTTCTTTCAAAATCAGGTTAGGTGTTAATGATTTAGGCACTGAGAGTATACTTTCAAAGGGGGAGAGCTGAGCCCTGCTCCCTCTGTTGTTGCTTTCAATGCTGAGTCTAAAGGGAGGTGTGTTTTTTCTGTTTATATTTAAGCTCTACACATGAGCATGAACCCAGATTTCCCAAGGTCCTTCTTAATCTAGGAAGCCTACATGTGAGCAAGGTGCTCTCCCCTACAGGTGTGGTGCTAAAAGCATCAAGAAACTGATGACAGAATGGACAGGCCTAAGGACTTCTTTCTCAGCCCGGTAATAAAGCCAAGTTGTATAGTATAACACCTGAACAGGACTTCAGTGGACTATGCATTTGACTATATGCAAACAAACACAGACATGCAGGGCATTTTAGATGGTTTGTTGACTCATTAAGAAAGGGCTAATCTGGCTCTGAGATTCTGGGAGTTGCAGTCCAAAAAAGTAACTTTTCCCAGCTCTGCTACTTAGGTGCACAAGGCTTCATAGAGACAGTGCCTGCACTCTTGCCTGATCAGTAGTGATATGAACTGACTCCTAAACTCATATTTAAACCTGCTATCACCCTTGTAAATGAAACCCTGTTTATTATCAAAGTGATAAATTCTGGCTATAAAACTTTTATATCTGCCACCAATTTGTTATGACTCCAGCAAAAACAAACCAGCTCTGGCGAAAGCTATACTCCATAGCTGTTATTCCTAAATCATCAACCTATGGAACATTTTGCATTTTTCCTTGAAATGTTAATTGGAACAGAAACTTGCACAAAAGCAACACAGTTTAATCCAAGATATATTTTTAGAAGTCAACATAAAGACATATGTTTAGCTGTTTTACCTAAATATGTCTCAAAGGAAATAAATCGGGGCGGAGGGGTTGAGCATACTGGTGTCTTAATTCTGTTTTTTGGGGTTTTTTTACATTCAAATGTTCAATGTTCAGAGAATCCCTCTAAAGTCAGAGAGACGTAATGTGTATGTTCAGAATTAAGATGTGCAGAATTAATCATGGGAAGAAGAGTTTTCCATTTTAAAATAGTGGATCCAGTCTCGAGTTTTCAGATGTTTTCCATCATTGCTACCATCAGTGCCACAACCCCCCTTCCCCATACATGTTGTTATTGTCCATCTGCTTATGGCATCCTGACTGGATTACTTCAGTCATGCTTCTCTGAATAAACTGAGGTTAAGCTGCTTTTGTATGTTACTATTTCTGTGTATTATTCTTGATATTTTATTCAAACTGCCTTAGAAGGCAGAAAATTCCAATTTTACTGTTTTCTAAGATTGTTATCATTAATGATGATCATTGGGGGTATTTTAAATAAAGAAGCAATAGAGAACATGTTTTAAATAAGTACCTGGTAGGCTATAGATGCTAAGACATTCACTATTTCCATGATCTGCATTTGTCATAGATGGGTGAATAATCTTTGAATTGATTTTGGCTCACCTTGACACATGGGAGATGCAAAGGGGTTTTGTTATATCCCCTGTGCACCACAAGAGGACATTCTGGCCAGTGGTTTTTGAAGAATCTACACAGAACTAGTTGTACTGTGTGGGCATTCTACGGCAGTGCGATTTGACGAGTCGTAAAGCAGTATTCTCTCAAGACAAAAAGTTGCTGGTATAAACGTTGTCCTAATTTATCGTCTTTCCACAGTGCTTCCTTTATTGCCCCCAAACATATTTCATGCTGCTTTTCAGTGATGCTGAAAAATAATGAAATAACCTCCATCTAGGGAAAACACTAGAATTCTGAGTTGGAAAAAAATGAGAAGTACATATTAGATACTTTTTCTGATCTTAAACATAACTTGAAACTTAATCACAGTGTAAAATTTAGTAAACAAAATTACAATGCATTTAATCCAGCAGTTTAAAAATCCTGGTGCATAATGGTTATATTAATAAATGTGAAAATTAAACTAGAAAATTCTTTGGATCCCTGCTGGCAGACATCTCTACGTGTTATCTGTTGGTTTCATACGACACGTAAGAATGTAGACAATTATCTGCCAGTTTCCTCTGAATCTGAGAAAATGGACTGAGAGCCACATAAAAGTGCTACTTCATTCATTAATATGATTCTTATTATATTTTAATGGACCTATATTGTACTCAGGTTCATTATACAGTATTTGATACGACACTTGGAAAATGGGCAGTCCCTTTACAATCACATCATTATGGTGAAAGTGGTTCCAGCAGATGCATAACGTTTGTATGATGAGGTTTTGATATTTAAAAGGCATCCTTGTAGAGAAGTCAATGCTGAGCCCTATCCAATGGGGGAATGGCAGTGGATAGGCTGTGGTATAAGCATGATCAAGGCTTTGCAAAGCAATCCAGATGTTTACTCTGGGTTGTATCCACTGTGGTGCTTGGAGAAGTAAATGTGTAAAGACCGTTACAACTATTAACTCCAGAACCCCACCCCCTAGCCACAACCAAAATGCAGTTTTCCCAGTCTCCGATCCATTAGTTTTGTTAATGAAGACCGTTGATGCAGTTGATCTTCCTATATTCCTCTTCCAGCCTCAGCCTGCTGTGGCCTGAAAGCTTCCTTCTTGAGGGTAAGGGTCTCCTCAGAATAGTGTGGGATGTATCACAGAGGGCGGCGGCAGTGCATGGGGAGAATTGTTCTAATCATCGGCGGAGAATGCTTGTGTAACAACAACATGTGATGCCAAAAGAAAGATCAACAGCTAGCTAATAAAGTGGTAACATCTAAAAGTATCGAAAGCAGTTCTCAAAATGCCTGAGATATTTTGTTTTCCAATGTTATGCCCCAAATACTATAAAATAGGTACCAGAGAAGCAGGTCTGGAGAGTCCACAGATAGGTGAAACCTGCTGGGAAGGCCTTGTAGCTATCTACCTCCTGTGTCAAGGGACATCTGTAGAAGGTCCTTGAGAGATGATTTTGTGATGGGGAGAGGTAAATATGGATAGAGATACTCCTTCAGGTGAACTGATGTTACCTTGCTTACTTCAAAAAATGCTGTTTCCATGCCATGCTTGAGGGCTTTTCAGAGATATCTGGCTATGCACTATTGGAAGCAGGATGCTGATGGGTAGACTCTTGATCTGGCAATATGCTCATATTTGTCCATTGGAGTATGAAACTGGGTTGACTCCTGACACCTCTGAGCTATTGTCTTGTCATAAAATGGAGAATGCCATCAGATCTAGGAAGGAAGCCAGCCAGCCAGCCATCTTTCTCAAGAGTGTTCTGCTTATATACTGTCCCATACTACTTCAAGTAGTCTCTGGGCGGTTTACAGTTTGTAATTACAGTATGCAGGCTACACATTGCCCCACCCCCCGAGAGTGGGGAGTCCCTAGTCTAGTGAGAATGTTTCTAGTAAACATGTCCTATAAATTTTTTACTTGCCTATATGGAGGAAAGAAATGATACATAACTGGAAGCCACATTTGCTCACTGTGATACCTTTGCAGTTTTAGCTGGTATAGAAAGGCTTCAACTCTTTCATTTAAACATTTTGCTGATAAAAGAGGGGATCTTGCATTTACAGTGATGAGCACAATATAATATGATTACTCTATGTGAGGGATTGTGGTTTTTTTACTTTTGAATGAAGGATAAAGAAATTATTCCAGTGGCTAGAAACAATGCCTTTATCAGTCAGATGCAGTCATCACAGAATCCAAACAAGATTCCACAGAATCTCATAAATATAAAAGTATTGCTTATAAGAGTAAATGTTTTTCAGTGAATTTTTTGTTGCATACATAAGCAAAGATGGTACCTGCAAAGGGAATTGTTATTAGTACTATGTAGAAAGATATTTTATTTTATTTCTGGCCATATCACAGTTTTGTGAGACTTCGCAATTAATCAGCATTTTGTGAAAAAAATGCAACCCCCTAAAAAACTTGATGCTGTTAGCATGCATGTTTTATAATCTATCTGCCTTTGTCTACACACACACACACACACACACACACACACATACACACACACATACACACACGTAATGGCTGAAATCCTGTTGTTCAGACAGTGCAACGTTTGGAAATGAATTGCCACAATACAATCCATAGACAGTGTCTGTTGCCCATGAGTCTGCATGCAACAAACTAGATATGTGGAGATTTCTTAACTTAAAAGCAAGTCGTCTTTAAAGGTTATGCCATTTCCATCATTGTACAACAGGATTTCAGCCTTTATGCATGCATATAATAAAAATATGTATTTTTATCTGCACATAATCTTGTCTGGCTCATTTCCCACAGGCTAACTTTAGTTTATCTACATGACAGCCTAACATTTCACACCATATAGTTCTGCTTACATATGTAATATTTTCATCTCCATAAAAAAATTCCTTCTGATCCCACACTGTGAGATACAGCCATTAATTCATGCTTCAGTGGCAAGAGAACACCTTGGAATTATGCATCACATCCAGAGCAGCACTTAAAGGCTGCTGTATGAATAATGCTGTGGCAAACAATCAGCTTGTAAACACAGAGCAATTTGGAAGGCTTGTAAATTGGGCTGTGAGCCTCTCATGCCATCATAAGCCCAGGCACATGTTGCCCCTGCCCCTTAATTTCCACAGCAGCCAACATTGCATTAATGCCCTTTCATTAATCCACCTCCAAATTGGCACACTTTTGTCACTTCTGATGGATGTGCTGCTCCTCACGAAGCCGAGAAAGGGAGCACACTGCCTGGAGCAAGTTTTCTCACATTTTCCCCTTCTTCCCTCAGCCACAGGTGGACAGCAGTATCATTCCCCATGTTCACTGCCCACATCTGATTGCATCAATGACCTCCCCTCCTGTATTTCTGATCACTTAGCACCCATTCAATGCCCTCGTTACTCTCTGACTGTTATGCTAGAAAAGAGATTTGTATCGTAGCACGTTAGCAGATGGAGACCAGGAGGGGGAGAGCTCTGGCATGGTATTTAGCAGAGGTGATTTTCACTATAATGTTTGAAATTAGCTTGTACTAGCTTAGTGCCCTTAAGCTAAGAATTTTCCCTACATAGCCATAATCAGAGGGAAGCACTTTCCACCCTTCTTGAAAACTGCTGACATTTGTCTGCTCACCACTTCTGGAGCAGCCATGTTAGTAGTCTATAGTAGCAAAGCCAAAGAACTGTGTGAAGCTTAAACTGGCAGTAGGCAACTTCATGCCTTCCAGATGTTTTGCACCATGGCTCCTGTAAGCCCCAGACAGCATGACCATAGGTAGGTTCTGTGAATTGTTACAACAAACTTCAGGAGGATGCCAGGTTGTCAATGCCTTTCCGAAAGAGTTTACTGGCTCTTTTATGGCACAAGCCTGCATAGACTAGAGCCTGCTTGCTTCATTATATCTGAATAAAGCAAATCCCTGTGCAACACTAGGTCCAAAGGCGCATGGAACACAGTATGTAATAAAAGATCAGCAAATGTTTCTGCAGTGCTCAAAGCAAGATTAGTGATCTCTTCATAACACAGTTGGTGTGATGATTTTTTACATTTGTTCTTTGGCCATGCTGATTTAGTGCCTGTAAGGAGATTTGGAAGGAAATCCAGGTTTATAATTATGTATGTCTAAATTCAGTGGTGCCATAGAATCAAAATTGGATGATGAACTTGGGAACTACAATTTCACAAGCTCAAAATCTTCTTGGAAAACCCAGTGACCACCAATCCAAGAACCAATAATTAGGAATGATGGGAGCTCCAGTTAAATAACTTTGGGAAGTCACCCATTTATCAGCTCTCTAACAAAGCAAAAATCACATGTCAAAAAAGGCACAGTCGAAGCCAAACAGAGAGAACCTTGGAGAGCTCCATATGAAACTCTGGCTGGCAACGCATGGAGGCAGTCTTGAATAGATTCTTGTTGTGCAAGAACACTGGATATATAGCTTCTTCAGGTCAGTGTTTCTACCATCTTGGTACTTCATTCAAAGCCCTCCGGTTGGGAATATAGACCTGAGGATCATGGTAGACTCAAATCTCCTGTCGCCTTGTTAGATGAATAGCCAGCTCTGTTAAAACAGGGGCTTGTGTTGGGCATGCTCACTTTCAGATCTTGTGCCAGTCCATAAAAGAAAGCAGTGTGACAGTTCCTCTCTGCTTTTTCATCTCAGTTTTGGTTTAATTTCTATCAAAAGCATTCTAATCCACTTACCCTTCCTTATCCACTCATCCACACATGTCTGCACTTGCAAGAAACACGTCTGCTGAACATTCCTCCTGCTATTAAAAAAAATAATCTTTATTGATTATGGTTTGTAGTACTGGCTAACCTTCCTAGCATAGTTTTCCCACCAAACAGAGAGTGTATGTTTACAAATAAAAAGTTCAATTTGCTCCAATGATTTTCTTGGCTGCCTCATATTGTCTCTGGTAATAACAAAAGCAAAAACAAAAGAAAGTAAAAACAAGGCATTGTGGCACTATTGAGCCTAAGAAATTTATTTCATTGTTTGCTTTCACTGGTGCAGTCTATTTCTTTAAACAAAACTTCCCCTGGTAAATAGCTGTCTGTTCTTGCTGTTGTTGTCTTTAGACATTGTCATTACAATTATCTTGTTGCCTTTTTGTTTTGGCGTAATGTAATTGCCATTGATCTTAGTCATGGATTCCTGCAAGTTAGGAGGTTAATGTTGGCATTTGAAGTTTTACATCCAGTCCTGTGACTCAGTGCACAACAGCAGTGACTACATTAACTTCTTGACTCGTGACTCAGTTTACTACTGAGATTTACATCATTTGGGTTATATTATCAAACATACCACAAGGTTCACCATTTATAACATAGGTATGAGATTGCAAATGTTGATGTTGATGGTGGTTGTGTGCCATCATGGTGGTACTAATAGAGTTTTTGAGGTAAAATATTTAAAGATATTTGAGGAATGTTTTTTCATTGCCACCCCCACTGAGTTTTCATGCCTGAGCAATGATTTGAACCCAGATCTTCTGAGTCTTAGTCTGACACTCTTGTCTTCTACACCTCATGGGCTTTCAACAAGGATATTTCTTCCTAAGTAAGTTAGTTCAACTATTTTGTTATTTTGGATATTATTATTTTTCTAGTGTCCACTGGTAACTCTCTCTCTCTCTCTCTCTCTCTCTCTCTCTCTCTCTCTCTCTGTCTGTCTGTCTCTGTAAGTGGTATGTGATGTGCTCTTATATTGTTTCTTACATGCTGTAATAGATTTTTGGAGTTACATCAGTTGTTGTAAGAGGGATTTATCTTTTTTCACTACTCTCCTCTTAGAAGTACATCTAAATATTTACCAACTTTGTCCAAGATGAGCGTGTTTATCAGAAAAGCATCAGGCTTACAGTGGCCCTGCCAAATAGGGGTTAAAAGAGGTCAAAGCACATGAAAGGCAGAAACCTGTTGATTCTTATTATCTTTTTCATAGAATCTGCAGGACCTGAAATGATTCAGAGATGCATCAGCTTCAAGAGGCGGGTTAGCATATGAGTAAAAATGAAATGTGTGTATCATTTTGCTGGCTTCTAAGTGATTGTGTGTATGTTAAAATTGGGTCAAGAGCTCTTAAGACTATTGACTTTGTTTTGCATGGGCTTATGCTCATAGGTACTGAAACAGACCCTAATGTTAGAAATATTCTCAGAAATGCAAGTAGAATATTATAATCTTCTAATACCATGTATCCCACCCAGCCTGCAGTGGTTAATTACCACCAAATTTAAAGTTCTCTGTCTGTCTTTCTCTCCCCCTGACACCATTTTAATTGCCTCTTTCTCTTTCTTTCTTTTTGTTCCCCTTTTTCCTCTACAGTGGGAAGAAGTCAGTGGCTATGATGAGAACCTCAACACAATCCGTACATACCAAGTGTGCAATGTCTTTGAGCCCAACCAAAATAACTGGCTTCTCACCACATTCATAAACCGACGGGGTGCACACCGTATTTACACAGAGATGCGCTTCACCGTGCGGGACTGTAGCAGCCTTCCCAATGTCCCTGGGTCCTGCAAGGAAACCTTCAACTTGTATTACTATGAGACAGACTCGGTCATTGCCACCAAGAAGTCAGCCTTTTGGACAGAGGCCCCCTACCTCAAGGTGGACACTATTGCTGCGGATGAGAGTTTCTCACAGGTGGACTTTGGTGGCAGGTTGATGAAAGTGAACACGGAGGTGAGGAGCTTTGGTCCCCTCAATCGCAATGGCTTCTACCTTGCCTTTCAGGATTATGGGGCATGCATGTCCCTACTGTCAGTAAGGGTCTTCTTTAAGAAATGCCCCAGTGTGGTGCAGAATTTTGCCATCTTCCCAGAGACGATGACAGGAGCCGAAAGCACCTCTCTCGTAATAGCCCGGGGCACATGCATTCCCAACGCTGAAGAGGTGGATGTCCCAATTAAGTTGTACTGCAATGGTGATGGGGAGTGGATGGTTCCTATTGGCCGGTGTACCTGCAAAGCTGGATATGAGCCTGAGAACAATGTGGCCTGTAAAGGTAAGATCACCTTTTGTTGTAGATGACAGTACATCATCTTGTTTGATGCCCGTTGCCTTTCACAAAAGAACTGTTTGGAAGTTCCTGAGATGGAACAGTGCCAAAGCTGCTTTTGAGGGGTTGACTCTATGCTGTTCTGCCTGTACCCGCCATGTCTGCCAGTAACAGATCACCACGTCGACCCAGTGTCAAGGCCAGCACTGGTTGGTGTAAACTGAGGAAATACAAGTATGCAATCCTTGGTTCAGCTTCGATAGCTGTAGGCTCCAAGATGGATTGCTCTCCGCCAGCACTGCATGTCTTGCGACAAAGATTATGATGACCCATCAGTATCTGTATCAACTTAAATTAAGCAGTATATGTGGCACAGCTTAATAAATGAGACAAAGGGAAAAATTATTGCTGCTAAGCAGTGGTTATGATTTCCTTGAGCATATCCAACTTCAGCCTACTGCATAAGTAAGCACATCCACTTATGCACATTCAAAACCACATGCAAAACTCTCCAGAATTAAGTTTTTGGAAGCACAGAGGGTTGAAGCATGCAGGGGAAGAGAAGAAAAAAATATATTTTGGTAGTACTTGTAGGATGCTGGATTCAGCACCTGGTGGTGGTTGTTCTAATAATGATAATTTTTGTTAAAACTTCTTAAAAAGAACTCTCATCTTATAGATTTCAGGGGAGTGTTGAAAAGCATGATTAACATTGCATGAGAAAAACAGTAAAATAGCAAAGTCAAAACCAAGTGGTGAAGGAAGCTGGTAGAGCTGAAGCAAGTAGAACTGAAGAGGAAAATAGTATCCACAAATTAAAGTGTAAATGCCTGGAAAAGCAAAATATTATATTGCTGATGCTGAAATGATTGTAGCATTGACTCATTTTAGACTGCCAGATAGAAGAGGGTATTTCACAATCAGGGCAGGAAGAGAGGAGAGTGGTGTTCCTTTTTGTTATGTAATGTATTCAGGATATTTAAAGAAGAGCTGTCCTTGACAATTTTAGATTGGGTTGCCTTAGGGAATAGTACTACTGTGGATATTCGGTATCCTTTCTCCGTTGTATTTTGTGCTAAGCTATAGAAACAACACACACGAGAGGTGCTGACTTTATGCCCTCCTTGCTTATTTCTTCCACTCACCATACTCAGCATTCTGGATTGTGCAGAAGAGGATACCCACAGCAGAGGCTGTCTCCATACAGCGAATGGGTGATGGGGAAATCAATGCACTCCCCTCTTTGGCTTTTATTAGAGGTATTTCCCTACATCTCCCAAGAGTTCCTAGGCAGCAATGGAGATTTCTGGGAGTTGTAGTCTAAATTCACAAAACCTTACATCTTTCTAAATAGTTGTTTTAGATTACGAAGGTTCTGCAACTTTCTCTTGGTGTGGAATAGAAAATGTCAGTACTTGTTTATCTCAGTGCTGAAGCACTGGTTGTGGAGGGGTGATTTAAGGCGTACAGGAAAGACCCATGGGGATGTTGTGTGCCTTGTACCAATTGGCAGTTTAACTTATACATACCAATGCTTCTGTAGAAACTTGGTCGTGCTGGCGCTCATTTTTGACATCACTTTCACAAACGCTGTGAAGAATCAGATTTATTGTCTTCAGTTTTTAATAAACAGTTTCTGATTAGGCAAACAAGATGTTTACAATCTGTGCAAATTGCAGTATCTCACTGCCTCTTTATAAAGCTCAAGACTGACCTCAGCTTAACTTCCTCTAGGAGGAATTTAATCCGTGTCTAATCGATTATTTGTCATTTTGATACATGTGTTTAACATGCAATGAGCAAAATGTGGCCTATGGGCTGCACACATTCCTTTGGGAGACATGTACCTCAAAACAAACAAACAAACAAACAAACAAACAAACACAAACTAGTGCTGTTTGGGGGCATGGGATTCTTCTTTTTAACCATTTTCTGGGTTCCCCAGTATTGTACTATCTCAAAATTCATTTCCAATAGCAAGCACAAGGGAACATTTTCAGTGAAAAGATATTTTCCCCAGAAAAAAAAATTCTTGAAGGATGAGATGCGGGAACAAGTTTCAGCACCAAGTAAAAACCTTCCTGTTCCAGAAGGTTTTTAATTGACATAATATAGATTGTGGGCCCTGATGGCAATTTTTAGTGTAATGTTTTTATTATTGTTTTAATTATTTATTGACATTTTGATGTTTTAACTGTTTCAATTCTTTTGATTGTAAGCCGCACAGAGACCTTTGGGTAGTGGGCAGCATATAAGCTGTAAAAAATAAAATAAAATAAAATAAAAATAAGAATAAATAATTTTCCAACGTTCAAGGAAGGTGAGGGTAGCCACTGGGTTAACATAACCTCCAAGTTCCAAGAAACCTTTAATGGCATAAAAAAATTAAGAACAAAAGCATCGAACTGTGAAATAAAAAACTAAAGATAAATAAATGAAGAGATGAAAGGGAACAGATTAGTGGGCCATCCTTAGTCCTGGAGGTCTTGTTATTGGTATATAACACACTGGCCAAGTATTCAGCCACTGAGACGGTCAATTTGGAAGATTTGTTCTCAAGTAGGCACCGAGTTATGCTCTCTGGGGATCCAGAAAGGTTAGAAATGAATGGGGCCAGAAACCCTTGACAGAACTTTGTATTTACCATTATAGAAAAGCATTCTTCAGATAAAGAGAAATTAATGAGGAATTGTTGCCATTTTAGATATTCTCTTTGTTTGAACTTACCCTTTAAAGCACTTCGATCTCCATAATAAATGGACTGACAGGGACAATTGAGAAAGCTAGGCTACAATAGAAACAAATGTCATTTTTTTGTTTTCTCTGTTGGTGAGACTGATAATGAAGATGTTCTACTTAGCTAGGGGGATGAGGAAGCATGGAACAGACAATGAGAAAGTGCCCGCATCTAACAAACATGATGCAGTTGAGTCCTAGTGCTAAAAGGCCACATACTGGCAAACTTTAATTGTGAGTGAGGGCTGAGAATGGAGACAACAATAAGACACAAGGGCTGTATCTGTAAGTGGAAGAAAAGATGTAGATGACAGTACATCATTGGCCACGCGCCCAACGCAGCACATTCTGAATGCTCGTCTCACAGAATGTTTGCATCTTTTGTCATGAAACCCTGAGAGATCTGCCTGCAAATGTTTGGTAAATACTTCATGTAGCAAGAGACATGCACTCGTATATGTAACACATCATGACCTTATTTTCTCATTTACACTTCTGAATTCTCTCTAAAACAACATCCTGCCAACACTATCTAATATTAGCAAATATATTGCTCTGCGTTCAGTATGTTTTCTAAAAAGATACTTAGCTGCTTGTATCGTTTTTAAAAAGATGAAAATAGTACATTATGAATTTGAAACTGAGGACATAAACAGGAGCCAGCGAGATCAGCCTTCCACAAGCCCATGCCCTCATGTTGGATCATGACTTCCATTATCTCCAGCTGGCATGTAGGTGTTAATCCATCCCATGTGGAGGGCATTATGTTGGGGAAGGCCACAGTAGATATATGACTATTCACCAACATTTTATTTTGAAGCAGATATGAATGTGTGAGTCCAGTTTTTAGAGAAAAGAGTACTTTTGGGAGTGGTGATGTAGTTATGCCTGACTGCCAGCTTAGACAGCTGTAAAAGGCAATCACACAAACTTATGGAGCATAAGGTTGCCAATAACTGCTGGTCATGATAGACATGGTTTCCTTCCAGTATATTGCCAGAGGTTACTCGGTAAATCAGTTGCCAGGGAACATCAAGGGACATATGTTGTTGCAATCTTTCTTGTTGGCTACCCATCACCAATTGGCTGGCTATCTGGAAACAGAAAACTGGACTAGATGAAACTTCTGTATCATCCATCATGGGTCTTCACCTATTCTTATTAAAGTGTCTTTTATGACTGCATTATTATTACATGAGTTGCAGTCCTCTTGTGTATCTACGTGACATTAACTTGACATTGTGCAAGCAATAGCCCACATCATATGAGGGCAGCACTACTCATAACAAATGTCTTCTGCAGATGCAATCAGTACAGATAGGAATCACGTGACTGGCTGTCCAGTTGAACTGGGAAATCCACATGGCCTGGGTGTAACACCCAGGATGTGTTTGCAGCATAATGTCACATTGTGCCTAAATAAACAAGATGCCAGCTTGTGTATATATAGTTTTCCAAAAGGCCGCTAACCCTGATTGGGGGCACACGGAGGTGGGGGAGAAAAACCTGAGATCCAGCTAACATATTTTAGCATATGTGAAGAGTTCAATTCTGTTTCCTCTAGCGACACTACTTCAGTCAAAATCTTAGCTGTTGTTACTTGTAACATTGACTCTGTCTAGTAACTTGCCAGCAAGCAACAGTCTATATTCTTGTAGCAAACATTATTTTGGAATTTTCTCTGGAGAGGTTTAACATTTTGATATTTTTTCCCAATGTGTTTATGCAAAAGAACTAACAAATAGAAAGTCTAAGTTGGAAATTGCTACAACAAAACTATCTCTTAATCTTTTTCTTACCTCAAGATAGTTAGGAAAAGGAGGGGGATGTAATTGTCTATAAGATTTGTGGGTATGGTTCCAGTGGGAAAACAAATGCCTTGCACAAAATTGCATTGACCCTTCAGTCTCTGATTACAACAAGCAGTAACAAATACTGTGTGTGTTATTGCACTGAACTAGAAAGGAAGAGGAGCAGGAGTCAAATCACACGTAAAGAGAAATGCATATTTTGTGATGTTAAAATATTTTCCATACAGACATACATATCGTTCAAAACTATGTGCCTTTATCTCCCAGTGATCTCAAGAAACACACTGCCAGCAAACAGATTGAAGCAAGCCCTTGTTAGGATAAATAGACCTCTTATTACTTAAGATAACTAGAACAAAATGTCAAGCCTGTCATCTAATTCTGTTTGGGCTCTCTGAAACTGTGGGAAAGTAGGCAGGGCAAGGCGTGCTCAGATGAAAGATGATGGCGACCAGGATTTTGATAGGACAAGAAGTTGCAGTGCAGTCCATCTGGGCTTCCAGTTGTCCCATTTTGATTCCCTGGACACTGTGCAGAGATGGATGGATGCCTTTGTATGGGTGGTGGTGATTTGAAAAGGGTCAAAGCCCATGTTTAAATGGTTTCCATCTCATTTTAGGGTGGTACATTCTGTTTTGAACGTTTCAGAAAATATAGACCTGGTTAAAGGTAAATGCCCCCCCAGCCCCCGCACATGCTTGCTAGTCATGTTGGACTTTAGGGGCGATGCTCATCTCCATTTCTAAGCCAAAGAGCCAGTGTTGTGCAAGTCCATGGTCGTGTGGTCGGCATGGCTGAATGCATTTCTGTGCACAGAACACTGTTTACCCTCTTGCTTTTTGTGGCGGTACCTATTTATCTACTTGCATTTAGATGCTTTTGAACTGCTAGGTTGACAGGAGCTGGGGTTAACAGCAGGAGCTCACTCTGCTGCGTGGCACCCGGGATTTGAACCACCGAGCTGCTGACTTTGCAGCCAACCATTTCAGCACTCTAGCCCACTGAGCCACCACACCCCCTGGTTACCAAAGCCCTATTATAATCACAACAGCAGAAACAGTAATGGACTGATCAATGGCTTGTGCCACACACAGTTATGCTGGTCATTTTGGGAGGTGACTATGACCTCAGGTGCCCTTTGAAATACACATACTTTGGGCCTACCTTCTGGTTTAAACCGAATCCAGCTTGACCTATTTTGGTGTGGCACCTTCAAATGGCTGGGGATTTCCCTCCCTCTCTGCAAACTCCCTCCTGCTTGAACACCCATTGCTCATGCAGCCCTGCCTGGATTGTTTGTTAGCACTAAGGTGCAGGGACTGTGGTAAGGGGGGTAAAAAAATATATCAAACAGCAGATCCGTCTCTTGAAGAAGGCCATGCAACAGCTGTCACATGAACACAGAACTCTCCAACGTGATATTTGTAATTTCCTGGCTTCAAAGGGTTGTGCGTGGTTGCGTTGGCTGGCTGGGCCTCTTTCATCTTTCTCATTATTTCTTGAGCAAAGCGGCAGGAATCAGAACGAGCCTTGATTGGTTCTGATTTAAATGGAACTCCGGGAACGACACTCTGATTCTTCCTCTTAATTGGAACTTTTCTCTCCCTTGTTTTGGGCTTCGCCATGCATGCCGTCAATTTGATACCGCCTGCTGGAACCCTCAGAGGGGTTGGATTTATAAATATGGAAATGATGTGATTTCTGCTTTTCTGTCCCTGCTTCCGGAGGTTATATTAACGTTGCTCACATTTTCCTTTATGCCTTGTGGCTTTACCTACACTTTTCAGCCTTTGAAATGACATTTTTGGCTGAAAGGCACTTCAATCCAAAGTTGCTGGAAGAGAGAATTCATTGCAAATACTGTATCAGAGCATGGAACATGGTGATATCCAAGGTTAATTTTCAAACATTAATAGTAAAATAAAATCCCCTCATATCCGGTAATATTTGAATATTATATAATCTCCCCCTGGATGAGAACATGTGGGATCCCTTTTGAAAAGCCATCCCCCGTAAGTTGTCATGTTAAAAGGAAAGCATTTATTATTTTTGCTAGATTTTTGATGTTATTATTTACTTGTTATATAGAATCATTATTAGTTTTGCACATATTTTATTGAGTTATTTATAATGTTTACATCTTGTCCTTCCCTCAGGAAGTTCAATGTGCTATACATGTCTCTCCTTACTATTCCATTTTTATCTTCACTAGGCTCTTGTAAGGTAGGCTGGACGCTGGCTCAAGGTAACCTACTGAGTTTTTGTAGGGATTCAAATCTGGTAGTTATGTTTCCAGCCTATTTTGGGGTCTTATAAGTGTCATAAGTTATATTGCTGGCTGCAATATGCTCTAAAATTTAACAAGGACTTTAAATTAATGGGCAGAATTCTGTCAGCTTTCCCTGCCATCATAAGGCAATTAATAAATTTTGGCAGTGAATGACTGCAGGTTAAGAAGTCTGTGCAGGCTCTTTACCAATCTATGCTGAACTGCATGACTCAGCAGAAATCAGTAAAGGTCTCCTATGACTGCAGAGTCATGCAACTCAGCATCAAAGGATTTGCTGCGGAGCTTAACACCAATTGCACTGTGGCAGCATGAGATTCTGGCAAATATTTTTATGTGTTAGCGGTGAGATTTGAGAGAGAGAGAGAGCAAGCGAGCAAGCGAGAGAGAGAGAGAGAGAGAGCTTACTGAATTTTCTTTAATGTACAAGTTTCTGTTTACCATTTAACAACAAAATTTCTCATATCTGATTTCACAGATCAGATGATATTGTGAAGATCAAAATGGAATGTTTTACTTTGGTTACAAAGCAGGTGCATGCATGTGAATGTGTGTGTGTGTGTATTTGTGTGAGTAAAGATTATTGTAGTATTCAATCACACTCACTAGATGTCTCCCTGAGCTTTATTGATTTAAACAGAGGGTGTGCCCTTCTTAGACAAAGAAAAGAAAGACAGAGCTCAAGGTGTGGAATTCTTTTTGTTTACAGGTGAGGTAGAGAGTAGAGACTTATAAAAGAGTCAGGATTTGGACAGACTGATGCCTTTCAAAGCCTCACTCTTCAGACCAGCAGCACTTTTTATTTCTACTTATAAAAGATGCTAAACACTGCCTAGCATGTTTAATGATACAAGTATTAAATCAATCAAATGTGATTCTGTACCTATAAAAGTATTTCTAAGACCTTCCGGTCTGCAGGAAAGCAAGCAAGAAGTGCAAATATAATCTTCATAAAAGCTTGCCTTTGCAAAGAAGGCTAAAAAAATGTAAAATGGAAAAGGGGCCCTGCCCCAGCTCACCTTCTGCTCTTTTTTCCATCTGCCAGCATTTCTTCCCTGTCAGTGACCTCACAGCCTCTGCATTCTGCACAGTCCAACACGATTATCCATTGGTGCAAATATGTGCAAAACTAGCAAAATTCAGACCATTTTCACTAAGGAAAACAATAACAATTACAAAATAGATGTTTAAGGTACTTAGGTTATACTAATTGCCTTAAAAATTGTCTGGACAAGTAACTCCATGTAAATAAAGTGAGATGTTTTAAGTGAAAAAATACTTGCATCTGGATTGACCACTGGCTCGATTTAGTGCAAATAATTACTTTGAAAGTTACAGCCCCAGTGCTAGATTGTTGTGTAGCAAACATGTAGCATTATGGCAGACGGATTCATCCAAACCATTTCATTCACCCCCCATACCTGATAGGATACCCTATAATCATGCCTTCTCCTAATAAAGAGCACAGATCCTTTTGTAGATCCATGGGAAACATCTGCAAAATACAAACTAGGTCAGTGCATTTATTAGTAAAAAGGCAAACATATTTAGCAGTGTATTATGTTAGCTATTGGCTTTTCCAAAACACTTAAGCTTGATTAGATGGGATATGGAAAAGCAGATTGATTTAGCCAGGAGGCTTGGAGGTAGATTCAAGATGAATCAGCACTGCAAAGTTGTAATAATGTGATACTATTTTAACTGTCACTGTGTCATTCTAACAAATCCTGGAATTTGGTAAATTCTTTGGTAAATAGTTTGGTAAAATATTTAGAACGCTGCACTAGAGAGCTCTAATGCATTCTCCTGAATCACAGTTCAGGCTTTCAATCCCATAATTCCTTAGGGCAGAACCATGATCAAGTGTCTTTCTATCTGTAGGTCTCATGCTACACTTAGGAGTCTACATCTGGTCACTCACCTGCGCATGGAGAATTATGAGTCTGAAGAGCACAGCCTTGACTGTTCATATGGGTTCTCTGTGCAAGTTGAAAGCAAACAGAAGGAAAATTAGGTAGTGTAGAAATTAGCTGTTAGAGGGAATACAGAACTTGGTTTCTTTTCTTTTCTGAATTACCGTACTTTGACACTGCTTGCAAATCATAAATTCACCAGGGGTTGTTGATTACAAAATTACAAAAAAGAGAGAAACTGGAGTTAGAGTTTGTACTCACTTCTGGCAAGGTCACATCCCTTATTCACAATTCTGTGAAAAATAAGAGAGTGCATTAGATTTGCATGAGGATTGTTCCGTATCCCAGAGAGTTTACAATCTGAAATATGACATGGGAGGAAGCTACAAAAAGGAGGCAGGATAAGACAGGGCTGCAAGATGTGGGCAGTTTTAGTTGCATATACTCTTAGGCCTAGTAACAGGTTGCATTATAATAGGATAATAGGAGATGGGGGTTGTGACCATGGTTTCCTGGGAACAGTGAATGTTGAACAGGAATCTGAATGAAACAACACAGCAAGTGACATCACAGGAGTCTGCCTAGGGCTCATGGCTTGTGAATGGAAGGAATCAGAATTATAATTGAGCAATGTCCCCTGGCCTGATGTAAAATCTTTTATTAAGCTCTGATATGTTCAGAGCCCAAAGTGCTGTGGAAAGTCCCCAAGAAACTTAACCGCAAGGTTTAGCAGTGAGCCACCCAGTCTTATCTTTGGGTATTCAACCACAGCACAGGTGTCTTGAGAATTGTCCCTTTCTAAACTTGGATGTAAAATTGTGTTTCTTGAAACTCACAGATGGTAGCCCAGGGAGAAGGAAAATCACCCGTTATGTTACCCTCCGACCAATTAATGGGAATTTATCTGTTCTGTGTAGAACAATATAAGAGATGGCATCTATGTGTAGTTAATTGTCTTCCTCCATTTATTATTAATGGATAGAGCCATGTTTTTGATATCATAAACATGTCTTTGTGATGTTCTTTTTATGTCTTTTTAGTGTCTCTGTTGTTGATATCTTTTCAATAAAACTGCAGTTTTGCTTTCATCAAATGGAATCTTGAGTCACTCACTATTAATACCTGATAGTCTTTGGACTATCCCCAGATTTCAACGTCTGGGTGACGTTGAAATCTGGGGATAGTCATTCCTAAGATTTCTTCTTCTTTTTTCATTTTTGTCACATCTTTCCATTTAAAAATAGTGCTCAGGGCTGCTAACAAAACTAATGGCAGATTAAACAATATTTATTTAAAATAATTTCACCCCGAGTACTTTCATAACAGCAACCAGTTAGTATCAGAGTAGATGTCAAAGCCTGTTGAAAAAGGCATGTTCTCATACGCTGGAGCTCTGCAATACCCACTCCTGATGAGCACAGGTATTAGCTTCATTGAACTCAGTCAGAGGCTGGGAGAAAGCCCTCTCTCATTTGCTCATTGAGAGACCCTTTGCAGAAGATGGCAGTTTTCAGATAATGTGTTCTGCTCTCAGGGAGTACTCTAGCCCATAACCATACAGGCCACTAGATAGCCAGGCCTCCAGCTGCCAAGGGCTTCAAAGGTTAAAACCCAACACCTTTAACTGAGACTAGGAAGGATTTTTTGGCTTTTTCATAGTCCCTATTTGATATCTGACTTCATTGTAGAGACTTGAGTCCAGACCATGGAGAATGAATCCAGATCTTGGGGTCTCTGGTTGTTCTGTTTTAAACAACAGGAGCACATAAACAAAAGGATTCAAAATAGCAGAACGGGGTTGCTTGAGAATCAAAGCCAAGGGTGCATTTAAATGGTGACCTCAGAAAAACTGAGTGTCCTCTAAACATCTGTTCACATTGGCACACTTGCTTTACCTCTGTGGGTTGTGCTTGTTGTTGAATTTAGCCAGGACCTGGAAATTAATCCAAAGGACTCACAGTGTGAACAGTAAAGCCTCATCTTGCTGGCATGGCCATGGTAAGATTCAGCAGCCACGGCAGATGGGTCACACCTTGAGTGTTGTCTCAGCCAAGAGCTTTTACAGATGAATGGACGGTGTGAATGGTGCCCAGAAGAAACCTTTGCTCTCCTCCCTTGTGCAGTGCAGAGGAAGGAGCACGCGTATCTCCTAATCATGCTCAGGTGCAAAGCCTGAAGAGAGAATGAATAAGCCTCTTTTCCTCCTGTCCTTGCAAAGAGCATTAAAAATTGTTCAACAAAGACAGCCAAAACTGGTTTCTTGAAATATCGTGGAAAGTTTTATTGAAAATAGTAATTTAAGTCATCATTTCATATGATACTTGACTGATCAGAAATGAATAACTTTTGCCTTTGAGCACATTATGCTTAGCTGGCTTTTATGTATGTCTCCAGGGCAGACTCAGAATCCAAAATGTGCAACATTTGCATCTTCTGAAATAATAATTTTCCTCCTGGTGTTTGTCCTTTCTCTTTTAGCAAATGTAACTGAAGCACTGTAGTGGGCATTCTTCTTTCTATTGGCATAATCAAGAACACTTATGAAGTTGTCATATTGCATAGTATATTTAGAATCAAAGTTTCTAGATCATTTTCTCTACTGATAATAAAATCAGTTCTCTAGGGAGCAGACAATGCCCTGGAAGCAGAAGACAAACAAGATGAAATCCCATCAGTATTGTTATGTTCAGAAATCATACTTTTTTTTAAAACAATATGGTTTTTGAACCCTTTATTGTCAAATTCATACAGGAGACATCAATTGTCAATGGACCTTGAGAAATTTATTTGGGTATTGCAGAGGCTTTCCCTAGTCAACTGGGTCTTGCTCTATGCTTGTTACACTTCCTCCCCAGATGACTGGAAAAAATAACATTTTTTCTCCTGGGTTTATCATGTCAGCTCATGCACACTGACCATATCTCTCACAACTTAGTGCACTACTTGCTTGTTCTTTGGAATTTGTAAACAGATTCTTTTTGGCTGATTGAGCATTTAGCACAATATGTCACAGCAGCCCCATATATGCCTAAATCTGACGGTGAGTTCTAGCCATAGACTCACTGAATCAATTGCAGAATTATAAACCAACAGTTAGCTAAATCCCTTTGATTCAGGGATCTATTTTGGTTGGAATTAGCCTTCAGATTTAGGCTCTGGGTTTTTCTTTCTTTCTTTCTTTCTTTCTTTCTTTCTTTCTTTCTTTCTTT
>JAHTLZ010000379.1:23809731-23834693 GCA_023846285.1 Phrynocephalus versicolor | reverse complement strand
TTATTATTATTATTATTATTATTATTATTATTATTATTATTATTATTATTATTATTATTATTATTATTATTATTATTATTTTATAATATAACCACACAACTATCTACGCTGGATTTTGTATTACCAATCACTAGTCGAACGCTTCCCAAGCGTTTAGGACTCAGTGATGTATCGGTGAATTATGCGAGCAGATCCCAGTAAGGTGGCTTTCTGCTGCTGACTGATGGTAACTTTGTCAACTCCAATTTCTTCTAAATATTTGCTTGGCTCTTTAGGCACCACACCCAGCTAGCTGATTACCACTGGGACCACCTGTACTGGTTTATGCCAGAGTCCCTGAAGTTCAATTTTCAGATCCTGATATCGGGTAATTTTTTCAAGTGGTTTCTCGGTGACTCTACTATCACCTGGTATATCAATATCAATGATCCACACTTTTTTCTTCTCCACAATCACAATATCCGTGGTATTATGCTCAAAAACCCTCTGTCTGTATTCGGAAGTCCCAAAGTAATTTTGCATGCTCATTTTCAGTCACTTTTTCAGGCTTATGATCCCACAAGTTCTTTGCTATGGGCAGATGATGATGATGATGATGATGATGATGATGATGATGATGATGATGATGATGATGATGATGATGATGATGATGATGATGATGGTTAACCACATTATTAAGATGAAAAGATGTATCGGCAAATTATGCGAGCAGATGCCAGTAACAGTGACCTTTTCCCCTTCCCCTTCTCTTCCTTGGCACACAGCTCTGTCCCCCAAAATGGCTCTCTTTCTCCCCTTCCCCCATTGTCTGCCCTCCTGGGTGGATATGGAAGGAGGGAGGCCCTGCTTTTTCTTTCCTGGTGGGGGATGGCAGGGAAGAAGCCTTTCCTCTCTCATTAATTTCCCCCCTTCGGACCCAAACAAAGACAAATTCCTTGGCCCGGAGGCCCCCTCTTTCGTGGGAACCCTCTCCATCAGCACTAGGCAGGAGTGGCTCCGGTGCATGCCTCCTTCCCCAGTGTCTTGGCTCCTCCTTCCCTTCCTTCCTTCTTGGAAACTTGCCTCTGCGATGCCCCACCCCCTTGTTTGGTTCCTCTATAAGACGGCAGAGACCTGACAGACGACTTCAAACGGCCCTGCGGGCTACCAGTCACCTGTGGTCAATGTGTTGTGCAGGCCTGGTGAAATAGAAGAGTAGCATCTGAAGAGAAAGAGGGGCTATTCCTAAACCAGCACCATATTCCCAGCATACACAGAAATTTAAACCATGATGTTAAAAAGTTAAGCACTTGGAGGACTAATGGCCAAATCTCTGTGTTTTGAGCACTCATATTTGGTTCTTCATGTTGTTTCCATTGCATTAATAATGGGAACAGAACACGCCCCCCTCAGATTCTTTGCATCCAATTGGCTTTTGAAGTTAATTCTGATTTTAAAATGTTAACTGAAATGGCGTCATACCATTGGCATCACTTAGCCCTGTAAGCAGCATGTGCTTTGCTGCATCTAAAGCAATGCTAACAAGGAATAGTGGCTTTAGCTGCTAAAGCTTGAAATAGAACCAGACATGGAGATAAACATAGATATTATTAAAGGACGGAAGTATATTGTGTCTCCCTGATGTGTATCTGTTTAATATTTGGAGATGTAGACCTCTTGCTTGCATTTGACTTGCTTCGTACAACACATCAAATACAAGTTCTGCATGCATTTAAAAGCCATTTTTAGACCTCAGTTTCAGGTGCAAAAAGGAAAGGCAGAGACTGAGGTGGCAATCTAGTAGGTGATGCTTGCTCCCCCTCCTCTGCACAACTCCCTTCTTATTAATTCTTGTTGTAACACAGGTAAAGATTTTTGAATGACAAACTGCCGAGCAGAAGATAGATTTTGCTGCCCAGCCCAGTTGGGTGTTTGAATCAATGAGGTCAGTAAATTGGATTTTAAAAAAGTGTTGTGTCAATTTGGTCTTATTCCATTTGGAGTAAGTGGGTGTTTCTGCTGTTTTCCTGCTGCTTCTGGGCATCTATTGAAGTAGTCATGTTCCAGTGGTTTTGCCTTGAAAGTACCATTGGGAGGGATGCCTTTTTTTTATCTCAAGAATTGAGACAGAGACTTTCTCACTGGTTGGCACTTAAAAGTAACTATCTAGACTGCATTATTCTAGCTCTATTTTTGTCTGTCATGTCTGTTGTGAATGACCTTTTGCTCTGCTGCCACAACAGTGATTTCTGTTTCTTTACTTGAGATTCATGATGGAGAACGGGGTTTGACAAAATAGGATGCAGTCTGGGGGAAAATCAAAAGGTCCCTTTAGGCTCCCAGAAGCCTCCGGGAAGCAGCAGTTTTGCTACAAAAACACCCAACCTAATGAAACCAACTGAGCAACAAAATCAAATAGTATTTCTAATGTTTCTCTCTCTGCTCACCCATCTTCTAAGAACCAATTAAATAATGAGTAATAATTATTGCATATGTCATGGGGAGGTAGGATTGTGGTGATAAGAGGGAAAACCTTCAGTTCTGCATCTTCCTATGGACAGTGTACGAACATAATGCACTACTGTAGTACCTTGGTTTACGACAGGCCTGGCCAAAGTCTGGCCGGGGGGGGAGAATCTGGCCCGTCAGGCCATTCGGAGTGGCCCGCAGCTGGCTGGTCCGCCCCTCCCTCCCCCTCCTTCACTCCATGTTTTTTTTTTAAATCTTTCGTCAACACTGACACCGCCGAGAAGCTTCAGGGGCTGGGTGGGCCGGCCGGCCGGTGAGCAGAAGCTTGTGGGCCTTTGGTCCCCACCTTCCTTCTTCCCTCCCTCCCTTGATCCCCACCTCCCTCCCTCCCTCCCTCCCTTGTTCCCCACCTTCCTTCCTTCATCTCTTGGTTGCCACCTCCCTCCCTCCCTCCCTTGGTTCCCACCTTCCTTCCTGCAGGTGGGGTTGCAAGGGGTCAGTGGGTGGGGCTTGCAGTGGGGTGGCAGGGTTGGGGAGCAACCGGCCCCCGACACATTCTCAGCCACCAAATCTGGCCCTCCTTACAAAAAGTTTGGGCACCATGTTCCAGAAACCAAAATACTTGTATATAAAAGCAAATTTCCCCATAGGAATCTGGAAGTTGAGTTATGGCAACAGGACTTTTTTTTCTTGAGAGAGCAAAATGTTTCAAATCACTACTCATCCAAGCAGCTTCATCAGTCTCTTGAGAGACTGACGAAGCTGTTTGGATGAGCAGCGAAACATTTCAATCTCTCAAGAAAAGAAGTCCAGTTGCCATGACTCAGCTTCCAGATCAACTCACCTGGATGACTGAGAATCTTCACAGACATATTCCCCATAGAAAATAATGGAAAGTTAGATGATTGATTCTGGGGCCCCTCGTAAGTTTCCTTCATTTCCTACAGAGAAATAAAGCTGGCATCCGGAGAAGCACCAGAGGCAGGTTTCAGTGGTAAGGAGCCAGTGGCTGTAAGCTGGGTGCAGGCCACCTTAAACTGTCTCTGCAGTTTGAGTAAAAGGGTTCTGTTGCTGCTTTTCATCTTAATAATATTCATCTCTTTGGGAAGTTACCATTCTTGATTATTTTCCAACATTCCAGTTATGGCTTCATCAAATAACAATATAATTACTTTCCTGTTCTCTAGGGAGAGACAATTTGACATTCTGGCATATCAATTTCTTTTATAACTACTGTACCCTTAATTTTTCACAATCTACACAATCAAGGTCTTTGCATGTAATACATTTATATATAGTAATTTATTTTCTTCTGAAATTCTGTTGTACATTCCAGTAACTAAAATATATTTGCAATATGGTCTCACTTGCCTCTCTCTTTTCTGAAACTATCATGTACATTTGGCATTCCTTGCTACAAGTATGACAAAAGTCTTTGTGTGTATATATGTGTGGGTGGGTGTGGGTGTGGGTGTGAAATCTTAAGCAGTGCTCTGTTGTGTCTACAACATTGCCTTAAATTCTTTTGCTTAGTTTAGTAGAGTGGCCTCACTTCCAGATGAGTGGTATAAATATCAAACAAAAAACAAACAGTATGATGCCACTATAGTAGGACTATTGAATTGATGGCATTTACAAAGGATTTGATTAACTAAATCCTCACTGATTCAGTAGACTTTACTTCGGTTTAATTTACTACATTCAGCAGCAGGATTTCAGCAATTGTGTTTTGGTAATTTTCAGCAGGCAAATTATTTAACCAGCCTGCCTTCCCATCTATTCTATTGTCTCCAAATATATTGAACTTTGTCTGAATTTGAATGCTAATTGTCTTAACAGGTTTGCACTTCTTTTCCTTATGGCACTGTTTGTGGTGAGCTTTTTCTTTGCCCTTTTATATTATCTGTTTAAATTTCACCCCTTTTTACATTTTTGCAGTGTGACTCTTCCTCCCCACCCCTCCCCCACCCCCAACCCTCATCCTTTCCCTGCTGGCTTTGCTGGCTTTGTTTCCCTGTCTCATTTGTCTTTTTATCCAGGCTGTCTCTGGTTCACTCCCAAGGCCAGATTCATGAAAGGGATAACGGGACAACATTTTTCCTTTGGCAGAATGTTAATGACATGGTGTCCACATCCTGAGCCTATATCTCTTCCCCCTTTTCTCATTCTCAGGAATTGGTGCTCGAAATGACCAGTTTCCTCCATTTATAACTCACAAGCAGATAGAAAGAATAGGGTGTGTAATTGTTAAAAGTGACCGCTTGAGTTTGCTTTTGTAGTGATCATGGATATTTGTTGATTTTTATCCCCCGTCTGCCCTTTGAAGTAAACCAGCTAATCTGCGCCCTCTTGGCTAACAAATAAGCAAATCAGAAAATAGTCATCTCCAAGATTTCCACTTCTTTGAATGTTGTAATATAGTTTCTAGGTTTAAAAAAAGGTAACAAAAGTATATATGGTAACACACTTTTTAAAAATATTCATATGAAATGCATTGAGAAAAGAAAAAAACAGTATTTAAATGAGTTTTAGTGCAGATTTCTTGAAAAAGACAAGGAACTGAGTTATGAATACATGCATGCAAAACTATCATATACCAGAAATAGACTGCCCTGTCCATCTATGTACTTACTGAGCAGGTAGAAGTCAAGAGAGCATCTGAAAACAGGGAATTTCATCACTGTGTTGTTGTCCTATATGGAAACTCAAATCTTCTTTCCTGAGTTTTCTTCTTTTTGACTGAATGTCTTTCCTCCCAGTTTTCATCTGATTTGAGTTTAAGCATGTCTGCGTTTTTTTTGCATCTGGTTGAAAATCTTTATAACGGGTGGCAAATGGTTCGTAATCTTGGAACATTTCTTATATTCCAGCTACACGAAAGGAAGACCTCTTTGTTTGAATTTTATCACTATTGACCATTGATTTCAGTGTTCAGCTGTGCAACCTCACATCTTTCACAGTTCCCACTCTCTTGTTTCTTGTTCTGTATTATTTCCAGCTATTGGTATGTTTCTTGAGCCTCTAGGAATTGTGCATTGTGTAATATTTGTCAATACATGCAAATTTTCTTTTCTCATAATAACTGTGCTGGTTCATAAGTAGTAAGTTGGAATCAATCAGAAAGAAAGCAGTGGATCTTTTGCAGTGGATCTCTTTTTATTCTCTTTGGTTGGTGAAGCTAGTAGTGAGTGGGATTGCAGTAAGAAGTGAGAATGGCTGCCATTTTACATCTGTTGGTACCATCTTCTTCACTCTCCCTCCCTCTCTCCTTGATACTGTCTTTCACCTTTCTACATTTGTCTTATTTTACACCCAGTAGGATGCCAAAGAAGGAGAAATTACCAGAAACCTAAACTGATCACTCACAGAAGAGGTTTCAACTTATGCTTTCGGTGCAGAGATCTTTGTTCTAGATCTAACACTCACCTTGATTCATTCTGGAGATTCCCTCCTCTGCAAAAAAGAAAAAGAACAGACATTGCACAAGCTTTGGTATAGTCACAGCTCACGTATAACTATACCCTGAGGGTAGGAATGATTCAGTAACGTTGACTTATTGTTCTTAATTGTTCATTTACCCCAAAATAATCAGGGCAGTGAAGAGCCCGGACTGAGTTGTAAAACTTACTTCCTCAGCTGGTCACTCCTTTGTCTCAAGCTACTTCACAGAGTTTTGGTAGGGATAAAGTGTGGTGGAATCAGGTTATGCACCCTGACTTACTCTCATGAGAGGTGGAATATAAATGTACTTGAAGCAGTTATGCAGCCATAATGATCATCCCACTTAACAGACATTTTAATACACGACTGAACAAATAACAGTGAAAACATCCATACATTTTTTTAGGTCAATCTATTAAACACAGACCTGGGGAAGTTAACAGAGAAGTATTAGCAGCTTAATAATGAGTAGTTTATGAACCGTGTATCTGATACAATAAGAAATTAGTAGCAGTTAACCCTTGTCTATCAAATATTACAAACAAAATCTGAAATTTATATTCAGCTGCTGGGGTGCATGTGCTGGCAGAGTTTAAGACCCACAAGGGATACAGCTGAGGCCCAGAGAGGTCTAAGCTCATTTCAAAGGATGCTCTGGGCCCTGGCTTTTGTGCTGGTGACCCACTTCTTCATATGCTGCTGGGAATCCCCTCTGTTGTTTCCAGCTTCTCTCCCATTCCACTCCTTCATTCATTTCTCCTTTTCTGTGCCCTCCCATCATAGTTTTTTTTTTAAATCTTCCCTCCTTAATTTCCTTGTCTGAAAGTTTCACAGCCTACCACAGTCCCACTGCCATCTCTGGGCTGTGATCTTTAGGTAGACATTGTACATTATTTGCCAACAGGAAGGCTTAGGCGCAAAGAGGAGCTTAAGAAGACACCATCTGCCTCTGTCTTTCACACACAGTCTCTGCTTTCTCTATCTTTAATATGTGTGTTTCTGTGTGCATGTGTGTGAACATCCTTACAAAAAAGCAATTGCTAATTAGAGCGAGAGAAAGGGGGAGCAGAGAATAGAAAGAGGGGACCTGGGAGTGATTCTGCCTCTATGCAAATCAATCAGCCTTTAAAGGCAGAGGGGAGAATAAGGGTGGTAGTGGTGGGGGGAAGGCCTTTCTTCCATGAGAGTGGGGGTGGCTTTATTTTGACAAAACAAGTCACAGAGGTCTTTCTAACAAGAAAAGATGGCTTTAGGGAAAACTCACCATAAAAAACGGGAGAAAGCTTAGAAAAAGAGAGAGTGTTTCTTACAAACGCCCACTGTTCAAGTATCTCAATGGCTCCATTCTGCCATTGTCTCTTTTAAAAGGACTGTAAAGTGTATCATTTCCATTAATGCTTTGTGTGTATTTGTTATATGTGTGTGGATGCTTCTCCGCCCTCATTTGCCCCAAAGCAGGCTGCCTAGTGGAATCTGGAAGATTTCCTCAATATCCTGAAGAAATAATAGAAGTTTCAGAGAGGGTAGCCGTGTTAGACTTTTCAAGAATTTCAGGCAAAAATCAAAGAAAAACAAAACAAAGCAAAAGACACAAACATGTGGCACCTTAAAGACTAACTTTCATATTTTAATGTGACGTTTCAGCAACATGTGCTCTTCTTCAGACATAGCAGCAGAATGAGGTGTGAGATACTGTATAGTATGAGATATACATACCATACCAAATATTGATTGGCTGTAGTGTATAGAGTTGGGTGGTGGATAGGGGAGGGGAGGGAGGAGGAGGGGGAAGAAGAGGAGTGAGAGTTAATTAGTAGAAAACCCCAACCTCAACAAATTCTTATTTTTTAAGGGGGAGAAATACTCTAGTGTTTGTTTCCCCTCCATATTTTCTTCTGGATGGTAGCATTCCTTGCCTGTGGAACTGAGACACCGCTTTTCATTGGCCTCATGATTTTCACGTAAGACTGTGCTGGTGGTATTCTTTGCTTGGAAAAGAGTGGAAGCTTTTGCTTTGTTGCATTTCTAATCTGATTTGATGCATTTGAGATTGTAGTGGAATTCAGCCACCTTTCATGAAGAAGTTATGAAGTCCCCCTCGCTACATCATTGTATGCATGTTTTATACTGCAATTGCACATTTTCCCAACTTCTATATCTGTTTTTGAGACCAACAACAGGTATTTATGCCTTTGACGTAATCACAGGAGTACTGAAATTGACTGTAATATAGACACGTCCTTGATAATTTCAGGTGGTGTAGAATGTGGTGACTTGTAACCTTGAAATGGTTACATCTAGAGATGGGCACGGCCAGGAAAAATGATGTTTCGAGTTCTCGTGTGTCGGAGCCGGCCCATTTCGGCTCGTTTCCGTTTGTCGTGAAATTTTTCAAAAATTTGTCGTTTTGTTTGTCGTTTTTTTCTCTGTCGTTAGTACTGGTTTAGGGGGGAGGGTAGCGGGCTCCTGGAGGCATGTCTCTGGGGTGGGTGCCTCCTCTGGCCCGCTAAGAAGGGAAGGCATTTAGCGGGCTCCTGGAGGCACCTCTCTGGGGTGGGTGCCTCCTCTGGCCCGCTACAAAGGGAAAAGTACGGTAGCCATTGCGTTTGTGTATGCGTACCAGTGGCACTGGCAGATGCACCTCTACTCTGACTCACTAAGAAGGAAAGCATACTGGCATACTGGCATACTGGCGTACTGGTGTACGGTGCACTTGGGCTGGGGAGAGAGGATCTCTCTGGGCGCCCTATGGCTCACCAAGAAGGGAAGTGTACTTGCGTAGTAGTGCAATGCGAGTACAGATCTGGCTTAGGTTTGGGGTTAGGGCAAGGGCTAGGCTTAGGGTTATGGGTAAGGTTAGGGTGAGTTAGTGGGCTGCACCTCTGGGTGCCTCTGACCCACTAAGAAGGACAGTGTACTGGCGTATGGGTTGGGGTTCGAGTTCGGGTTAGGGCTAGGGCTAGGGTTAGTGGGCTTTTAATGCCCTCTCTGGCACACCCAGAAGTCTCAGTCAAAACCTGGCCATGCAATTGGTGGAATAGGACCATCTTCAGTTACTTTTAAGAACATTGTCTGAGGCCACTCTCCTCATGTCTGCTTTATTGTTGCCTCAGCACCTGACACAGAGAATGCAGGAGCAGTGTGTGGTACAGTACAAGCCATAATCTGTATGTCCTCTACCATTTAATAAGACTTCACCTCCCATAACTAGAAAAGTAACTTAAAATGTATGGTTATGCTGCACATGGCATTATGTGATCCCTGCTGATTTACAAGTACAGTATAGTGTTGCACTAAATTTCAGTAATGAATTGCTGGCAACTAGTCACTTCAAAACTGTTGTTCACTGTTTTGTACTTAACACTCTGAAAGTATATAGAAGTTGAACTGAATGGATTGCTTAGGTAGAAGACCATAACAGTTCTGATCAACACAACCTTCCTAGCCCTCAGCTTGCCCTCCTGACTATTAGCACAAGCTTTAAACTCAACCTCACTAGCCACTGGCTGGCTGGCTGTCATGCTACTGTCTGTTTAATAAATATGTTCTTGGGTTGGTCCAGGGCCACCTTAGATGATTTATGATGCATTAAAATATCTTGCTTCCCAATAAATAAGATACTACTTTATGGGTTTCAGCAGTCCTTTCACATTTTTCAGAGTGACTGCCAAGCACTGTTGGGATGGCCATAGTAGATATTTTGAGGATCAGCATAATTCAGGCATCGTTAAACAGAACACTGTCATAGTCCAGTTTAAAGTAGGACCTAACTAGTCATTTTGGTACTGTATTTTCCTTTGTGAAACCTCTCTTGCTGAAACAAACAAGAACTGTTTACATGATATCTAAAGAAGTCCCTAGTCAGCCATGGTAATGTCCATGTTCAAATAAGAGGTAACTAACATGAGGTAATAATAATAAAACAAAATACCCATACAGCACATTGAGTGGGGTGCATAATGTAGATGTAGCTGTTATGCTATTCCTGCATGAATTATGTTAATTGTTATAGCCATATTTCAAAGGAGGGGAATAGAGCTCGGAAGGAGCAGGTTGTTGGCACTACCTTGTGAGCTCGTGCCAGAAATGAGACGTGCACTCACGATCTCATAACTCAGCTGCTGAAACAGGAGCAGGGAACATTCAGCTATCCACGTCTTGTTGAATCAGAGCTTCCATAAGTCCCACCCAGCATCATGAGAGATGACTGGAAGGGTGAAGGCTGTGGGTGACTAGATTTTGAATCTGCTCCAGAATTTAGTCTGGACTTTACAGGAACTCTCCAAGGGGCAGAACTTATTTTTGGGATAGGGTTCATCATCTTGTAACCCTCCTGTAAAGTTCAGACTTAAACCTACCTCAATACAAAAGCGTAGTCATGAGTCTGTCCTAGAGTAACATTGATGATGACATTTTCAATAGAGTGTGGTGCTACCACAGATAATTCCCATTGATTAGACACTTGTCTCCCTGCCTACCATTTTCCTATTTTTATTGTGTTTTTCTATTTCAGCACTTTATTACATATATGAGCAATATTCACTTCCAAATTAAAGAATAAAAATAAGGACAATAAGATGAGAAGAGGAAGAGGGTGGCAGTAAGATGATGAGGCTGTGTTTTCAGTGGAAATTGAATTGATTGGGAAATATGGTACAGACTCTAGCTACAGGATAATTAATTGTAGCAGCGTGGATGACTACAGTGATTTCAGTAGTGGAAACCAACAAATGTCTGGTTTTAAAATCTACAAAGCTAAGCAGGCATTATTTCTGATGTAGCTGTATCCTTAATATTTTCCCCCTTAACTGCATGCCTATTTGTATTTTTTTCTTCATCTCAGTCTAGAAAAGGAGAAGATAATTCTGTAATTGTCATTCTGTTATTTGTTTTAGTGGCCACTGCTGCGAAGTATATTATGCTGTGAATAATGTTACCAACAAATCTTCAGTCTCCGTTGTTGCCTCTGAGACATTCCTCTCCCCTCCCCCCCCATATATTTCAATATTTGCCCATTTTCACCACTGGGTGGAACAGGCAAGCCACTTATCCTGGTTGTCTCTCAGGTTGCACTGAAATTTCAGTGGTGAATGACTTTGAAATACATACCTCAACAAAAATGGGGTGAAGAAACCCTTGACAGATGTAATTTTTCTTAAATGATACATTAATGAACACATCCATTAACACTCGTAATAATTTCATGAGGAAAATGGCCAGGAAAGCCTAGTTACAATTTTTACTAATGAGCACAAAGAGTTTTAATGAGGGTCTTAATTGGACATTATTAGCACAAATGTTACACCAGTGATTTGAGACCCTTTTCTATCCTGTCCCTGCAAATGTACGATGCACACCTTGAAAGATTTAGATCATGGAGCTACATATTGTTCCCTTTATTAGTATGGCATTGGAAAAAATTGTGTGCTCTCAGTCTTTAACTCGTGGAGCGTAACAATAGAAGAAGGAGTGTGGTACAAACTGAGTACAAATGTCTCCTTGTTTATTAACAACCTGCAATATAATGCCCTGAAGAGGCAAATGGTTTACCAATAGATGCCAGTAACAGCAATATTATTTGAACATTTTAAACTGACTTCTTTTTTTGAGAGGTGTTGCATGTTTCCAAGGCTTGGAAAAGTGACTTTTTTGGATGACAATAAACTGAATCCCACAACCATAAGAACATAAGATCATAAGAAGAGCCATGCTGGATCAGGCCAAAGGCCCATCTAGTCCAGCTTCCTGTATCTCCCAGTGGCCCCACCAGATGCGTTTGGGAGCGCATGAGACTAGATATCTGTCTCCTGATACCACTCCCCTGCATCTGGCCCTTGAAGTACCCTGGTTTTAAGCCTAGTGATTACACATCTCCATCATGGTTTGTAACCTGTGATGGACTTTTCCTCCAGGAATGTGTCCAATCCCCTTTTGAAGGCATCCAGGCCAGATGCCAACACCACATCCTGTGGCAGGGAGTTCCATAGACTAACAAAGCGCTGGGTGAAAAAAATATTTTCGTTTGTCTGTTCTTACTCTCCCAGCCCTCAATTTGAGTGTATGTCCCCTAGTTCTGGTATTTTGGGAGAGGGAGAAGAGCTTCCCTCTATCCACTTTACTCATGTCTGCATTATTTTGTACGTCTCAATCATATCCCCCCTCAGGTGCCTTTTTTCCAGACTAAAGAGCCCCAAATGTTTTAGCCTTTCCTCATAAGGGAGGTGCCCCAGCCCAGTAATCATTTTAGTCACTCTCTTCTGCACCTTTTCCAGTTCTACTATGTCTTTCTTGAGATGCGGTGACCAGAATTGTACACAATACTCCAGGTGGGGCCTTACTATCATTTTGTATAATGGCATTATAATGTTGGCTGTTTTATTTTCAATCCCCTTTTTGATAATCCCTAGCATGGAATTGGCCTTCTTCACCACTGCCACACATTGGGTAGACATCTTCATGGAGCTGTCCACCAACACACCAAGATCTCTTTCCTGATCTGTCACGGATAACTCAGAGTCCATGAGTTGATAGATAAAGTTTTGATTTTTTGCCCCAATATGCATTACTTTACATTTGGCTACATTAAAACGCATTTGCCATTTCGTAGCCCATTCCCCCAGTTTGGAGAGATCCTTCTGGAGCTCTTCACAATCTTCTCTGGTTTTTACCACACGGAAAAGTTTTGTGTCATCTGCAAACTTGGCCACCTCACTGATTATCCCTCTCTCCAGGTCATTTATGAACAGATTGAAAAACACCGGTCCCAGGACAGAGCCCTGGGGCACACCGCTTTTTACCTCTCTCCATTGTGAAAATTTCCCATTGACACCTACTCTTTGTTTCCTGGATCTCAACCAGTTCTCAATCCATAAGAGGACCTGCCCTCTTATCCCTTAACTGTGTAATTTTCTCAGCAGCCTCTGGTGAGGGACTGTGTCAAAAGCCTTTTGAAAATCCAGATAGACTATATCCACCGGTTCACCCAAATCTGCATGCCTGCTGACCTTTTCAAAAAATTCTAAAAGATTTGTCAGACAAGACTTACCCTTGCAGAAGCCATGCTGAATTTCTCTCAGCAAAGTTTGTTCTTCTATGTGTTGTAAGATTTTCTCTTGGATGAGGCTTTCCACCATCTTCCCTGGGACAGATGTAAGGCTAACTGGCCTGTAGTTTCCCAGGTCCCCCCTCCTTCCTTTTTTAAAAATTGGTGTGACATCTGCTATCCTCTTAAAAATTGGTGTGACATCTGCTATCCAGCATGGCTAGTGCTACAATTTTGGGAAATGTGGAGCCAAGCTGGGTATGTGCCACAAGAATCCCAGTTCCTAAGGAAACAAATGAGTGCTAGACAGTAGCCCACACTGTGGCTGGTGGGATGGAAGGGACTGCAGAGGTAGTGGTTAGAGCCAAGGATGACAGTCCATTGGTGCCTCATGCTGCTTTTCTTTTTTCTTCCATCTACAGACCTTCACATACACAGAAGCTGAGGAAATGAACAGAGGCCAGGCTTTGATCTTCTGCCTCTCTCAAGAGGGACTGGCAGGAGTGGACTAGAGGGCAAAGTTAACTCTGACTAAGAGATGGTGCAGCTACCAGTAAGGCTGCTATCCCACAGCCAGAAAATCCAGATCAAAATAAAATGTGGATTCCCCCCGGAACGGTCACTTGGTTGAAAATGCTGTTCCTGTGTCTCCACGGACACAGTTTAAAGAACCGCATCTTTTGTGTTCCTATGAGTGGGAACCACAACACAGCAGAATTAAAAGGTTTTGATGTAGATTTTCCTTGTCCCCACGGACTCAAGTACCACTTTAAAATCTGCATCGGAACTGAGACAAGCTTTGTACCACCTCGAAACCAGGTACTTGCATAACTTGCTGGGTCATGCTTAAGTGGGCGTGGTGGCATTCCCCCCTTTTAAAATCTGCTGGTTGTGGGGACACAGTTTTATTAATCACATCTTCAAGCAGTTTGAAGCGTTTTTTAGTGGTTGTGGGATAGTTGCCTTAAATGGACCAGTTGCCAATAAGCAGGTGGTTATCATTCAATATAACATGCCACAGTCCTGATGCAGAGATACAGGAAACACCATGTTTCTAACTTCTGCTTATGTCTTCATGCTACAAAGAAAGAGGAGGTCTCTTTGGCACCCACAAATAAAGCTAATATGTGCAAAATTTACCAACTCATTTAGCAGAGGTATGCCTGTGGTTTTAGAAAAGTGTCCAGCTACAATCCAATATGGTGGTTTCAGCAAATCTCACATTCTTACTCAAACATTGGAATACAGGCAGTTCTCCTCTACTGAATCAGCCCCTAGGTCCTTCCGGTTCAGTATTGTTGACCTGGCTAGCACTAGATCTTTAGGATTTTAGTGCAGGATTCTTCCCTTGCTCTACTTGGGAGTTCTGGGGAATCAACCTGACACCTTCTGGATGAAAATGATGTGCTTTTTCTCTGGGCCACAGTTGTTTCCAGCATATGCCAACTGCACCACAAACTGAGAACAAGTGTGCTATAAGACACAGGAGACCTGTGTTTCTTAACTGCCTTGCATACCTTGCAAACAATATCAGGATTAACATGGATTGAAATTGATCTGACAATGCATACCAACAACATTAACATGGATACTCTTGAGCAGAAAAACAGGAAATCTTGTGACAATTACAACAGTTATACACAGCTAGATTATTCTTAAAATGTCACCCTCATTTCAACTGTGGCCTTCTTTATCACATCACATTTTCCTTTTTCCTTTTGAATCTGAAGATTGAATTCTCTCTCTGTGACATTCACCTCCGCTCCGCTCTGGATACTGGCTTCCTCTCATGATCAATTCAGAAGTACTATTTCATACAATGGATTGAGCTCGAATTGAATATAGTTTTAGCCTCAGTGCATAGTTATTTGATAACAAGCATGGTGTAGAGGGCAGAATGATTGATTAGGATCTAGGAGGGTTAAATTTGAATCCTTGCTTAGGCATGGAAGCTGCTGGGGAGTGGGGAACAGGTAAAAGAGCCCTTAAATATCCCACGTATCTTGAAAGCCAATAGAGTTTCTTCTATATGTTAGTTCCAATTTAACAGTGCATAGAGTAACAACATATGACCATATTTAATTTGGGTTGTCTATAAGCTTCTCATACTGTATCCGTGTTTTGTCCAAATCTGTTACAGCAAAATCTATTTTTCAATTTAATTCTATGATTCTATGATTCTATGATTCTATAGGACATTATAGCTGAAATGACTGAACATAAAACTCCCAGTTTACCTAGGCTGTAGGCAGAACTACATGAAATTAGAATATAATAGAATAACATAATTGTGCTGCTGCTTAAAAAGTCATTCCTGTATTAAGTTCCTTACCTGCCCCTCTCTAAGTAGAAATGTTAATTATGTATGTTTTAAAGTTAATTAAATGTTATTTAATTTAACTTTAAATTTTTTTCATGGAATTGATATAGCACAACATCCCTGTGTAATTTCCAAGATGAATTTTGGCCCTATGATGTCCAGCATTATTGGTGTGCATTCGGAGTACACTTTTTCTTTAAAGTAGTCATCAAGACTGGAAGTGCTCTTGTAACTGTGTTCAAATTCCAGTCCATGCCAAGATCAAGATACAGTACTGTGTGAGAGATGGGAGTGGAGGTAATGCTCTTACTTGTCCTCAATTATTAAGCTAAGGGGGAGCAGGTTAGGCAAAGCAGCCTCTTTCATGTTTCAAAGCTGAAAGGGGAAATCCACGAGGAGGCACCCATTCTTTGGTGTGAAAATGCATGTTGGAGGGAAGGCAATGCTGTAATGTCATTGCCTTTGATCATAAATGTGTCTGTCTGCTCTGAAGAACTAAAATCAATGGGAAGACTTTGCCCAGCAAAATAGTTTCAAAGTTGTTTTTTTTAATGTTGCTGTTGCAAAATTTTATTTTGTCCCTGCAAATCAGAAGGATGACCTGAAAAGGTGGCTGTGTTGCTGGCCCCTGCACTTCAGGCCTCGTCAGTGAAGAAGAATACAGGGATGGGGGAATCTCTCTTGTTTTAATGAGAACTTTTGAATGTCATATTGATTTCTCACATTAAAAAAAAAAACTGGTATTGATTTTTCTCCCGGGGGACTTTTCACGAGCTTCTTTTAAAAAATGGTGGGATAAAGCTGTTTCAGAATTGTTGACTTGGTTCTATTGAGTAAGCAGTAGATACAAACTTTTTTGTGAGTTTAAACGGCGAAGGGAACTTTCATCACTTTTCTAATGCTTTTTGAATTTCAAAGAATAGTTGTGAGGAACATATATGATGGGGTAATTTAGTTGCTAGTGGAGTTATTTAGAATCTCTTATATAAGTCTCAGCTGATTCTTTAGAATTCAATACAGTACAGTAGCATATAAGGTGCTCCTAACCTTACAGGTGTTTTAAACCTTTTGTTTTAGTTTATTTCTTCAGTATGCACTTGTGAACCTTTCTTCAAAAGTGTATTTTTAGTGTGATGGCCCTGCTTCATTTTAATGATACTTGATTGAATCAGGATTTTAACAAACCAGTAATGAAAATGATCTGCAGGCACTCAAACATGTTTTCAGACTTGATAGTTCTTCCCATCAAGGAAAATAATTGATTTTCTGACAAACTTGCAGAGGTAAGGACGTGTTTTTAAAAAAGCGTGGTGGGGTAAGAGAGAGAAGAAAGGAACAGAATGATGAACATACTGGTCTATGGAGATGCCCAAAGAAGCTATATGGTTAAGAGATTCCACTTAATTCAAGAAACATTAGGCCTTAGAAGGTGTGTGTAGGATTGTAGCCATCTGGAGGAATTTTCTGCATATCCATTCAAAGATGGGTTTTAAGACTTGTAACTTTTCTTAAGTTGTAAGGATGTATTTTAAAATATACATTTTCTTTATAGCTAAGATTTTTGAATGTTGCAACAACGCTGAAGAATTTAGCGCATATGGAATGCAAAAACAATGAAGATAAGTAAGTTTTGTGAAAACAGACAAACTGAAGCTGTCTGGAGTTACTGAAAGAATGAAAAGACATACTTCGATACTCAGATGAATATTGCCACGATTGTGTGAAGTCATTTGGTTTCATTCTGGGAATAACCCTTACAGGGGGGACAAGTGCCAGCTATGATAAACATACACATTTATCCCCCCTCCCCCATCAAGTCTGTGGAATTTCTGTAGGACCTATATATCAAGCATCTAATATCTGGATCTGACATTTTTGGCAAGCCAGGTAGGCATGCGACAGATACACATAAATAATTTGCTTGTCCAAATATAGTATGACAATTTTAAGGCTATACAACAAAAAGTGCCTGAAACTTATAATATGGAGAAAAAGATGTGTCATCCATAAAATTTAGCTGGCAAAACCACTCCTTTGAATATCTCATTTACTTTGAAAGCCCTGTTCCGACTTGACAGCACATAACACAAAACAAGGAAAATATAGTCTAAACATGAATATCTAGCTGCCTGCATTTCTTCCATAGCCTTGACTGGTTGAGTGTGAGCAAGAGTGAAATCTTTCATGTTTCTGAGGAATCCATTCTCTTCTTTTAGGCATTTAGTGTTGCTAGGTGAGCAGATTTCCATTCCAAAAATATTTAGGGCAAAAGCTGACACTTTGGGTAGGGGTAGATCTAAGGATAGGGAGCTATGATATAAACGTTACATGATATCACAGGGCTGTTCCTTTGTGTAACAATTACAGATAATATACTGTATTTTTCACCCTATAAGACACACTTTTCCCCCCTGAAAAGGAAGGGGAAATGTCTGTGCGCCTTATAGAGCGAATACAGCCTTGCCGGTGCAGGGGTCTATGTGGCAGCGGCCACCGGGAGTCCTTTTGGGAGGCTGCTTTGAACCGAACAGTACCCGGAGTGATTGAGTAAGCCAAGCCACACTGTTCAGCTCAAAGGCGCAACCACCACCACTACCCTTCCCTCCCCCTTCCCTCCCCCTCCCCCTCTCCTGCTTTGCTGCTTTCAGTTTGGCTCCACCCCAAAAGGAGGTGGCTTCCCTTTCTCTTTTGCTGCCTTCCACTTTCGGGCACCCAAAGATGGTTGACAAGGCAGCAAAGTGGAGAGAGAATCCTTCCGGCTCTGCTTTGCTGCCTTTGGCTTGGGCACACCTGGAAAGGAGGTGGGTAGCAGGGATGTGACCGGACTCCTTTCAAGAGGTGCCAAAGGGAGGCGGGTGGCAGGGACAAGCCTGGCATCACAGCGGGGAGAAGCCCACGCAGGAGGTCTCTATGGCAGTGGCTATCAGGTGTCCTTTGGGGAGGCATGCCTTGCTGCTTTGAGCTGAAAAGTGCCCAGAGCAAGCAAGCAAGTGAGCAAGCGGTTCAGCTCAATGGCGCAACCACCAGCTCAATGGCGCAACCACCACCACCACCCTCGCCTCCCCTGGGTCTCCTCTTCCTGCTTCCTCACTTTGCTCCCTTTGGCTTGGGTGCATCCCAAAAGGAGGTGGGTCGCATCCCTGCCACTCAAGTGAGTTCCCAAGGCAAAGGCAGCAAAGTGGGGGTGGGGTGGGACAGGTGGAAGGATTCTCCCTCTGTTTTGCTGCCTTGACAATCATCTGGGCTTTGGCTGCCTGAAAGTGGAAGGCAGCAAAGCAGAAAGGGAAAGCTTCTACCTCCGCTTTACTGCCTTCAGCTTGGGCGCTTTAGCTTTTTGACAGCCAGCTGGCTTTCACTGCAGAGACCACCAAAGCAACACATTATTTATGTGTTAATATTTTTTTCCCACACATACATATCTCTAAAAACTAGATGTGTCTTATGGCCCGGTGCATTTCATGAGGTGAAAATGGGTATATGCCTTTGTGTGTGCAGGAAAGAGTAAGAAAAATACTATCTCTGGAGGGGGGAATATTATGAGTGCATCACACATAAAAGTATGTTTGGACTGAGCCACCATTCCATGGCATCAACTAGAAATAGGAAGATGGGTGTCCAGGTGTTAAAGCCACACACAGTAACATCAAACCTTGGCCTCCTTGAACTATGCTTGCCCTGATTTTTGTCTCCCTCTCTGCAGACACAGAAAATCATAATGATTTCAGCTGTTCCTTTGGACCTACCTATCCTTCCCTAATTTTTATCTGAATTATCTCACTGTGAAAGGATGTTTTTCAGTGTTTTTATTATGATGAAATAACTTGATCATCTTGTTTACTTTTACTCGCATCTTCCCTATAGCAAGAACTCAGCAAGCATGACTGAGATGATTTCCTGTGGGTGTAATCCAGTATTCCTATCCTAGATTAAAATATATATTTTCCTACCCAATATCAAGTACAGCAGGAAGGCGGGGAGGCGAGAGGCCATTTTCCAACACAAGGACATCAAGAGGAAGGAATATGAATGCTAAGGACCACAGGGAACTTTGCATATAGTATCCCTTCTTGACCACTGAGTAGAATGGAGTCTTCAGTATTCTGTTTGCAGTAATTACGGAAATTTAAGTCTCTGCTTGCTTTAGTCACACAGCCTCATTTATGGCTGGCGTACAAAGCACCAGCATTTCCAGCTGCGTTTAAGAACGACATGAATGGATGTGAGCCGGTGCCTCATAATGCACTCTGCCACAGCTGATAAAAATGCCATGCAGAAGCGCTGAGACATTTATATTTTGATGGAGTCACAGTCTGTAATTGGACCAGAAATTCGTGTTCTATTAGCATTATTCCCATTTTACCAGCTTTAATCGAAAAAATGGACCTGTTTTATATTTCAGAGCAGCTGCCTAGTTTCTTTCTGAATGAAGAATGATTCCACACAGCATGTTATGGGGCAATCTGTAGTTCCAATTCTGAAATACATTTAAGGCATCATTTTGCTTTTGCAAATAGTGCTAGAGCATTAATTTGATTTGGTGGCACACTGAAGGAATGCACATACTGTATACAGTACACATATGCATGCAAATTTTTGTTCATCTGGCACCTTCCTGTTTCAAAGAAATTTCCTCTGTAAGTTAATCTGTAATGTTACAGATCATTTCCTGGGCTGGTTGTTAGGAAGTCCTCCAATATGTAGACTGTGATACTGTATTTATCAGTGTTAGAGAAAACACTGGAGTGTGCAGTGATTCAAGGAATGATCCCTAATCTTGAGTCCCCAGAAGCCCATTCTAGCAATCTAAGAACAACTGGGGGCCTAAGTGTTGGGGTCATTCAGTTTGAGATATACAGGCTCAAGACTCCATTGTCCTGTGACACTTTCTTGCCTGCTCCTTAAGTCTCTCTCTTGCCAGAGTTGCTGTGAGAATAAAGTGAGGAGACAAAATACTATGAATTTATGGAAGGAATTGTAAGCTATAGCAGGATTAAAATCCAATGAGGAAGCATGCTGCGACATCATCTGTGTTAGATCTGTGATGCTGGCCAATCAGGAGCTGTGCAAGGACAGGCATAATCCCGTCTCCCTCTCTGATTGGCCAGCAGCACGAAGCAGGAAAGATGATGTCGCAGTGTGCTTCCTCATTTCTATTTTAACTCTGCATGAGATAGAGAAAGGTAAAGCAATTGGATCTGCGTGTATCAGCTGGTCCCAAGGACCACCTGGGCTCGCATGGTTCGTTTCAGAACCAGTAGGTTCTTAAACAGGGAATCTGCTTATCTGGTGATTATGTCCACAGTTCCCTTGGGCGTCCATTCAGAAAGACAATAATTAAACAAAGGAATGTTGCAATACATAGGAAATAACTGAATGGGAATATCGAACAGAGGACTTTACTCCCCCTTGGAGCATAAGAACAATATTTGCAATGTGTACATGCTTATTAGAAGACAGAGCTGATTATATTGCTTCTGTGTATTTCAGTGACAATGAAGGCAAGCTTTAAGGCTTCCTACTCTTTCTCTTAAATATGTTCTGATCATGGGGGATAACACAGGGTAGCTTCACTATCAAGTGATTGTTGATTGATTTCACATGTGGCTGATGCCAGTCAACTAAACCCAATTTCTCTTTTCATCTATTTATTCTCTCTTCCTCTTCTATAATATGAAGGACACTATCTGGGAAAAAAATCAATCAGCCAATAGGTGTTCAGTGAATACAGTTCTATTTTATTTTATTTTAGCTCTTGGAGTATATTGGCAGCCGTGTGCTGCAAAGGAAAATGCGATTTAATGTGCCCAAGTACAGCAGATCAAGGTAACACAGCAGAGTGCTTCCCACAGGGGTGACAGGTTGCAACAGAATGTTTCTGCTTAAAATGCAACCTGCCAAGTCTTGCTGCAGCAGGGGAGTTCAATGTGATCTGATGGGCCCGGCTGCAAGGTGATGTCATGCTGCCATCTTATTCAAAGGGCTTGCCAGAATGCAGTCCGATGGACTTTGCTGCAGGGATATTTGTCCTCATGAAAGATCCTGATGGAACAACTTGCGGCATGCCTTAAATGTAGTCTGGTTGGTTAAAGTTGTTAGGAAACAAAGTGCAGTGCGTCAGATGGCTGGCATCTTTTTGCCACACAAAGTGAGCAAGGTTCTCTCAGATTGTCCCCATTAGAGAGGAGTTGGAATAGTCTAAAAAGAACAGTGTGCCGTTGGCATTTTTAGAGCGATTCCAACTGTTCTAGCAGGGGGGCTACAGAACGAGATACGCTCCCATACTGCTGGCATGAGCCTTTTTAGACTGCAGCCCCTGATGGGGTGAACTGCAGCCCAAAACAGAAAAAAAGGTACTGTAAGTCTTTTAATTGTCTTTTCAGTCTTTTAATTAATTTTAGTAGCACAGACCGATACAGTACGGCTACATCCCCTCCCCCTAGAATATATCTAAACTAGGAGCCAAGATATTTTAGTACAGTATAAGGAAACATTCTGATAGAAGAGAACAGAGCTGCTGTGGGTTCATCTCGTTGTGAAGGAGTTAGCTGGGTGGGGGTGGAGACCCTGCTGCTATGCTTTGAATATGACCAAGAAAAGAGAATGACAACAAATTCAACTTTGGCTACAAAAGTGCTTCTATGGAGGACGAAACCAAACCAGTCAGTATTCTTCCAGCTATACAGAAGGCACAAAGGACCTGGCCTGTGCTGGCTCTGGCAAACACCCAAGTGGTAGGTTGCCCAAGAAATCTTGGAGCTCAGCTAGGCAGCTAGGGAATTATGGAACTCATTCTTGGAAAGTTCATTGCAAATCTCTCCTCCCATCACCCTTTATGCCAAACAGCACTTTGTGACCAAAAAGGATATTCACACCTGAATTATTTTGACTCCTTCTGTAGATATACCTAGGGTAGGAGCAAAAGGAGAGCCCAGTGCTTTTGATCTCTTCAGACAGGGGTCAGCTGCATAATGGGAGTTATGTGAGGTTGTTTTTCTAGTTGGCAATTTTTCCTTGTCCTTGTTGACACCCTTTTTTGTCTAGTCTCTTGGAAAAAATGCCTGGCTGCTGGTTTTGATTCTGTTTCCCTCTCTATCCTGGGATACAACCCAAAGACAGCTATTTACTGGCTCTGGGCGCAGTTCTATGCTGGGTCTTTTGAACGCCCAGGGTTCACTGACTGTAGCACCATGAGAATATGAGGACAGTTGGAGGTACAGTGCAGGACCAGCTGTGAAACTCAGAGATTTCACTGCCTACATTCCACATTTCTTTGACTGGAAATTTCTTAAGACAGTTCGTATTGGCTTAACCCGCTGTGTCTGTTAGCAAGGTGGTCTGTACCAAGAAATTCCCAGGGGAATTCAAGCTGTGTCTGTATCCAATGGGTACGGCCCACTCCTAGGCCCCACGTCCTCAACTCAGCAGGAAAACCTGGCACTATTAAGACATGCAATTGTATATCCAGTCTATAATAATGTTGCTTCTAGGGAGTCTGTGTTTTACTTGCATGTAAAAGTAATTTTCGTTTGTTAGAAATCACTTGATACTAGCATTTCTTTGATCTCCCCTCCCCTGACTTCTCAGTTCAATTACCAAAGGAGAAGTGTGTGTATATGTGTGTGTGTGTGTGTGTGTGTGTAATTTCCCGTTTGTTATAATGACTGATTTAAAAGATAGGCAAACATAGCACAACCAACTGCCGAGATGAAATGTATGGAACAAAAAAAAGGGGGGGAAGGTGATCATACAGTACATTTTTCCATAGTCAGTAAAGGCTGGGGAGCAGGGTGAGGGAATAATGGGTAAACAATACATGGACACTTTGGTTGATGCTGTCTTAGGACCTATATACATATAATAGCATCAAGGATGTTAAACAAATAATGTTCTTGCCTTGGCCATTCTTTTTGGTCTGTGGGATGCAATGCATCTACCAAGCTTATTCTGCCAGCTATCTTCCCTCCCTGGAATGGCCAACCTGCAAAGGAACATCCACACACAGCATCAGAGCACCCTGCTTTGGTGGGACAGATACAGTATCTCTATATACAGTGGACCCTCATATAGCAAACAGTTTGTATAACATAAAATCTGTACAACATAAAAAATTCTGGAGATAGGGGAAATTTGCTTAACAGAATCGCCTATGGGGCAAATCTGTACAACATAAAAATGGGATTACTGTGTTTTCAATGCATTCCTATGGGAAATTTGTATAAAGGAAAATTTGCTTAACATACCGTAATTTCATTTGGAACGAATTAATTCTTTTATACAAGGTACCACTGTATTTACTTCCCTTTCCCTGTGCCAAGCCAGGGAAGTGATCAATTTGCTCAAGTGGCTTTTTTGTTAAGCAATCTCACGATATTGGAAAATTTAATGAGGAACACCTGCTTGGGACTGGTTCCAGCAGTCACATGGACTGAAACTGATCCAAGCCGGAGTGATCCTACCTCTGACAGAAAAGTAGAAGCCCCTTGACATATGCTCTTGGGGTTGCCAAGTGTACTCTAACAATGATGTTGTCTGATCACTGGCTTTAAGAGGGCACAGGCCCTCCTCATAGTCGTTAAAACAGACAGTTAGAAAGCTTATGAAAGCAGCCTCTGAGGCACCCACTTGCTTGGACCATGGAATATAAAAGAAACAATTAGCAAAAATAATTTGCAAATAAAATATTCTGATCCTAAATGCTGGAGAAAATGAAACTGACACGTTTGTCCATTTCTACCTAGTATTTTGAGAATATTATCTCTGTCATGTTTAATTGTCTCTCCACCAAATAAAAAACCCAAAACATCTCCACCCAACTGGAGAAACCAGTTAAATTCTGTTGTTACCTGAGAGAAGGCTTAATTGGCTTTCAGACTGAAGCTGTAAGGTTTCCTAACTATATGATTTTTTGTGTGGGGGAAACTCGAAATTACAAATTATATTTCCTAGGTAAGAACTGGTTCTCAACTGTTTCTGTATACTAAATCCCCACAATATCATCTGACATTAGGAAATGCTCAGCATTTGATAAATGGGAGTTTGTTCTCCCTACCCCTGCCAAGCAGAGATAGTTTGCTTCCCCAGAAGGAGCATGACTAGAAATAGCCAAGTATAGCTGTTCCTGACATTTGCACATGTTTTGGCAGACCTGTTATTACGTTTTGGCTGACCTGTTAAATATAAGACAGACCACCTAATCTTTTATGCTGTTCCCTGAGGACTGTGGAAAGGAATGACAATTGAGATGTTACGCATGACTAGGAGGGGAATCATATTAATGCACAAAGATCTATTCATGATATGTTAAGCAGAGAGAAAATGTTCTTAATCTGTCTGTAAACTTGCTGATACATGCTTTGCTCTTGTAGTTGTATGATCATGTGGCTCTAGCCCACTAAATATCATTTGTAAAGAGTGTGAATGAATTATTGGTATGCAATGGTCTACATCAGACATGGGCACGACTTAGCGGAATTCCCGTTTCCGTTTCCGTTCCTCGTTTCCATTACGTAATGGAAAAGGAAACGACTATTACTCTGCCAGAATTCGAACTCGAACCGACGAACGAATAATTGGGTCTGATTTGTTGTTGTCATTCCTGGCATTGCGGTGATCGTGCGATGCCAATCGGCACAGAAAAAAAGTTTTTAAAATTAAAAATAACCCCGATTCCCGGCCAAAAAAGCAGGCGAAAATATGCCTGCCTCTGAGAGT
>JAHTLZ010000379.1:23755752-23805990 GCA_023846285.1 Phrynocephalus versicolor | reverse complement strand
GCAGGGGAGTGGTATGAAGAGATAAATATCTAGTTTCACTTTTGGACACATTTGGTGGGGCCAGTATGAGATACAGGAAGCTGGACTAGATGGGCCTTTGATCTGATCCAGCATGGCTCTTTTTATGTTCTTATGTCACTCCCATGCCCTCTTTTTGAAATGTTTAAAAAAGAATTTGGGGATTGTGGGGGTGGGGGAGGATGACTGGCCCTTCTGAAAAAAATGGGAAAGTAATCTCATGTAGAAAAGTTTTAAAAGATTTTTTTAAAACTGGTGTTCCTACCCATCTTAGTCTGTAGTCAAAAACTTTCTCGCTAGGAAGTAAAAAATGTGGGACTTTTCTCCAAGGAAACTTACATGAAAGCGCTTTGCATGGTCCAAATGCTGCAGTTCTGTGATAATTATCTTTCTATCACAGATAAAGAAAATAGATTTAGGATTTGATGTGGCAGATCTTGATTCTACTAAACTCAGCTCAAGAGGCTGCCAGTCACTCTCCTAACAACTGCCACAGGAATGAAGGGAAGGAAGCTGAGCCCATCACTCAACAAGCATGATGTTAGGCTTGGGATGGGCACTCTGGTGAGCTATCTGTTCAGTTCAAATCCTTATTTTTCCTATCCCCTGTTGCTTTAGGAGTGAAGCAGGACCTGCCATTCCTTTTTCAGGAAATACAGAGCATGGTGAAACAAGCTGATTTAGACAGCAAGTTCTCCCTTCTCTTGTTTGTTTTGAGGGATATTGGCCCTATTCAGATATTACTCACCATGCTTTATCTACCACATGAGCAACTAGATGCTTAGCTTGTCTCCTTCATAGTCATTCTCCTTCTGTGAAAAATGATGACTCCAGAGCAGAGGCTCCTGGTGTTTTTGAGCGTCTTTCACACTTCCAAAGTGTGAAAGGGTACTAGTACCTCCCTCCAGTCACAAATTTTCTGTACCTGCTTGTGTGTTAATTAAAATGAGGACAATAATAGAAAATAGAGCTACAGCTCATGAAGTGAGAGAGGTTTTCCCCACAGGAAAACCTTCCCCCAGGAAATGTTTGGTTTGGTGTAGTTGATGTGACTTCTGCCTCAGAATAGTTCGCTACTTGTTCGCCACTTCTTTTTGTTGCAGGAGTAGATGGAAGGCTCAAACATGACATACAGTAACTGGAAAAGAGTCTCCACGTTAGCAGCAAATAGAAAGCATGGAGGGGCAGGTTTCCTACTTAGGAGAAAAGTGAGGGCATCTCAGCTTCTGCCCTAGGACTAGAGCTGTGTAATTATGTGTTTGATTTAGGGGGGGGGGAGGAGGAGGGAGCAAAAGGAGAAAGGTTTCTGTGTGTTGAACTGAAATGCTTAAGGACAAACCAGATGGATTGCAGATTATCTGCTCTGAGGGGGGAAAGAGAATGGTATTAATGCCCTCTGCAGTACTTGAGGGCAGAAAAGCCCAAGGAAGACAAAGGGGGACATGTCTCTGCCACTGGAGTTATGATTTAAGATTAGGAAGCAACCATGAAGATCTCCTACTTTCTGTTTTGAACGGCAGACTCCACTATTAGTCGCACAGCAGTGATGTTCAAAAGACTCACCACTAGACTTGGAGGCAGAGGCTGGCTACCAAGGAAATGCAATAAAAACATAATGAAATATAGAAAGAACAGCTTGAATAAACTCAATTAAATGTTGTAACTGAAGGGTTTCACTGAATAAGGGAAGTGACCCTCTTGAAGGAGCCTGTCAGTGGAGGTAAGTAACTTGCTTCACATCTTTCAAAGTCTGTCTGCCTTTTTTTGAAGGCTAACAATAAAATAAACTCTCCATGTACGGGCTCGCAGACTCAGCTGAATGAAGTTGACAGGGAAATATTTGTTCTGAAAATAAAGCAAATAAAGAGGAGATAGCTGGTCCATCCATCCGCTTATCTGTTTTGCCTTTCTCAAAAGAACAAGTGACAGCAGGTAAGCAAAGGTTGTACAGCAGTGGGCAGTGTCACAATGGGTGATAGGCAGGGACGGCCAGTTGAGAAAATTGAGTAGGCACTGATGTGTGTGCGTGTGTGCGTGCGTGCGCGCAAAAGGCACAGCAACCCGTGGCAGGAGGAGCATGGGCAAAAGGGATTATTTTATACAGAGGGACACAAGCATCTCACACGAATGCAGAAAGAGAAAAGCAGGCAAATACACAAACACACAGGAAGACCTGTCACTGCTTATGAGGCAGCTAGGACTGAGATGATTGGGGGTGAGCAGACCCAGAGGAGAGGAAGGACTCCACTGTTACTACACTAGTTGAAAGAAAGGCTTGAAGAACACTGCAAGAGAAAATGGAGGAATTATAAAATGGCTGGAGTTCAGGACAGCTGGTTAAAGTTATACAGAGACAAATCCACACACACACACACACACCTTAGCTATGGATGTGGTTTCTGTGAGTTTAGTTATCTGCTGTTTACTGTGGTCTGAAAATATTAAATTAAAAAATAAGATATTGCAAGAGATATACTGTCTTGAAATATCTGTTGGAAGTGGAATTTGCTGCCACACAGGGTGGCGGAGTCTCCTTCTTTGGAGGTTTTTAAGCAGAGGCTGGATGGCCATCTGTTGGAAATACTTTGATGGGGGTTCCTAGATGGCAGGGGGGTTGGACTCAACAGCCCTTAAGGTCTCTTTCAACTCTGTGATTCTATGATTCTGTCTACTCCAGCTTCTTGTTTCTAATATGAGACAGGCAGAGGAATTTGTATGACTTCTGTGCAATATATCTATAGATCTTGGCACTGTCCATGGACTGGGCATCCCTGGTAGATCTTGGAATGTATCACTTGTAAATATGGTTGGGGTGTGTGGACTCCTGTGCTTTCACCTGTTCGGTGGACCCATAAGCAAGCAAGCATGGCGTATGCAAAGGGGCGAATAAAAAGGGTAGATATTCATCACTTCGTATCATATTCGATGGGGTCTCTGGACATGATTAATATAAAATGATGGATATAAGATGAATCAGCAATTTCTGATAAATATCATGATTTGTGATTATATTCCTCCCCATCTCTTAAGTGGAACCAAAAAAACACACATTTCCTTTCAAATTGTTATGCACAGTTGTGGTATAATTGTGTTCTATTTTGTTCCAGTGCAAGTACTGTTTCTGTGAACTCTAGTACTGCCTTGTTCTGCACTGATCAAAACAATTATTCTTAGGTGTGTGCCCCTTCACTGTTGCTTCTTATGGGTGTTTTTCTTCTGGCCAATCTCCACCTTTCCATTCCTTTTCAACTGGTGAAACAAGGAAGGAAAATAGGAGAAAATGAAGCAAGGGGAGGGTTGAGGGTATGGACAAAACAAGGGGGAAAGCAGTGTACATTGGGAGTGAGATGTCAGAGTGTGATTCCAGAAATATATAGTGTGACTCAATATATAGGATGATTCAAAGCATCTCAGTACAAATACCACCTATACCAATAATGGGATTATATTTCCAAATCTGATACTGTACAAAACAAAGCTAAGCTAAACTAAACTAAGAAAATATATTAGAATGCTCTTGAACAGCTCCAGAAGAATTGGAATGGACCATTGTGTGAATAAGTCCTAACATGTTACAGTTGTACCACTGATGAGTTGAAGTTATCTCCTATTGAGTTGCAATTCTAATGTAACTCAGTTATTTAGTTTTCTGAGAATTGAATTAAAATAACTTAGCCATTTGTATTTAATTACTGCCAAGCTTTGGAGGTCAACATTTTTATGAATGACTACTAGCATGAAGGCAAAGATGGAATGCTTGTCAACTTTTCAGATGACATCAAACTAAGAGGAGTAGCACATATCTCAGAAGTCAAAATTTGAATTCAAGATGGCCTCAGCAGACTGGGTCCAAACAAAATGCATTTCAGCTAGGGTATGTATAAGTGGAAGGAGGAACAACAAAAATGTAAAACAGATACACACGTAAAGGGTGGGTGTCACCTGGCTTGACAGTAGAGCTTAAATCCCTGAGCTGTAGGAGATTTTGAATTGGTTTATCTTGGCTGCTCCATCACTCCATCCTTCTTCTCCTCTCTTCTGCCAGCAGATATTACCCTACCCAGTTATTCTATTGGCAGATCGTCTCATGAGCATAAGAAGATTTCTGCTGATAGGATTTCTCCTCCGCAGAAGAGGCTTCTGTTTATTTCATTCTCCCTAAAGCTATCACATCGGGGAATTAGGATTGCATTGATAGTGTCTGACAACTTTGTGTTCTCTACATTATTTCAAAGAATCCTTTGAATTTTTTTTTGTCCAAGATGCTTCTTGATTCTTTGTGACATTATTAGAAGGTTTTCCAATAGCCCAACATATATTGAGAAGCATATACTTCAGAATTTCCATTGAATATGGTTTAATTATTTAGTGTCATGCCTGCAAATGATTCTTCGAGCAGGCATTATGTGCTACAAGAATATCCCATCCCCAACCCAACTTGTGAGAGTGTGTTCAACACAACCATATCTGCTATTATGATATCTGATGGATCTCAGTAAGTGGGGATTAAGTGTGTAAAATGAGTCCCTTGTATCGATGTGCCCTCTGTATTTTCAGCTTTATAATTTGGCTTCTCCCTGTAAATTGAGCTTCGGAGAAGTGTGTCGTGAAATACATGCTGCAAGAAAAAAATTTCCTGGCTGGCTGATCTATTCTTTCACTTTATGATAATTATATTTAAAAAGTTAGTCAGGTGCAGACATGGCCAACAGCTTAATGGGGAAAGGTCCCTGTAAGTGAACTAGCTTGGCAATGAAATGTCTCTCATCTGGCAAGAAACTCTGCTGCTCAAGCTCAATGCACCACCAAGGTGACTCAGTGGCAGCCTCTGAAGGGCAAGGAAAGGAGGCAAGATAGGAAGAGTGTGGCATGGCCTAATTTGAGAACAGCATCTCCAGTTAAATCACTCTGTTGGTGCCCTTCTTCCTGCCCTTGTCCGAACCCACCACATCTGTCTTCTCTGTTCATGTCCTGTCTCTTTTCTTACCATCCTCCCTCCAGCTGTAGTTTGCAATGGGCACTGGAATGATGAGAGGATTGTGACCCTGCACCTTTCCTGTTATCTGTTTCATATCTTGTCTTTTGTGGCCTTGGGTCCCTCGATTATTGATGGGGAGTGTATCAAAGTCCTGACCTTTGCCCCTGCATATGCCCTTGAAGCTATGACGTACTGCATATGTGTGTGGTATGCCAGTTGCACAGTGGCTCAGAGGAAATCGCTCCAGAGGGTTATCAATATGGCACAGAAGATCATCGGATGCCCACTCCTCACATTGGAGGAATTACACAGCTCCCGCTGTCTTAAGAAAGCTCAGAATATTGTAGGAGATCTTTCTCATCCTGGACACTCTCTGTACCATTACCATCAGGCAGAAGGTATAGATCTATTAGAACAAGGACAGAAAGATTCAGAAATAGTTTTTACCCAATAGCAGTAACCATTCTAAATTCTGTTAAAAATTAAGTTGATGGGTAATATTAGTGTTGAATGTGTTACATATATATTGTATGGGGGATTGTGTATGGCTGTTGTTTTTTTTAAATTGTAGTTTTTATGGATTGGGTATGAATGCTGTCAGGTGAAAGAGTGTAGGGCTGTGTGTGTATGTTTGGTTTTTATGTCAGTTTTAAATGAGTGTAAGTGATGTTTGGCGTGTGAATGTCGGATTATGTGTATGGATGGTTTGTTCTTAAATGGTAGATTTTACATCTTGGATTTGTATACTGGAGTGTGTGAATGACTGACTGGATGGCACTTTTAATCTCATTGTATCTATACAATGACAATAAATTCCATTCCATTCCATTCCATTCCTGGTTCAGTTACATACATTTATTCATCACCTTGAGACTGTTGGAGAACAGTAAGGATATAAGTGCATCTGAAAAATACAGTGCATGCAAAATGATAGGTGATTTGGTTGCTACCTTCAACGAGCAATATTGGATGAAGATGAATTATGTCCCAATCACCATAGGATGGGAAGACACTTTTGGTAGAGACTTTTTGTCTCTACCAAAAGTGAGAGGACTCTCATATTTTCCTACCTGCCCCTGCCCCCCAACCCCAGGCCTATTTCCACATAATGTACAGTAGTTGAAACTGGCCAGCACTCTATTGCCTCTGGTTTGGGTACACTTGTAGGGCAATGGCTGCTCAGACTGCCACAAAGCTGAGATTGGGAAGAAAATGATGGGAAAGCATATGGCAAGAAACCTAAAGGAGAGCAGAGTTCTTTTTCACAGGCTGGCCAGAGAGGGCTCTCAGCCAAGAATGCCTGGAAGAATGTTATTACTTATTAACCTTGATAGAGGAGAAGGAAGTGTGACAAATCCCAACCTCTGCAGAGGCAAGCTTGAAGCACTTTACTTTATAGGTCCTGGTAATGGAGGAGGAATGGAGCACTCTGGAGAGGGATGAAACTGGAAGCAGACTTTGGGGCTTGTATGCTGGGAAGCTGACATGCACACTAGCTTTGGCAGCAGTGCTGTGCTAACCATTTCTTCTAAATACAGAAGGTAGTCCACAACATTCAGAAAATACCATCCCATCATGCCACAGTGTGAGAGAATCAACTGATGGGCCTAACAGCAGGACTTTGTTTAGAGCTGCAATGAGAAGAAGACTGTATTTTTCCTGAGCTCTGGGGAAAGAACAATCAACCCCCCCCCCTCAGCCAAGGTGTCCTATTGGCAAACAATTCATTATTATTTGTGAGTAGCTCTCTCCAGGGTTATATCAATTCCCCTTTGGATGACTCTGTAAAAAGATTCAGAATTTCCTTGTGTAACAATTCCCCTCAACACAAAGAAGGAGGAGGTGGAGGGGGAGGAGGAGGAGGAGGAGGAGGAGGAGGAGGAGGAGGAGGAGGAGGAAAGAAGGTATCAGCTTAATGTTACACAGCAAGTCCTATATTTAAGGTCTTCAGCTAAATCACCAAACTTTTGGACTGCACTCAGCATTTGGGGTTTGGGTTGCTCTCAGGATATGTGGTTTATTGGTACCTACTGAGATTAAGGTAGTTTTGGATCTTCTGTTTTTCACACAATTTAGAACTAAAAAAAATCAGAACACACCTTTGAGGTAATTTAATACACTCTTCTTTTCAATGTGAGACTAAGTAAAATATGGCCTCTCACTTTTATGCTACCTAGCATTCCTGCACTCTCAGACACCTATTTTTATTTTATTTAAAAAAAAAAACCCATGCTCTGTAGAAAATTTGGGGAGCATTGCTACACTTTTAAATACTCAGCTTATTCTAAGCAATTTGTTTGATTTTCAATTCCAGAGTTGATTTCTGGGTACTTCTGGTTTTGAAAATGTCTTCCCCCAAAGGAGCCAAATCCATCCACCCCCAGTAAAGAGTACAGAGGGCTTATTTTATTTTATTGTTTAAAAATCAGGGGGCAGGGGTCCCCTCCATGGCCTGGGGGAGGTGTTTATGACCACTGCACTTTTTGGGAGGTAACCTCCCTAGTGATGGAGGTGCAATGCAAGAACCTTATGTTCTTTCAGTGAAAGAAAATATACCATGTACTGTATTGAGGAGTCTTTCCCGCCATTAAACAGCCCATTGTATTAAGAAATGATTTCTGTTCCTTAGTCACCATTTGCTTTACTTCATTCTCCTCTGACTGGTTTTAGTCTGTGGAGTTACTGAGAACAAATTCGCCTTATCATCAAATATTTGAAGATAGGTATGTATACTTTCTTTAACTTAAAACATACAGTCCACATACAGCCCTTTGAGCATACTTGAGCCACCACTTTTTGAGAACCCTGTACCTCAAAAGCAAGCAAGCAAACAAACAAACCTTTAAAAATTATCTCTAAGGGATTAAGGTGGTGAGTTAATGATCATATTTTTGAAGCCTTCCATGTTCTGAGGGGATTTTTAAAAAATAAAATTAAGCCACTAGGGAATGCATGAGGCATTATCTGTTATAAAACCCACCCTCTCTCTCTCTCTCTCTCTCTCTCTCTCTCTCTCTCTCTCTCTCTCTCTCTCTCTCTCTCTCTCTCTCTCTCTGTGTGTGTGTGTGTGTGTGTGTGTGTAAGGGGATGAGTGTAGCCCTCAAAGTTCCAGAATATCGGCAGCTCTTGGACTTCTATATTCTGCCTCTCCTATAGCCAGTCTTAATCAAATTTGAAGTGTACAACTATGTTTTCAAATGATGTTTTAATTTATTTTATCATGTGACATTGGGAGACCTCTGTAGCAGGAAAAGTACTGTGTCATGGCTTCTGGACGAACAGCTCTCTAAGCAGACCAGGTTTACATATAGCTTTGTATTAACACGAGATACACAGAATGTGTGTGTGTGTGTTGGGTGTGTGTGTGGAAGTTTCAGAAATTGCTTCTCTATGTTTCCAGGCTTTATTGGCACCTAGTGGTTTCTGAGATTAAGGTTGATAATAGCGTCTCCATGGGAATAACTGAAATCAATGGAAGTGGAGGCTGGGAGAGATCCATTTAACTGCTTAGAGGAGAATGGAAGATGTTATTTAAAAAGAGAGAGGAGTTACACAAAATCCATATGAATGATGCTCATATGTAGAAATGCCAGGAATAGAATAAATTGCACACAATTGTGTGAAATAAGCCACCCTTAATTCTCCAAACCTGTTGAAAATATAATTTTGTACAGACTACAGTGGACCTTGTATAACAAACAGCTTGTATAACATAAAATCTGTATAACATAAAAAATTCTGTAGATAGGGGAAATTTGCTTAACATAATCGCCTACAGGGGGAAACTGTACAATATAAAAATAGGATCACTCTGTTTTCAATGCATTCCTATGGGAATTTTGTATAAAGGAAAATTTGCTTAATATAATTTCATCTGAAATGAATTAATTCCTTTATACAAGGTACCACTGTATTTTAAATATTCAGCATGTATTTCTAAAACAAGAAATATTGGAAAGTTTCATACTTTATAAATCTTGAGATAATTCATAATGTTTAACATCAGCGGGTGAAAGAAAAGCATGGATGGTGGCATATAAGAGGAGAGCATATGCACAAATTTAAACTCCAGCAAGAGAATTCTACATTTCCAATTAAATCAATGGATGATGGATGATGGATTGATGCACAGATAATTGCTTGGATAGGCAGTTTCCACAGATACTTTATCACAATGATTGGGGAGCTAAAACAAGTGACATCTAACCTTGGTGAGATCTAAGAAAAAGCCATCTTTGAAGATAATTGATAGCACTAAGCTGAAGAGGGAGGTGAGAATCTTCAGAAAAGCTTTCAACAAAAGGAAGGCTGAACAAATATGGAAGGCACTTGTCTCCTTGTTGGTTGTACCACATTGAAATTGCTACAGTGCAGTAGCAAAGCAAAGAACATTGGTTTAGTTTTTTTTTCTTTCCATAAAAGAAAAGACTCTCCTTTCCTTCAGGGTTAGAACCAACTGATTTGCACCACTTGTCTTTGCTAATTGCATCCCTAAGCCAGGTCTAACTGTCAATGTCTCATCTTTGATATCATCTTGTTTGCTATGTTGTCCTGTTTGACTGGGACCATGTGTTGAAGAAGCGATGGTTAGCAAATTGTTGCAAGAGCAATGGCAGATTGAAGAAGTCATGGCTGTGCAAGAAAATGAGCATTTGGCAACATGAAAGACAGAACATTTTGAAGAATTTTAAATGCTTTCAAAAATTGCAGATTTCCCCCTCTTGAATGATCTTTGCAGAAATAAAATGCTTAATGTATATTATTTTTGTGTCAAGTAAGAAGATGGCATACAGGATCTGTGTCCTCCACACTTTATGCTCACAACTTTGTGAGCTTGGTCTGACTGAGAAAGAGCATCACTGGCCCAAGGCATCGTATCAATGTGGCGTCAATGTAGCATCAATCTGGATTTCCCAAGTCTCTTTAGCAGCTAGCTCTCTTACCTAGCCTTAACCCATACATTTTTCTGTACAGATGGAACAAGCCCACAGCAAATAGACTTCTGTTTTTTGTTTAGCTGCTGTGTACAGTACATCTTCTTTCTTCACTATGCAATTGGTTTGCCTTTAGGTATTTTTGTTTGAAATGAATGTTGTGATAAAAATCTATGTTTATTTATGCTTAATTCAGGGATGACTGAATCTTTACCACACTGAGAGCTTTGAGATGCATTTTTTGTATGTGGATTCCATTCCAAACTATGAAGGCCTGATGAGAAATCCCCCATCCTAAACTTTCCATTGATTGCACTGCTGTACGCTTGCCACAGAATTAATGAGAAACAGGATTCCACCCCACCACCACCCCAGTCCTGTATGATTCAACTGAAGTCCAGCTGAGCCATCAAATCACTGCCACACAGGGGTTTTTGATGTGATGTCACCTGGTCCTACACATGTTTGTATGATTTGATGGTTTTGAAAAATGGTCATGGCAAGCTGAATTACAGCTTCCAGCAGCAATGGCAGCCTGGGATAAATGAGTTATGTGTACATGTGAATACATTACAGAGCAGTAATAGTTAATCTGCCGCTCTGATCACTCAATTAGCTTAACATATTCCCCCCCCCAACACACACACACCTCGTCCTTAAAGAAAAGAAGGAGAATCCACAAAGTTGTTCTGTGTAATAACAATTATGGGTTTTTCCATTATTAATATTCATAGGGAAATGTTTTTTAATTATTTTAAAATTAATTACATACATGGGGCCTTGTGGGAAGAGCAAAAGAAAATGTAAGAGAATGATTATATCCCAGATGATTAGTTCCAGCCCTGGTGAATTAATCCTGTTTAAAATCTACTGCAGTCTGCTTGCAATAAAGTCAGATACTACAGACTGTGTATCATTAAATCCAATATATAGAGAGGGACAGCAACATTTCTATCACTATAGCAGGGCCGTCCAACTTTGAACAGGCCGAGGTCTACTTCTTCTGGGCGAAAGTGTCTGAGGGCTACTACACTAAAACCTCTACTTATTAATTTTATCTGTTCTGAGCATATGCTCATAAGTAAAAAAAAATGTAAGTACAGCAGCAGTTTCCTATAGGAACACATTGAAAATCAATTAATCCTTTCTGGAGGGAACATATTTCAATGCATTCCTATGGTAAGGCTGACCATGCACATGTTTCCCTTACACCCGCTCGAGCCGGTGTGGATGGGTGCAAGGGTGGCGTGTGCATACTTGCGCAGATCACACCTTCTGCTTGCCCACGTTGCTGGAAGATTTTTTTTTTAAAGGTGCACTTTCCCTCCCAACCCGCCCAGGGCCTGACTTGACTCTACTTCACCTCCTGTTTTCCCCCTTCTTCCTTCCAGCCCCCTCGCTGCCACTGCTGCGGCCGCCCATAGCTCTCACTCACCTCTTCCATGTTTGCTGTGCAGCTATGGGCCAAGCCAGCAGCGGTGCAATCACATCGCAACAGCAGCGCAAGGAGGAGAGAATGGCTCAGAAGGGGAGCAGGAGGAGTGGCAGGTCACAGTCTCTGTGAGGCAGCTGTGTCGATGGGAGGAGGAGGAGAATGGAAGGGTGGGAGGAAGGAATTCTCTGGGGGGGAGAGGAGGGGGATGTCACCACACAAAGGAGGTGGGCACACCCATGACCCTGCCCCTTGCTGTCCCTTCCACTCCCCTTCCTGTGCTCTGCACCAACAACTCAATTGGTCATGAGACAGTGGCACATTGATCATAAGGCTGGTAGGGAGAGCAGGGGACTGAGCCATGGCCTTTGAACTGCCCCAGTCAGCTGAGACAGTGGGCTGGCAGACCCAGAACTTTGCTGGGGTAGTGGTTGTCCTTGGGTTGGGGGAGGTAGAGGTGGAGAACTTATCCCCTCACATTTTTTATTGATGGCTGGCGGGCTACTTTTGAACCCTTCATGGGCTACTGGTAGCCCCCGGTCTACCTGTTGGGCAGGCCTGCACTATAGGAATGGGAAGAACTTGTTTCCTAAATAGATTTGTACTGTGGTTGATGTGTATATTGTATATTTCTTTACCTGGTGTGCTATGCTTCCTTCAGATTCCCAGAGACTGGGTCGAGCAAGATGAGGTGGATCCAGTGAAGACAAAGATAATGGGCTTTAATTGGCAAGAACGGGAGCAAAGGATTGAGGGTCTGTCATTTGGAAGTAAACATGGCAGACACTCCTGTCTGATACTTAAAAAGCCGTCACTGAAATTACTAATCAAGAAAAGGCCATGTTAAGCACCTATAAGTACATAATACCTCAGATAAAGAATGCCTCGGATAACAAATTTTTCGGATAGCAAATGGAAATTTCTAGGTATATTGCTGCCTCGGATAACGAATATTCCCTATGGGCTGCCTCGGATAACAAATGTTTCATGATTTTTATTTATTTATTTATTTACTGGATTTTTATACCTCCCATCTGGCAGCGAAGTCACTCTGGGTGGTTTACAACAATTAACAAATTCAAACAATTCATACACTAATACCATAAAATAGTAACGGTTCCATGGTGGTTCGGAGCCATTCTGGACATGTTTTGCTAAGGGATTTGGACCTCTCGAACTAGGTAAGCTAGGGAGCTAGCTTTTATTAATCTTTGCACTGCTTTTCCTTGCATTTTTGGCTAGAAGAGGCTGGGGTAGTCTTGCTAGTTTCATTTCTCGGTGTTTGCAGTCTTTTTTTGCTCTTCAGGCAAAAATGGGCTGGATTTTTCTTCCTGCTTATGTTTGTTTGTTTGCATTTTTCCCCATTGCACTTTGGGTGGGAACAGGCTGGGGTAGTCTTGCTGGTTTCTCTTGTCTATGTTTGCATTGCACTGCAGGGGGATGTTCTGGAAGTTGTTCCAGCACTGCAAGCCTTTAAAGTACATTTTATAAGGAGGTCTGGAACACCCCCCCCAGCTTTTTGCCTTCTTTCAGACTTCTGGAATGGATTAATCGGTTTCCTATTCATTTCAATGAGAAACCACATTTCGGATAACAATTTTTTTGGATAACAAATTGCTTCTGAGAACAAATTAAATTTGTTATCAGAGGTACCAGTGTATATGCTACGTGACTGATTCTAACAGGCTGTTTACAGCCTGAAAACTTAAGTGCTCAGTGGATGGAAGACTCAGTAGCTTGAAGACAGGAACTTAAGAATATAAGACGAGACATGCTGGATCAATGGCCTATATTACCCAGCACGTACATGGTGGACAACCAGATGTTTATTGGGGATTGGGTGGGAGATGACTGATTTAGGAATACCTGATTAATGGCAATTTGTCCCTTTGAACCTGGAGTTAATCGTGTTTACAATTATGAATATAAGACATATAAGCTTTGTGTATCTTCAATTTCATTAGGACTTTTATATGAGTTAAGGTTAAGTTTAATTTACTTTCTTGTTTCTTGCTCACATTAAAAATGTCTCTTATTTTGAGTACTTATGCTAAACACCCTTAAAATGCCTCCGTTCTTGATTTTTGTTTTGATATGCATTTTAGCTGCCTCGTGCTTGACCTCTTTTCCCCCTCATCCTCATTTGCCATCTCTTCACAGTCCTATTGGTGACGAGCAAAATTGTGTGCTTCCCCATTGATTAGTGTGAAAACGGTGGTGGCTTAGCGGGCTAGAGTGCTGAAACTGTCAGCTGCAAAGGCAGCAGCTTGGCAGTTTGAATCTCGGGTGCCATACAGTGGAGTGAGTTCCTGTTGTTAATGCCAGCTCCTGCCAACCTAGCACTTCAAAAGCATGTAAATGCACATAGATAAATAGGCACTGCCGTAAAAAGCGGGAAGGTAAAACAGTATTCCGTGCACAGAAATGCATTCCAGCCATGCTGGCCACATGGCCACTGACTTGCACAACACTGGCTCTTTGGCTTAGAAATGGAGATTATCATCGCCCGTAGATTTGGACACGACTAGCACACGTGTGCGGGGGGATCCTTAACCTACTTAGTGAAGCTTCATACCCCTAGTTTAAACATGGCCGTCTATGCCATCCAGTGTGTTTTTTGCTAACAATTTCCTGGTGTTACTCCTAATTGTGATATGGATGACCATTGGATAAATCACATAGGTCGCTGCAACCTATCAAATTTAACAGCAATATGGAGAACTGAATGTGCAAAAGCAAAAAACAAAGAGGAAAATGGTTCAAAGATATAGCAGTGCAGGCAGGGAGGGTCAAACAGTATCATTATAAGACAAAATACTTCTCATTAAAAATGTTTAGTCATCTAGTAAATCAGTGTTTTCCCTTAAATGTGGCATTTTCAAGGGAAATACCAAAATGTAATTGATGCAAACATAAGAGAAGAGAGAGAAATTGTGAATATCAAAGTCTTTAGAATGAAATGCACGGGCTGTCTGATAAAAACTGGATTTCATTTGAAATGCAACTTGTGTAGTTACCAGGTCAAAATAGTTCATATAAACAACTGAAACAGGCTTAAATTGCTAACCAAGGGTGCATTCTGAGTTTCAAGCTGGGGGTTTACTTTCCAGAACATTTAACTCATGCTGACCTTCAGACTTCCTAAGGGACTGGAATTGCATGACCCACCTCCTCTATTAATGAACTTTCCTTTCTTACACTGCTCTCCTAGCTGACCCACACTGTTTACTGCAGCATTACCTTGACAGTGCTCTGCTATCTCTTATGCAATCCTTCTCTCTCCCTTTTGGGAATGCCTGTTTGTGGGTGTGTGGGTGTGTGGGTGTGCGTGCGTGTGCGCACACACACACACACACACTCTCTCTCTCACACACACAAAGGCTCGAAATCAACACATACATAGTTTTTCTAGGCAATATTCTATTATTTTATCACTGGCAGCAAATTTCTTCCAAACAAATTTTTGTTTAGGAAAAGAATGCATATAGAGAAATAACCAAACTTATACAGTATCTCTGAATCTATTCATATCTCTGTATTGACAGATTTCAATCTGTCTTTTTCTTTTTTTCTTTTTTTTGGCGGGGGGATTCTTCTTTCATCCAACAGTGAAGTTTGTAGTGAGGCCAGTGCCAGCATCCTTTGTATTATGCTCAGCCACTATATTTGTATTTTAGAGTTAACAGATGCACATTATTTGAAATATATATTTCAATTTTGGCTTTCTTTTATTCTAGATCATCTTAATGCTAAAGAGAATCCATTGTTCTTACAGAAAATATTTTAGAACTCTTTAATTAAGGAAAACTCCATGGTTTATGAATGTGGGATATTGTGCTTCTGTATCCATGATTCAAAATGCAAGGAGATGCCCCAATTTTGCTGTGCAATATACTGTCTTGATTGCCAGCAGGAAAAAGGATCCCAAGCTTTACATAGCAAAGGGCAGTTGAATGTCAACAACATCAATGGCAGCAGCTGGGATAATCTATAGCAGGCACATCCAAACTTCGGCCCTCCTGATGTTTTGGACCACAACTCCCAGAATTCCAAGCCTGTATTTCCAGTGGCAAAGGACTGTGGGAGTTGTGGTCCAAAACATCTGGAGAGCCAAAGTTTGGACATGCCTGATCTATAGAATAGCCTCTTGTGTCTCATTACCATTCACAAAGTGGCACCAAGCAAGGGAAAATCCCAGAAGCTGGTTTAGTAGTTGTCTCAGTTCAGTGGCTGAACAGGTGTTTGGCACCTCAAACCCCCAGCTTCTCCAGTGGGAACCCATTCAGAGGCAGCTCACTCAGGAGACAGTGCAAGGAAGTTAGACTGTTGCCTGCAAAATTGCACCCACCAAAGTTGGTGGAGCTTTGAAGTTCTGAACACCCGTCTGTCTGATAAATGAATTGGCACAAACTCCAGTTTGCACCCCTCTCTACCCATACGATGTGAAAAAAGAGTGAAAAGAGAGAGAGAAAAAATCAAGTAGGTGGTGTTTAAGGAGAGCCTTACAGATACTACAGTCAGCCAGAAAGGGAGAAAAATGGATGCCCATAAAGCAGTAGAACAACCTAACATGAGCTAGATTGACTCAATCAAGGAAGCTACAGCTGTTAGTTTGTATGGGTTAAGCAGCATTTTGCTAGGAAGCGGGGAGGCAATAATAGGAAGAGGGAACCACCTAATATGAGAAGCTATTGGTTTGAAAGGTCTGGACAGAATTGTTAGTGATATACTGTAGCACAGGCCTGTCCAACAGGTAGACCGGGGGCTACCGGTAGCCCGCGAAGGGTTAAAAAGTAGCCCGCCAGCCATCAATAAAAAAAAGTGAGGGGATAAGTTCTCCACCTCTTCCTCCCCCATTCCAAGGACCACCACTGTCCCAGCAAAGTTCTGGGTCTGCCAGCCCACTGTCTCAGCCAAGCGGGGCAGTTAAAGGGCCATGGCACATTGGAATCTGTTCCCTCTAGAACAAATTAATTGGTTTTCAATGCATCCCTATGGGAAACTGCTGTTCTACTTTCAAAAGTTTTTACTTATGAGCATGTGCTTGGAACGCATAGAATTCGTAAGTAGAGGATTTAGTGTAGTAGCCCTCAGGCACTTTGGGCTGGAAAAAGTAGACCTTGGCCTGTTCAAAGTTGGACAGCCCTGCTGTAGCATATTGGAGGTCTTTAACTCAGGAATGACTTAACAGTACTACTGTATGTAAGAGCATTGGATTCCCCCCCCTTAATTACTAAATAATTGTATACTGATACGACAAACAGAATTGTTGAAAACCCACAATCATAAAATAAGACCATTCCCAAACAGAGAAGGAAAACTATGACATGAAAGTTGGAGTCAGCCTATAGGTGACTTGGTTCAGTAGATTTCAAGAGGCTTTCCAAACAGTCCATGGAAGACTCAACTGAGGCAAGTGATTGCTTTGTGTTTGTGATTGAATATCTCAGCTGCAGGTCACGAAAAACACAAAAGGCGTTATTAAGGGGCTCACAGTATTGACAAAGAAAAGGTTACATTTTTCTTCTTCTTTGCACAGTTTATAATACCTTGCCCAAATTGGCTGTTTATTGGGAGAGGGGACATTGGTGTATTATCCCCATGAAATACTTAGCAGCCTTGGAGAAGAGTGAAATTTGATTTAATTTAATTTAATTTAATTTGGGAAGGCTGTTAGCAGCTGAGATTAGAGATGGGCACAAAATGCCAAAATGGCATCTGTTTCCGTTATTCGGGCCCCTGGGGCCTGCTTCAGTTCTTTACCATTATTCAGGCCCCTGGGACCCGATTTGTTGTCGTTTTTTTGATTTTTGGACTCGGTGGCATGCGGGCCGGGAGAGCATTCCTGCAGCCGCGGGAAGCCCTCCCGGGCTGGGCGCCACCAGAGTCGGTGGCAAGCCTCCTGGGAGAGCCATCCCACAGCCGCGGGGAGCTCTCCCAGGGCCAGGCGCCATCTCTTTGAGTGCAGAGGAGTGAAGGAGGGACTCGGCTTCCCCGCGCAGGTCATGATGAATGAGAAATAATGTCCTACTGTGGTGCTGCTGGCCTTCCTGGTCCAGTCTTCCGGTTTTCAGCTTCCTGGTCCAGTCGGGGGTGGAGTCGAGAAGGGGCTGTGATCCGGTCTCCGCACGCAGAGGCCAGATCGGAGCCCCCTCTTGCCGCCCTCCGCCCCACAGCCTGACAGCCCGGTTGGCTGCAGGCTCTGGGGCGGAATCGGGAAGGAAGGAGTGGATCGCAGCCCCTTCTCGACTCCGCCCCCGACTGGACCAGGAAGCCAGAAGCCGGAAGACTGGACCAGGAAGGCCAGCAGCACCACGGTAGGACATTCTTTCTCATTCATCGCGTGGCCATTAATGAAAACGAACAGAACCGAAGAAAATTTTCTTGGCTCTGTTCTGTTCGAGCCTGGCCCGTCCAAATGGTTGTTATTTGTACCGTTACATAACAGTATGAATAACGAATAACGGTAATGAAAAAATGGTTGTTTCGTGCCCATCTCTAGTTGAGATGATGATGGAGAAAGTGCAAAGAAAAACCACACTCTCTGTCCTAGAGAACCAGCGGGATTTGCAGTGCTGACAAGGGGAAAAGGGAATCTAACCACACATTTCTCATCAGAGTCAGCAGATTTGGATTAATCCATAAGAGGAGTCAAGGTGATGAATGTGACTCCACAAGACCCGTGAGGCCATCATTGTCCAGATGAAATCCATACAATGCATTTGTGGCTTCCATTTGGCTGTGTTTAAATTCAAGCAATCCAAATATAGCATTCCCAACCTCCTTGAGATCCTAAAGAGAACAGTTATGAACTACTCCACCCTTGTTGTTTAATTTTGATGTAATGCTTCTGATATGCTAGAGCAGATTGGGTGAAACATAAAGCAACAATTTCCTCTAGGTATGTACTCTGGTTTTAAAACAGAAGATCAAAGGGAAGGGAATTTGTAACAGAAGCTCAGCAGACTTCAAGTTGAAAGAAAGGTAGAACAAGTATAGGAAGGGAACAAGTAATTTTTTTAAAAAGCATTGAATTAGCATGCACTGAAATGAATTAACTCATGAATTTATTTGTCATGCAGTTAAATGAATTATCAGAAAAGAGAGGGTAGTTGCTGTGTAAGTAATACCAGATAGTTAGATATTTTCCAAACTATGGAAATAGGAGACCGACCCAAATTTTAAATTCACGAACAATGTTTTCTCAGTTCTTGACTTGGAGAAAGATTTTACATTTTTGCTTGAAACGCCTCCACTCAATGAATAGATTCTTCCAACTCCAGCTTAAATATATAAAAAGGGTCATATGAATATTAGTTATTAGTGAATTCATCTGAACATTAATTATCTGAATTGAGAGTAACACTCTAAATCTCTAGCCCTCTGGAATTTTTATCAAACTCATGCCCATCCTGTAATAAGGAAATTATTTTTTTAAAAAATCAAGAGTTGTATATGATTGCGTTCCACCTTGAGCACATCCTTTTAAAACCAAATGGTTCCCCCATTTAAAAAATGAGGGCTGAAAAAAAAGAATCTTGCATTATCAGGAGAATCATTTGTGAGATAAAAGCTACAGTCAAACGCAGTCTGGAGAATGTCTGGCTGGAGAGACAGGGAAAATTCAAAATCTCATATTGACAGCTTGTGTTGCCATAATAATAGTATGAGTTTGTTAATAATTCATTATGATTGGTATAAAAACAAGGAAGTTTTTTTAAGGATCTGCAAGCCGTTGATTGTAATTCTGTGTGGAGCGTCAGACATGCTGCCTATGTAATTACTCTTCTCAAGTAGAACATTACTAATGTGTAAACCCATTCATTATAAAAGAAACACCTGGAGGTCTCACTCCACTTCTCAGTAAAGATTCAGTGAAGGAGTGTCATGATGTGGGATTCTATGGTGCCAACATTTTCTCTCTCTCAGTACATTAATTCTGGCACTCTGAGATGTTATTTGAACAGTGTGTAGCATGCTGATTGGCAAATGGCATTTTGTAACACAGCTTCCTTGATTTACTTAGTGGTGAACTCCATTCTGCTCTCTTCATGGGTTTTCTCAATGAGCATTCAGAAGAACCTGTCTCCCTATGTCTAGAAGTTGAGTCATGGCTACTGGACTTTTTTTCTTGAGAGAGAAAGGTTTCACTGCTCATCCAAACAGCTTCATCAGTCTGAATACAGATAGTGCAAGTAGTCATGACTCAACTTCCAGATAAACTCACCTGGATGACCGAGAATCTTCACAGATATACTGTCTCCCTATGCTGTTCCTAAAGAGTTCTATCTGGGTTCCATTCATAGAATCATAGTGTGACTCACACTAGCTATATTCAGATTGATGAAGCTGCTTGGATGAGCAGCAAAACATTTCTATCTCTCAAGAAAAGAAAGTCCAGTAGCCCTGACTCAACTTCCAGATAAACTCACCTGGATGACTGAGAATCTTCACAGACATACTGTCTCCCTATGCTGTTCCTAAAGAGTTCTGTCTGGATCCCATTCATAGAAGCATAGAAGCATAGAATCATACAGTTGGAAGAGACCTCAAGAGCCATCCAGTCCAACCCCCTGCCATGCAGGAACCCCCATCACAGGACTTCTGACAGATGGCTATCCAGCCTCTGCTTAAAAACCTCCAATGCACATTAATATATTATCCCATGGGAAGTGTAGTTTGGTTTTCACTGCCTTGCATCTAATAGTCATGGCAGGAAGCACATGGCCTCTGTAAAGGGAAATCACAAGCAAGCAAGGAAGCAAGCAAACACCATCAGCAACATATCTGGGAGAAGAAAGGAACTTAGACCCAAAGAGAGGACAGCCAGATAACCATGTTTCCAATAATGTAAGAAAATCCCCCATCTTTTACTGCTCAAATTCAATAATATTAGGTGTTCTCATCATGGAGTGAACCAAATTGTAGTTGCCTAAGGACATATACTGTATGTATCACAGTAAACAGGAAGCAACCCTAAATTATCACCTAAATGTTTGTGTGCACATTTATTAACATCCAGAATTTTAAAAGCTAAGGTTTCAAAATCCTGAGTCTGGATGGATGACTCAGTTTTATTTTTTCTTTCACTCACATTTAGTTTTTAAATTTCAAACTCTTTCTGTCACAATCAGACGGACATGTACACATTCTGGTGAACTGTCATAAGACATAAACGGAAACATCCCCCCCACCCCCAACAAGTGTTGGTGTTGCTGCCAAAACAGCAAAGAGTCTTTGTGTACTTTTAACGTCAACACATTTTACTTACGGGAGCTTCCATAGAAATAGCCCCTCCTTGTTGCAAAGATGTGAAAGCCCCACAGAATTTTGAAACAAATTCTCAAGCATTTGTAGGCCATTCACATACTGTAGTTTCTAGCAACTGGGAAGAGTCTCAGCAGGAGTAAGAGGATAATATATGTTCTGTACCTCCACTCTCTGGCAACTGGCTTTACATTCCTGGAATACTGTACGTGGAGAGATATCTAATCTTACTCCTATCTAGAGAGAAGACATTTTGAGGGGGACATTGGAGTTTGTTTGCAGTGAAGCTAAGCTTTTTGGATCAGACAAAAGCCCTTTGCAGGTATTCTTGAACGGGGTACAATGAGCACATGACTGGGGGGTTAAAAATAAAAATGCTAGTTCCCCTCTTGTGTAAGTGGGATTATCTGTTTTAGTGGTGCCATCAGAAGGGACAACAGCTTTGCGTCTAAGAATCCAAGACAGTTGACAATGTCCCAGAAATTGTTTATGAGTTGTGAAATATGGATCACAGCCCTGGCTAGGAGCTAAAGATTGCTGCTTCTGTTGTCTGGAATATAGAAGCTGGTACATGCTTTTCAAACTGGCTATTTATTGTGCAAAGTACTGATAGACTTTCTTGCTAAATTTTGTCCTGGTAGGTGTCTTTCCACACGCAACATTGGGTGGAACCTGTATCTATGTTGAGGAGGTAGTGATCCTGGGAAAGCTAGGTTTCACTTTTCTTGCACTGTCTATCCTGCAGAAATTAAATGTGGGCAGCTTGGTGACTCACACCACATGCAAGATGTTGAACTCTTTTGCCTAAATTAAAGGGGGGGATATTTCACATGTTTTGTACAGAATAACCAGAAACCATACATTATTTTTTCCAGTGCAATGCAATAAGAAATTGTCTGCCAGTCTGTTTGCTAGAATAATTTCTGCATAAAACTGCAAAACCCAAATAAGATTGCAATTCACACAAAGCCACAACAACTGCTGTTTTTTTTCCATGCATGTGTGTGTGTGTGTGTGTGTTTAAATAAAAGGCATTGGATAGGGTATTTGTATCTTTTTCACCTACTCTTTCTATGTTTGCTGTGTGTAATGTGTTTGCCTGCCTTGCTTCTACTGTAGTTATGTGTGGAGGGAGGGGGTTGTGCAAATTGTGGAGACTTTGATATAGAAAGAAGAGCACATAGTTTTGCTCTTATACAGAATGTAGAAAATATTGCCAGCTTTGAAAATTCCTATTTGAAGTGTTCCGTTGCATTTACAGTCTAAATCAAGAATAATGAATTTAGTGAATATTTGTCGCATATTTTTCTTTTCTTTTTTTAGTGGTGTCATCCCACTGAATGGATTCAACCCATATTTAAATGGATTCTACTAGAGATGGGCACGAAATGAATTTTTAATTTGCTTTGTTATTCGTTATTCATTTCATTGGGGAACAAAATAAATAATGAAGGGACCCATCAAAGAAAAATGAAACAAAACAAAATGGAAATTTCCGTTTCATTCTGTTTCGTTTTTTGTTCCCGGTGTCACTCACTTACCTTGTCCTCCTGGGTCAGTCCAGGGGGAAAATAAAAACAACAACAACAGAGGCACTAGCACTTCCCAGTGCTAATTATTTTTTTTTAAAAAACCCAATAAAATAAAATAAAATAAAAAACCTGTCCCTCTGGCTACGCCTGACTGTGCCGGTGTGCCGGCCCAGGGGAAATGAAAATAAATAAATAACAGAGGCACTGGCACCTCTCAGCTGGGAAGCGCTGGCCCCAAGGCAGCACTAATAAGCTGTAAAAAAGAAAAAGAAAAAGAAAAAGAAAAAGAAAAAACCCCACAATGGGGACTATTTAAAATAATAACTCCCCAAATAAACGTGTCCCTTGTGTTGCATCCAGCTAGGAAAAATAAAAAAGAAATGAAACAAACAAAATACGAAATGATCTTTTTTTTAAAAAAAAATTGTTTTGCATTAAACGAAATGAAACAGGGCAATAAATAACGAAATGAAATGCCATTTTGGTGTTTCGTGGCCATCTCTAGATTCTCCCATTCTGCAGGGTCTGCTTTGGGGGCATGTCTAGAGTTTTGCTGTGTACTGTTTGACCAGAACATTTAGAATGGAGCTGCTCCTCATCTAGTATGCTATCCTAGTTTTTTCTCCTTTATTATTCTCCTTCCTCGCCTCTTATTGCTTGGGAGTTCAACTTTGCAGTAAAAAAAATGTGAAGATGCTTGTTTATTTGATGTTAGATTGCGGTACATCATACTCCCCCCCCCACATGCACACACACTTCCACGTGTGGGTAGTGCATTGTCTTTTTGCACCTGGAGTAAAATTATCTGCTTGTTCTGTGGCTGACCATTGACTCCCTTTCATAATTTTGCTTCTTCTCTGGATTGCTTCTACATGAAAAGAGGGGAAATTGACTGATTGATTAGATTGAGTCAGTGGACTACAGCTACAGCCAGGCACACACCCAGCTAGCAATTAATAGTCACAGTGCACAGAGAAATTCCATTCACAGATGCATGGGGTTGGCAGGTCCCAGCACTGAGGTGAAGACATATAGATGGACTGATTGATGGTGTGAGGAGATGTAGATTGATTGGGAAGCAGTGTAATAGAGCAGTGCCGAGACAGATTTATGGATAGCTTTTAAGTAGATAGATGAATCACTGCATTCTGACAGAGACAGAGTCACCAGGCAATTCTGGCCTCTCCAGTGTCTGCCAAAGCCACCATCCTAGACAAAGGAGAGGCCGGCCTCGTGTAACTGCTCTTCAATCAGGCTCGGAGAACAAAAACGCAAGAACTGCCAGCTCTCAGTGCAAAAGAGCCTCCCGGAGGTCCTTTTTTGCCTGAGAGCTTCATTTTTCTTACAGAAGTTGCTTTAAGTCTGCAGGCAAGAAGAGTGGCATGAACTTCCCAACTAGCAGAATAGAAAACAGAGAGCACATTCTTCTCCAGTCCTGTTTTCTTGCCTTTTCATTATGTGCAGTTCACCAAGGCTAATCTTCCGGCTTTCAGTATCTAGCTTAGCTGGTCAGTGTGACTGTGGACATGCATGAAATCGGCAGTAGTGAATCCTGTTCTGCTAGTCTGTGAACTAATATCTGGTGCTCAACTGGTGGTAGGGAAGGGGCTCCCTTTTGAACCACCTTGGTCAAAAGGAAGGTTTGTATCCTCTTTTTTTGAAGAACACAGTGTAAAACCCCAGAGTTCTTGAGTGAGAACTTAAGAAGCAAGTAGGCAACTCCCGTCCAATTGTAACAGGTCACAAGTACTTGCTATCCTTCTTGCACCCATCACCATAGAAAACTTTTAATCAGGCAAGGTGGTTTTTCAGTGGCAACACTGGCAGTGGCAAGACAGAAGGGGGCAATATTTTGTGAGCATATGTGATATATGGGCAGCAGATTGCAAATTCTTTATGCAGAATTGCCACTGGGTGACCGACATGTAGCAGTGAGGGCTAGGTGTGTTGAAAATGGTATGCATCTAATTCGTATTTAAAGGCTCACAATGAGTGTGCTTTTTGGAGAATATGAGCAAACTGAAGGAAAGGGGGAATCCTAAAGGGAATTGGATGGTGTAAAGTAGTAGCTGTAATTGCCAGCCATGAGGATCACAGCTCCTGTTGAAGTTAGCCCATATAGTCATGGAAACACCAGGGCTTTTGCTTGGACACTGTTGTAATGCACCAGATCTTTGCCTGAAAACCAGAGGGCTACTGTTACCATAAAGGTTTCGTATTGGAAGAATCCCCATGGTTCAGGAGAAGAACACATTCTTTGCATATTGCAAGTCCGAGGTCCAATTCCTGGCCTGAAAGTCCATCTTAGAGGACCTCTGCATCAGTGGAGCGAAAAATTCTGCTTGCTTGGTGAGAGTGCTGTATGCTAAATCAGAAAAGGCTGAGTTAGGAGGATGACCTACTAGGTGTAGGGCTGTTTCTCAATGATTCCAGAGAGAAACTTCATATTTTGACTATAAGTTTAGCAATTAGAGATGGGCACGACTTAGCGGTATTTCCGTTTCCGTTTCCGTTACTCGTTTCCGTTACTCTACGGAAACGGAAACGGGAATTACTCCGCCAGACTTCGAGCTCGAACCGACGAACGAACAATTTGGTCTGATTTGTCGTGCTCGTTACTTGCATCGCGCGATCGCGCGCGATGCCAAGCGGCACAGAAAAAAAAGTTTTTAAAAGTTAAAAAGCCCGGTTCCCGGCCAAAAAGCAGGCGGAAATATGCCTGCCGTGCCTCAGGGCACCTACCAGAGGGGTGGTTTCTGGAGGTCCCCGCCCGGCCTCCCCCCCTCCTCCGTCCTGGGATGCTCTGGTGTGGTGGTGGGACTCGCCCGCCGCAAAAAGCCCAGTCTCGCCGCCGGCCGCCAAAGCACAACCAAGCGGCACGGGCGGCACAGGAAAAAACTTTTTAAAACTCTCCCCCGGGTCTCCCCCCCACCCATTCCCGGGCCAAAAAGCAGGCGGAAAATGCCCGCTTGACTAAGGGCACTCACTCAGTAGGGCACCTACCGGAGGGGGGTTTCTGGTCTGGAGGGGGGTGTCCCGGCTTCCCCCGTCCTGGGCAGCCGGACTCGAGTCGCCTCGTCGCCATGCCATGCGGTGCGGGCGGGGGATCGAAAATGGGGCGGCGAATGCAATATTGTTTTTGAAATCGTGGTCCAAAAACACACAAGCACAACAGAAACACGCGGAAATGGAACTGCCAGATTTTTCACAGTAGCAGTGGTTTTTTTCTTGCAACAAAATGTCTCTCCTCTCCTCCTCTGTCCTCCATTGATTTTATTTTATTTTATTTTATTTTACACCTGCGCAGTGTGCAATGATGGGCTGGCCCAGTGGCCTGGCCAGCCATGTGGGAGGGGACGACCATGCAAATTTTTGGAGCCATCTCACCAATCGCATGGCCACTTGGCCACTGAGACTTCTGGGATGTGCCAAAAAGCCCCCTAAAACTTGCCCTAGCCCCCTAACCCGCTAACCCTAATTATGGGAAGGAGTATTTTGCCCTTAATTTTGAAATGCTGACATGGAAGATTTGCAGTGTTCTGGGCAACGACTTGCATTCATTGCAGGAGGAATTCTTCTGTTTCCCCCCTTTTCACTTACCATCCCATTGATTCACAAATATTCCTTGCCTTTAGGGTTTGCTACATGGGACATTAAAGATCTGGCACTAGGCACAAGGTGTGAGTGAGGTTTTCCGTTTGAGGTTACCAAGGGGAATGCCAGATGCTAGTGAATTTCCAAGACCATGAAAGAATAATAGTGGTGAGGAAATGTTTCTCCCTCTAGTCTGAAATAAGTGCGGCAAAGAGAGATTAGCTTCTTTTGCCATGACTAATGAGTACTCAGGAGAACAAAGGTGTGAGCCTCCACCTGAGGTTTCCTTCTGTTGCAGAGTTTTGAATTTCTGGTAAAATTTCCTTTTTTGCTATGCAGTAGAAGTACAATAATCCACAGAATAGAATAGCTATAAGTTCCCCAGAGTCTACCCCTTTCTCATTAATACACGCTTCAAGGTTCTGTAACTCATTCTATTTCTTTATTTGCAGTTGCTTGAAAATTATAGACTTCACCATTCTGCTTTCATTACTGCATGCATATTCAGGAATCAAATGAATAGATCAGGGCTGTCCAACTATGAACAGCCCACGGGATCCCACCACCACCACGCGTTCCCGCGGAGTCCCCATCAAGTGTGGGTGCACGCACGCAAGCGGGCACACACACACACTCCCCACCTGTTCTCCGCGCCCCCCACCTCCAAAGTCCACAGTGCTGCTGACGGGTGTGGCGGCAGCCTGCTTGCCTGCCCAGGTCTTCCGTGCTACACATATGCAGACCCATTGCTGCTTTACCTCCTCCAAGTCCATGGGGCTGGCAGCAGCAGCAGCAGAGCCCCTCCTGCCCACACAGATTTCCTGTGCTGTGCATGTGCAGTTTTCACCGCCACTGCATGAACCCAAACCCCCAAAGTCAATGGCGTTGGTGGTGGCACTGGCAGCAGCGGAGCCCCAGTCATCTGCCTGCCCAGGTCCCCCTGCGCTGTGCACACGCAGTCCTCACCACCACTCCTTACCCCCACCCGCAATGTCCATGCCGGGGTGGGAGGGAAGTACCACCGGCCCACCCACCCATCAAATTCCCCCGTGCTGTGCACATGCAGTCCCTGCCACCACTCTGTACCCCCACCCCCAGGTCCCCAGTGCTGGCAGCCGTGGGGGAAGCTTCTCACCAACAACCCCGGTGCTGAGCATGCACACTCCAGGCCACCGCTCCCACCCACCCAACAAGGTTCCCACACTGGCGGTGGCAGCTGGCCTCCCACTCACCAAGGTCCCCTGTGCCACCCACACTCCCTGTCACCACTCCAGCACCTACCCCTAAGGTCCCCGGTGCTGGTGGCAGAGGTAGCGGAGCCTCAGCTGGCCACCCACCCACCAAGTCCCTTGCACACACAAAAAAAAGATTAAAAAAAAATCCCCCCTGAAAATGGCAACAGGTCAGGAGGCGGGCAGGGACCTGGCGGGCAACCTGTGAAGGCCCCATGGTTGACCAGTCGCCCAAGGTCGATGGCTTGTGCAGACCTGGAATAGATCAACAGCAAACAACCAGCTGCCACAAACCCAGAAAAGATTGGGTAAAGAGATACCTAGCTGACAGTTGCAACACTCCCCAAACTCAGACTGGAATGAATGATTAGTTAGTGCTGGGTAAACACCTTGCTATACTATATTTTTGCTCTGGACAGATGCATTTGCTCTGGATGGCAGGCAAACATGGGGAAATTCAAGGAAATTGATGAAGGAAAATATTGAAATATGGATGCCTTCTTATATACAGTATATAACAGGTTGCTACCCTCTGGACGCTCATATGTAGTATTACACTGGATCAGTGATATACATCTCATATTCTACATTTTAAGCATTTTGCTACAGTGTTAAGTCTATTGTTAGTCCTTCTTTTTTTTCTTTCTCTCTGGCCCACAGTTCACCACTGAGTGTCCGTGCCATATGCCTCTTTGAACCCCATTCTGATTACCCCATCATCTCTCTGTGTGTTTCATAGAGTTTTCCTTCTTCTGCTCGGAGAACACATGCTCTTACAAACCAGAGTTCTGACAGTCTGTGTTTCTCTGGCTTTCTCTGACCCACAGGTCTCTTTGCAATCCCTTTTACATGCATTTTTTTATTATTCACACTTTGTAGATGTGTATCTTCCTTTTAGTACTAAAGCTCGGCAGTAGAAAACATACTATCTCTACTAAAGCTCCTTAGTTAAATCCGTGGAGAATTCAAGCATAGGGAGGTGGCAGTTCATCTCCTCTGTCTAAAGGTACTAGAAGCAGAGTCATGCTGGGGTGCATTCCTTGGTTTGGTATGTTACATTTCAAGTGGAACCACCTGAAGAGTCAAACATCCCAATTCTGAATTCTTAACACATTCCTGTTCATAACAAGTCTCTCTGCACTCATATATATCTGTTCAGCCCCTATGGCTTCTCATACCCTTGGGACTCTTGGTAATATCTATCTCTCCATTTCTACCTCTTTATTTCTTTGTTTCTTTTGCAGCTGTGGTCCTTGTGGCCTCTGTTCCATTTATCTGACGTGTTGTGTTCTCTCTCTCTCTCTGGCTTACATACTGAGAAAACATCAGCCATCATGGGATCGATGAAGACATAGTGGTTGAGATTTGTCCCTGCACTGTCCAACCGTTGGCAGGTTCAGATAAGTTTTAGATGTTTCCATAAAGAAGCCTCAAAAGATCATAGTCACTCAGTATGTGAGCTTTCCCAGGGGCTGCAAACAGTGAAGTGTGGGCTGAACACTTTAATGCTACATTATCAAAGAAAAGATGTACTGCACATACCATATCTGCTGGTTAACATGGTTGAGAAAGTGCACTTTGTTAGTTTCACTTTCTTTTCCAATCAAAAAAATTTTTAATCTTAAGGTTCTTTCCACCCCGCCTAACAATATCATGCATTCTTAAAAAAGAAAATCAAGCAAAGCTGACACTAAATTCTCTCCTATTTTCCTGTTTTCCTAAAGTCCTGCTGTTTCACTACTGTACTGTATAATTTTGAAACACAAGGAAGGAACTCTCAGATACTAAAAGATCATAACCCTAAGTATGAACAAGGTTTAATACAGTGATTCAAACCCTAACTTTTAAGAGTATTCACAAACCTGGCTGAATACAGATGAAGTTTTTCTGACAGTTTTGGTTTCTCCTATTTTCAGATTTTTGCAAAAAAAGAGAAAAAAGAATAAAAACATCAAATTATTTCTGCTTTGACTAGGAGGAAATTCATATAATTTTGTAAATTTTTGCACAAATGAACTGCCATAAAATTCTCATGTATCACAGTAGATAGACTCTAAATGTGCAGAGAAACAAGATGATAAGGCAGTACATATGTAAGCTGAGCCTATGCAAATTTTGCCTTGTCTTATCAAGTCTTCCTCTTTGTTATCTCTTCCATTGTAATATGTGGTTTGACATAGAAATAGTGGTGGTGGGGGTGCCCAGAACTAGGAGAAAAAATGAGGCAAGGAATGAAATGCCTACTAGGGACAATGAAATGACAACCATATGAATTGGATCATGTGGAAGAAAAAGTAAGAGATAAATCAGAGGATAAAAGATTATGTTCCAAAGAAGAAGCTGGTATAGGTATTAAAAGTAATGATATTTGTAGGAAGAATTTCTGATGTGTATCCCTGCATAGATCAGAGGATTGGACTTAATGGTCTTATAGGCCAATTCCAACTTCACTACTCTATGATTCTATGGTTCTATCAATTCAAAGGCATAGATTCTATCAATGAAAAGGCAGCACATCCTTCCCATTGTAGTCATTAGAATATTGGGTTGGTTCATTCACTTTGTGTGCATGAATACCTGACTTCTTCCTGAAGACATTGATACTCTAATTGAGATTATAGATTTCTCCTGAGTCCTGCAGTAGGAGTTTAAATATTGTTGGAACTTCAACATTCCAAATCACAGAGTATTTCCCCTCAGTATTTTCCCATTAGAAATGCATTTTGATGGAATTTCATTCTTAGTATCTTTCTTAGTATTGTATTGCACCCATAACTTTCTGTCTGACCACTAGATGGGATCATACTTCATGAAAAGACTCTTCTTTTCCTGTCCAAAGAATTATATTACCCATTTACCTTTTTTTCCCAAGAGCTTGGAAAGATAACCCCCTCTGGACTACAATTACTTCAGGTACATTCAGCATAATGAGGGTGCTGGAAACTTTAATTTTTAAAAAAGTATCTTCCTTTAAGGTATTTCATTATTGTCCAGGGAACTTGCTATTCTAGAACATTTGATATGTTCCCAGCTTATAGTCAAAAAAATGTGCTGTGTTGACACCAGTATGTTTCCAAACTTATTGATAAGCTCAATTGCATAATGTTGTCCCCCACCATTTTGTGGTTCGCATACTGTGGTCCCGATATATCGTGGGATCACAGTATATGAAGGCAAGGGTCCTTGGAGCAAGCTGTGTGGGCCTGTATGAGGCCTCCTGCACTTATCTCCCTGGCCTGTCAGAGGTCCTAGAAGTGGTTTCCAAAAATCTGGAAGTGCCTTCTGGATAACCTGAAACCACTTCTGGGGCCTGGGACAGGCTTCCTGGGCCTGTTGGAAGCCCCAGAAATGGTTTCCGGCAAATCAGAAGTTGCTTCTGAAAAATCGGACGTGCCTTCTGGACAACCTGAAACCACTTCTGGGGTCTGGGACAGGCTTCCTGGGCCTGTTGGATGCCCCAGAAATGGTTTCTGGCAAACTGGAAGTGGCTTCTGGAAAACTGGATGTGCCTTCCGGATCGCCCAAAACACTTCCGGGGCCTCTAACAGGCTTCCTGGGCCTGTTGGAGGCCCCAGAAATGGTTTTTGACAAACCCAGAAGTGGCTTCTGAAAAACCGAAAGTGCCTTCTGGATCACCTGAAACCACTTCTGGGTCCTACCAACAGTCCCAGGAGGTCCATTCGGGACAGCACCAGGCCTAAGGTAAGTGTAGGAGGCCCCAGACAGGACCCCCAGTCCCAAACCAACCCAGCAATCACATATTGTGGATTTTCCTTTATCATGGGCCAGGTAGGGACCCTAACCCCCGTGAAAAGCGGGGGATTGCTGTATTTTGAACATGAATGGTTCAGGAGCCAAAGGTCAAATAGAAAAAACAACCAGAAATTTGAAACTGAACTGCAAAAAACTCAACTAATCAACACAGGAAGTTTTGAAGGCTGGAGGACTGAAGTGTAATATTTGGTCCATCATCTGTTATGAACTTTGTGTGGATTTTTTTAGTGTTATTAACCACAGGCAGCAGACTGAGTTGTCACCTTCCAATCCATTTGAAGGCAGCTATGAAAAGACAAAAGTACACTGATCTCAAAATGGGTACATCTTCTCTTTATTTTCAGCATCAGTAGGCAGAGAGTATCAGAATTACAGCTTTCTGGAATGTAAGAGCACTAAGTATTATCTGATTTCTCACCAGCTCAGTAGTATATTTATAGCCCTGCATCATCACACAGAAACAGCAAGTACAATCCAATATTCAGGCTCACCTGGGAGGGTTATGGAATGTTGTAGCTGTCCAGATGTTGCTTTGCTACACTATCCATAAGCATTATATTCATTTGTTTCCAAGTTTCTGTCTCTCATCATCCACAATCCACAAATCAAACACAAAAACCCTTGATTTTCCTCAGATGAGGAAACTACTTAGAAAGACATTGAAAGGGAAGGTAAAAAGAATTCAATCTCTTCAGAGTGCATGTATCCTGTTTAAAACAACAGTAGTAGAGGCCCAGGGGAAGTGCATACCACAAAGAAAGAAGAGTTCATCTAAGTCCAAGAGGGCACCAGCATGGTTAACGAGTGGAGTTAGAGAGGCTTTAAAACGCAAAGAGACATCTTTCCATAAATGGAAATCCTCCCCAAATAAGGAAAATAAAAAGGAACACAAACTCTGGCAAAAGAAATGTAAGAAGATGATAAGAGAGGCAAAGAAAGACTTTGCGGAAAGTATGGCTAGCAATATAAAGGGAAATAATAAAAGCTTCTTTAAATGTGTTAGAAGTAGAAAACCTGCCAGAGAACTGGTTGGCCCTCTGGGTGGTGAGGGAGGAAAAGGGGAAGTAAGGAGGACTTAGAAATTGTAGAGAAATTAAATGAGTTCTTTGCATCTGTCTTCACGACAGAAGACCTTGGACAGAAATTCCGTTGCCCGAATGGTCCCTCTTGACTAAATAATTAAATCAAACATAGGTTAAAATAGAGGATATTTTAGGTTTAATTGATAAATTGAAGATTAACAAGTCACCGGGCCCAGATGGCATCCACCCAAGGGTTATTAAGGAACTGAGAAATGAAATTGTGGATCTCTTAACGGTAATATACAATGTGTCTCTTAAAACGGCCACAGAGGACTGGAAGATAGCGGATGTCACACCAATTTTTAAAAAAGGAACGAGGGGGGATCCGGGAAACTACAGGCCAGTTAGCCTTACGTCTGTCCCTGGGGAGATGGTGGAAAGCCTTACCCAAGAGAAAATCTTAAAACACATAGAAGAACAAACCTTGCTGAGAGAACATCAGCATGGTTTCTGTAACGGTAAGTCTTGTCTGAGAAACCTTTTAGAGTTCTTTGAAAAGGTCAACAGGCATGTGGATTTGGGTGAACCGGTGGACATTGTCTATCTTGATTTTTCAGAAGGCTTTTGACACAGTCCCTCACCCAAGGCTACTGAGAAAATTGCACAGTCGGGAAAAGAGGGCAGGTCCTCTTATGGATTGAGAACTGGCTCAGATCCAGGAAACAAAGAGTAGGTATCAATGGTCAATTTTCACAATGGAGAGAGGTGAAAAGCGGTGTGCCCCAGGGATCAGTCTTGAGTCCGGTGCTTTGTAATCTCTTCATGCATGACCTGGAAACAGGGATAATCAGTGAGGTGGCCAAGTTTGCAGATGACACAAAACTTTTCTGTGTGGTAAAACCCAGAGAAGATTGTGAAGAGCTCCAGAAGGATCTCTCCAAACTGGGGGAATGGGCTGCAAAATGGCAAATGTGTTTCAATGTAGCAAAATGTAAAGTAATGTATATTGGGGGGGAAATCAAAACGTTATCTATCAACTCCTGTGCTCTGAGCTATCCGTGTCAGATCAGGAAAGGGATCTTGGTGTGCTGGTGGACAGCTCCATGAAGGTGTCTACTGATGAAGCTGTTTGGATGAGCAGCGAAACGTTTCTATTTCTCAAAAAGAAGTCCAGTAGCCATGACTCAAACTCACCTGGATGACTGAGAATCTTCACAGACATGTGTCTACCCAATGTATGGCAGCAGTGAAGAAGGCCAATTCCATGCTAGGGATCATTAAAAAGGGGATTGAAAATAAAACAGCCAACATGATAATACCATTGTACAAAATGATAGTAAGGCCGCACTTGGAGTATTGTGTACAATTCTGGTCACCGCATCTCAAAAAATACATAGTGGAACTGGAAAAGGTGCAGAAGAGAGTGACTAAAATGATTACTGGACTGCGGGACCTCCTTTATGAGGAAAGGCTAAAACATTGGGGGCTGTTTAGTCTGGAAAAAAGGTGCCTGAGGGCGGATATGACTGAGATGTACAAAATAATGAAGGGCATGAGTAATGTGGATAGAGGGACGCTCTTCTCGCTCTCACAAAATACCAGAACTAGGGGACATTCACTCAGATTGAGGGTTGGGAGAGTGAGAGTAGACAAAAGAATTTTTTTTAACCCAACATGTTGTTAGTCCAGCATGGCTCTTCTTATGTTCTTATGTTTACAATGGGTAGTCTGGCTGAGAATGTTGGTCATTGTAGTTCCAATACCTCTGAATGGTGTAGGCTGAAGAAGGCTATTGAGAGTTTATGGCAGTGTTGGCAAACCCATGGCACGGGTGCCAAAGGTGGCACTCGGAGCCCTTTCCGTGGGCACCCGACATTGCCTTTTCACAGCCACCTGTATTCAGGTTAAATTGCTGTATTGGCACTTTATGAAAAATTACTGGGTTTTGAATTGCTGTTTGGGCACTCGGTCTCTAAAAGGTTCATCAACACTGGTTTGTGGCATGCTGGATGTGTTAATCTTTAGTATCAGAGCAGGCCTTTTAACATCAGTGCTTCATATCAATTAATTTGTTCCACCTAGAAGAGAGGAGCTCAGAAGTGCTGTATACATTAAACTGTGTTGTCTCTCTTGCCTGTCTCACTGTGCCAAATTTTGGAGACTGAGGAGAGACTGAATTTTTCTTCCACATGCTGTGTCCCCCTTAGAGATGGGCACGACTTAGCGGTATTTTCGTTTTCGTTTTTGTTTTTTCGTTTTCGTTACGTAACGAAACGAAAATGAAAAACGGTTCAAAAATGGACCGAAAACGGAAACGAAACGACTAATTTTGAGCCAGTTTTCGTTTTTCGTTACTGGAAAAGCACTCAATGGAGCTAAATGGGGAGAAACGAAAATTTTTTCATTTTCGTTTTCGGTTTTCGTTTTCGTTACGTAACGAAACGAAAACGAAAAAATTTGAAAATTAGCTCACGAAAACGGAAACGAAACGAAACGGACCCTAGCCGAAAACGAAAACGAAAACAAATTTTTTTTCTGAGTCGTGCCCATCTCCCCCTTATTAAAAGAGTCCCTGAGAAGAATGACAGAATAGAGCCGCTGGGAAGGAAGCACTTGGTGGACCCCTCATGCATACCTGGCACAGAAGGTATGACTTCTGGATGATGTATGACCTACCTGCCAGTTGTTCTGACTACTTGTGCATAAAAAGTGAAAATGGGATCCAGCACCTATAATTCTGGCCTTACTCACCCTGGTGCTGATTGGTTTCTCTTAGCACATTTTGAGGACACGGAAAGAGTTCCCCAGAAGGAAAAAGATGGTAAAATGTAGACATCTGAGCTTTAACCCTGCATCCAAATGTACATTCTAAACTCTTATTGATAAAAGTGAAATTTATGCCTATGCCTAATCAGACCACCAATATTTATTCTTTCTAGCAGTTGCTGTCTAGCATCTTGGGCACAAATCTTATGCATCAGTTGCTACTGGATTGCTATAGCTACAGATGCCAAAAACTGAATCTGGGACCTTTGATTCATAAAATCTGTTATCTGTCATTCACTTCTTCTTCCACCATACCCTGCTGTATGAGGAGCAGAGAATAATAATCAACATGGATGGAAGCTCTCTGAAACCATATGAAATACTGTACAAATGTTTCTTCAGGGCATGTTTCCATATGTGCCAAGGGCAGGCAAGACTAGAGATGTTAAACATCTCCATCTTCATTTTAGCCATTTTTGTTTTTAAAATGTCAGCATGCTTTTCTACATATTCTCCCCTCTGAGAAACATGGCAAAGTTCATAAACGTGCAGATTTCTGAGGCACAATATCCTTTGCCTTGCATTCAGTCTCAGGCGGGCTGTAATAGGTACTAGACATGGGCATGGAACGACTAAATTACCGTTTCCGTTAACATTCTTCGTTTCCGTTATGTAACGTAACGAAGAACGACAATTTGGATGGGTCAGGCTCGAACCGAACAGAACCAACAAAAATTTGTTCAGTGCTGTTCGTTTCCGTTAGTGGCAGCGTGCAATAAAATGGACTGGAGTTGTGGGGAAGAAACGGCGCAGGAAACTGCAGCTTTTTTTTGACAGAGCCACAAGCACTGATCAGCTGTAGTGTGGGGGGCTTGGGGCTTGGCAAAAAATAGTTTTAAAAGCCCCTGCTTTCCCAGCGCCGATTGGGCACATTGGGGAAGGAAAGCTCCCTGGCATATTCTTATACCTCCTTTGCTTTTTAAAGAACAAGAAGATAATTTTCTCCACCTCCCACTGCCACCTCCGGAACTCTGGGTCAAGCATGCCTAAATAAATCAAGCGATTTATTCCTAGCCAAGTTTTGGGTGCTTGCTTTCTTACATTCTCCTCCCTTTGCCGTGTCATCGTAAAAAAGGAAAATATTAACGAGCGAGCTCAGCGAAGTACACCCCTTTGGCCTCACATTTCCTCCAGATCTCCTGGGCTTGCATCCTCTGCCCTCATGGTCATGCCCTCCGTGCTGTGTGTGTGTGTATGTGCGTGCCGTGCATGTGTATGGAGAAGAGGGGGAAGCTGGTGGGGATTCTGGGAACAATGCTGTGCTCCTTAAAGGGGCAGGTTGTCTTTCCGCATCCATTTGGCAATGAGGGTGAGGGACCATGAGGCAGAGGAGGCAGCAACCCCAGGAGGAGATCCCGAATCAAGGTGGGGGTAAAAGAGGGTGTATTTCGCTGAGCTCGCTATGTAGCTATTTTGCTTTTTTGTGACGGTATGGTAAAGGGCGGTGGGGGGAGGGGGGATAATTTAAGAAAGCGAGCACCTGTTCCAGAGTTTGGGAGGCGGTGGCGGTGGCAGAAGACAGCGAGAATTATTCTTGTTCTTTTAAAAACAAAGGAGATTTAAAAATAAGCCAGGGCACTTCCGCTACAATGCACCCGGAAAGCACGAGCTTTTGTAACTTTTTCTTTTTTTGCTGAATCCCAAGCCCGCGCTACAGCTGATTGGCGCTTGGGGCTGTTCAAAAAAAAAAATGCTGCGGTTTCCGTGCTTGCTCTTTCCCATAGGAATGCATTGCTTCAATGCATTCCTATGGGAAAACAACAATCGAACCAAAATGACAAATGGAATGAAGTTTTTCTAGAAAAATCCATTTCAACGGAACCGAACCGAAATGAAAAGGGCCCGAACCAAAACGGAAACGGAATGCCATTTTTGTGTTTCGTGCCCATCTCTAATAGGTATCTTCACTTAAAATTTCAGCCCTAACAAATAATTAAAAATGGAAGTAGAAAAGAAATTAATCTCCAGATAAGATAGATGTTCACTTCTTAGCTCCTAGAATGGCGGGCATTGGCATAAAGCAACATTAAGTGGTTCAGGGTGGGAAGCAGATTCTATGTAGGTACTAGTTTCCCTTGGTCAACCCCCCCTTTGTGTGTCCTTTTAAAAAAAAAAGCTGTGGACCAGAGTAGGGGATGCCATTTTGGATTTACTATCCAGCACTACCACCAGCTCCATTCCATGCTAGGTTCTGAGCTGTTTTATTAAGAAGCGGGGAAAGCAAGTGGAGCTGAAAGAAAAATGAAAGAGAAATGAGAAGAGAGATGGAGGGGAAGGCCTGTGTGTAATTAAGGAGAAGGGTCATGGTGTCTCTTCATGGCATAATACAGTACGCCTGCTTTCGTCCATCCTAATGTTTCTCTGTCTCATTTACTTTCCGTAGAGTATATAGAAAGAGGGTGAGCAACCGTTATCTTTCTTCAAAAGCTCATGCATCATATCCCTTCCTTGCTCCAAATGCTGCTCGCTTTTATCATGCCAGCCCTTCACAGGCTCAGTGAACAATTGCTACACTCTCTCTGTCAATATTTATCCAGCAGTCCATTGTGTGTATGAGAGAAGATGAAGTCATGACGTTCAGCTTTTTTTGAGTGATTATTTTTTAACCAAGGCAGTAACATTGCCAATTTCTTCTCACTCCATCTTGGCCCCTTCCTTCTGGTAATATCTCATCTCATTGCTTTCTTTTTATACACTGTTTATTTACATCTAGGCCTGTCACTGAATTATAACTTCTATTTTTTTTTAAAAAAAAAAAAAAAAAAACCTCCTACGATTATATGGTCATTTTCCCCACTAGGGTATCGAAGGTGATAACTTTCTTCATAGCTACAGTATATTTTTCTTCGGCTCAAAATAGCTGTACAATTTCTTCTGTGGTGCTGCCTCCTGACCTCATACACAATCCTTCATGTAATCTTTTATAAAGGAGAGTGAGCAGGAGATAGAAATGTGGATGAGCAGTATAAGGTCCTCACACTTCTTTCTCCCCAAGAGATCCAACCTCCACTTCCATTAAATGCCATGTGCTCTCCTTCTGAACCTTCGCTGACGGCAGGGAGATTCAGGATGTGTGTGTGTGTGCGCGCATGCACATGTGTGCACACACACATGTGCACACACACACACACACACACACACACACACACACACACACACACACACACACGGTAAAAAGTCAGCTGCAAAATAGTGCAAAGTGGGAATACTGTACTTGTATCTATAAAACCCAGACTTTCTCTTTTTCAATCTTCATCTGTGGTTTATGCCTCATTGTGTCTTTTATTTTTAATAGAATGGAATCTCTCCACAACTTTTTTTTTGCTTGTCTTTTTCAGGCATGAAGATTAGAGATGGGCACGACTCAAAAAAATGGTGTTTCGTTTGTCGTTTGTCGTATGGGGGTCCGTTTCAGTTCGTTTTCGTTTTTCGTGAATTTTTGCAAAAAATTTCTTTTCATTTTGTTACGTAACGAAACGAAAAAATGAAAACGAAAACAAAAAATTGCTGTTTCGTTAGCATTCATTACAGTTCAATGTATTTGCCACAATGGAAACGAAACGCATGACAAAATTTCTGGTGTTTCGTTTTGTTTCGTTTCATTTGGGAGACAAAATTTGTTTTTGGCGACGGGCACAGAGGGTGGCAGGATGGCGGCGGGCAGCGATGGGCAGATGGCGACGGGTGGCTGGCGGGCAGTGGGGGGACAGACGGTGGTGGCCAGTGGCGGGGGGTGGGGGCGGCAGGCTGTCCAGCGCCCTCTCTCCATTTTGGCACCGTAGGCAACTGCCTAGTTCACCTTAATGGAAGCGCCGGCCCTGATTGTGTCTATTCCCTGAACATTTGGGGAAATATGGACTGGACAAAATCCACCCAGAAAAGTACACTGCAGCAAATTTCACACACATCTTTAGAGCTGGGGAACTAGTTGAATTCCAAGGTTAAGAGTAATTTCTGACCTGTTCCTTATTTCTTTCTTCTGAGAAATTGCAGAAATAAAGCTTTACAAAAGGTTCCTCCTAGGGTTCTTACTGATGCAAGTTCAGTAATATTTTACCAATCTTAAAAAAGGGAGTGCTGCATCATAAAACAGTTTCCTATGTCTTATTACATAAAGAAGAAAAGGATATGCAGGCGGAATGCAAAGCACACAACTTCTTTTGTTAAAAAGGAAAGGAAAAATGTAGAGGTGGCTTTCTGCTAATCCAGGCATATCTGAAATAAATCCCAGACTGTACAGGAAGCCCAGCACAGTAAATGGGCAGAAAAATCATAAAGCTGCCTAGGGATCCCATTTGTGCATAAGGAAGCAGTTATTACTTGAGACTGCACAGGTATGTTCACCGTAAACCTTATAGCCTGAGGTTGTTGCAGATTTCATGCGTTGGCTGTATATTAAAGAAAAAAACACCTGAATAAAATTATTCTCCATCTGGGTTTTGTGCATGGAAGTACGCAGGCCCCATGATGGATGTATTTCTGATTGAGCAGGATGTGTGGTTCACATATGATCTCAGTTACATTCTGGAGCCTTTTAGACACAATCATACTATGCACGATAGTTCAAGTGCCATGTACTTAGGAAGCGACATTGTCCTGAACAGAAGAAGCATGCATATGTTATAAGAGCTCTGAAGTGCAAAAGCCTTGTTCGACATAAAAACTGGCTTGATGCAGTGCTATCTGTGACCTTCCAGGCCTTACTAGCTGACCACTGGAATAAAAGACATCCCATTGTTGAGATCAAGGATGGTCTCAGGAACTGGTGCCTGTTCATTCAATATGAAACTCTTACCCTGCCTGGGTGCATTGTGTCCAAGGAAGTGCTCATTTTCAGCTGACTGTAAAGATGGCTGTAAGAGGTGATCTGTATTTCGGGTCTCTAGAAAAAACAGAATAAGAGTAGATGTTATTTTCTACAGGTTTCTTGCACAATAACTAAACCAATAAGGTTTGTTCCTTAAATGTTCATCCATTATCAGGGAAATGCAGCTTCTCATTGATGTGCAAACTGTAAGTGCATGGGGGCATGATAAACCTGGCAAAAGCTTTGCTTCCGTATTTGCTGCATTTTCTTTATGTTCCATCCAAACCATGGAATCTGTTTTAATTTTTTTTAGAAATGCTGGCTTCCCTGTGTAGTGAAAGCGTTGGTACAGTGGACCCTTGTATAACAAACAGTTTGTATAACATAAAATTTGTACAACATAAAAAATTCTGGAGATAGGGGAAATTTGCTTAACAAAATCGCCTATGGGGAGAATCAGTACAGCATAAAAATGGGATCACTCTGTTTTCAATGCATTCCTATGGGAATTTGTATAAAGGAAAATTTGCTTAACGTAATTTCATTTGTAACAAATTAATTCCTTTATACAAGGTACCACTGTATCATGTTTTCGCTAAGAGATTCAGTGCTGCACAAAAAGGCCCTTTTTGTTGTTTTTAGGTTGCCTATGGGCTAAATCTTATTTTTATCTTGCCTATTGCAGGAATATTGAAATCAGTGATTTGACTGTTGTCTCCCGTTGTTTCATAGGGCTTACTTTTGGTAGGACAGATGGGAAAGAACTATTTGGAGGATTATAGAAACCACACTATTATATAACATGTTAATAGGCAGCATTCATGCAAGCATGGCTTTTTAAGTAGTTTCTTTAAAAGCATAGTAGATTCCAGGATATATTTTTAGATGTTAATATTTGGGACTGGGAGTGAAATTATTATTATTATTATTATTATTATTATTATTATTATTATTATTATTATTATTATTATTATTATTATTATTATTATTGCACAGATATCAATTTTATCAGTTTATTGGTCCATCTAACCCCTTGTGGTGTCTCTGCTGACTAAGTGGCTCCCCAGGATTTGGGAGCAGATGTTTTTCTCATCCCTTGCCCTATCTGTTAAAAGTAAAGATGCCAGGGCTTGAACTTGGCAGCTTTGGAATGCAGAGCATGTTTTCTGCAACTGAGCTACAGCCTCTGCCAACACAGACTGCAGCTTCTGATACTAGCACCAAAACTTTATCTGGCAGATTGAATCTACAGACTTTGCACGTCTGGAATCAGTCAGTTCTAGTGGACATAGGTGGTTCGTTCCAGTTTCATGTGATGGAGCTGATTGTATGCTGTTATTTCATTTTATAAGGAAGAGGTGTACTTTCTTCACAGAATCATGCACCAATGATCTTGTATAACTGGAAATAGGTGTTACAAGGTAGATAAGGACTTACTATGCTGCTGAGCTAGGCTGATTAAGTATACATTAAAGAATGAAAAGGTTAAATACCCTGAAATCTTCTCTGAGAACTTCATCACTTGTTCTTTGTTGATTCAGATTAATAAACTTGGTCAGTATTAGAGCAGTTAGCAAAGCAGATGGTAACCATTGCCGTTGCTAAGCAGCAGCCATTTATTAAGCATTGAGACAGGCTGTAGAATTGCACTGAATTATATAGCATTTAATCAATGAAGCAGGATGCTGTAAAGGGTAGAGTGCTTTCCTCTTTCTTAAAAATAGTGTGGATATATTTTAGTACCTACTCCCTTATGGAACAAAGCTAAAACTGTAAAATAACAGTAGTATATTCCAGAGTCATCTCTCTGAATTGAGCAAAAGCTATTCCAGAGAAACTACTGAACTGGAGTCTAACATTGCAAGCCTTATACTCTAGCAAGGTTCTGGTGAACTCAGAAGGATGAATCCTTGGGTGTTTGGTACAGAGTTGCATCTTGACAATCTGATCCTTTGGGGAGTTTGGGTATTAATATTTTAACGTCCTTAGTCCTTAACTGTAATCGTTCACACACGGGAGGCTAAAATGTGCCATTGTATTTTCTATGTGTAGAGCTGATGAGAATATTGATTATTTCTAATCAAAATGGCTGTGTTGTTTTGTTGTTTCGCTGTTTTCTCCAAAACATCATTGTTCACAGCCCAAAAGTTCACCAGGGAAGAGTGGGGAAAATGCCTTACTGGAAAGATGTGTGGAGGTGGTACTGATTGGCAGGGATGGCCAAGACAACCTGTGTGAGTTGCCCACTGCCATCCCTAGAGGAGGAGGAGGTGGATGTAAACCTGCGAAAAGCAAACATTGTCTTCCGCACTCAATTCTTGAGAGGTCCTCCTTGTCGTCCCCAAGGCACAAGGGGAGGCACTGCCAAAATTGGCTATTGAACTAAGGGGGTGACCTCTCTTATCACCCCACCCATAGTGTTTTAGCTACACCAAAACTCCATGGACATGGGGTCACAAAGAGTCGGCCACGAAGGATGCAACACACACACACACACACACACACACACCTCCATCCTTGAATTATCTTAAGTGCTGGAAAAAAACAATCTTCCATGCCTCTCTTTTAACAACAACAAAAGCAGTACCCTTGCATTGGGGGAGGGTGGACTATTTTATTTTGTTGCTGCCACCTCTTCCTATTATAAGGGATGGCCTTGCAACTTGTGAGGTGGGAAACCTTGGGCTGCCCGCGGCTTATACCTAGAGATGTGCTGAACTCCACTTTCCTTTTCTGTATTCAGCTGAACATCTGAGTCTATCAGAATCCTACTACATTTTGGCTACTGATTTCTCCCTTAAAAAAAACAAAACAGCAGGCACAACAAATGTCAAGATGTTAGAGAGTGTACAATTTTGCTGTTGTGCAGGTGACTAGTCAGTCATTCCTCTCTGCTAGACATATACACCCCGTTGCTGCTTTGTTTTGTTTTGTTTTTAACAGAGGAGGTGCACTCTGCCCAGTATCATCTACCCAGATTGGTAATGACTGTTCAAGGCCTCAGGCAGTAGTCTTTCCCATCATTTATTGACAAGCCTCAGGCTTTTCAGCCCCTAGATCCAATGAAGATCGGTAGATTGGAGAATACTTACAGTGAAGAATGTCCCAAATTTACTTGCTGAAACCTCTCTCTTTGTGCTCCTCAGCATTATTATTTTGGATATTATCCCACTGGCTTTGACTAATAATTGGATTGCATGTCAGTGTTTATATAATACATTCAGTGTTTCAGTATAATGATGTACTTTGTTATTATATGCAAATACAATAATGCATTTACAAGAATGATGTATCCTTAACTAGTTGAGCAGCTACTGAGTAGAGGGGGAGGGCTTTGACAATAGAGAGTGATGGGAACATCATGCCACCATGAACATACCTGGACTAATCTCATATGATTTGGCAAGCTAAGGAGTTGTAGATGTGAAGCATAAGGAACCTGTTTCTTTTTATGTAGCCACACCACTGACGAACATATTGTATGCATGTGTTTAACAGGAAATGTATCACTTGGGGAGTGTTGCCCCCCCTTCTGTGTTTCGCCTCCCCACATTTGGTTGCTCCACGCACTTTCCCCCCTCTCCATCTGAGACAGGAAGTTAGCTGGAGTTTGCCCGGAGGAAGAAAATCCAGGTGGTTCATTGACTTTGTCCCACACACCATTTTTTATTGTTTAAGTACCTTCCCTCCTTTTATACGTGAGTGGTGTAGATAGGAATAAGCTGCTTACTTTGGGCCTTTTCCCACCAGCAATCTTCTTGAGGAAGTTCACCACCCCTCTTAATTTGCTGTGGAAAATAATGATTAAAATTCCACATGCATTAAGAAATATCATAAGTTGGTTCTGTAGTACAGACCTCTAGTGCTGCCCAGCTGCAGCTTTCTGACAAAGAGATGAGAGCAGGATCAAAACATTTGTGTCACACAAATTCTTAATATATTTCTTAATATATCACTACATTAGCTCCTTCCCTTTCCAAGATCCTTCTGATATGTTTGCTCACAAATAAATCTGCTCATCAGAATTCCCTTCCTATAGGTCAAGTCTCTTTTACTGCTTCTTAGGGGGCTTTTACACAACCTCTAAAATCCGGTTTCAACTTAAATCCAGACCAGAGATCATGGGGGTTTGTCGCTCTTCCTGTGTTCCCACCCCTCCGCACTCCATTGTTCCTGTCTGCGTGAGGGGAGGGAGAAAAAAAGGGAGAAAAAATGCAGGCTCACCTCCGTCTGCCGGTGGGAGCCGCCCTGAGCTGCCCTGTAGTGATTCCTGTCTCTTAAAGGGGCGGTGGGGACAAAAAAACAAACAGAAGGCGAGGGAGCCCGGCTACAATCCGCATCGGAAGATTTTTTTACCTCCTGGAGGCCAGGTACTTGAAAAGTGCGCTGGGAGGCACTTAGGTGGGCGTGGTTGTGCTTAATTTTTTTAAAAAGTCCAGAGCTGGTGGGAAAACATTTTAAAGCTCCGGATCTGGGAGCCCTTTGCCTCGGATTTTAGGGGTCGTGTAAAAGCGCCTTTAGTGAGAGTGGCATAGTGATGACTGGCCGATCCCCCCCCCCCAAATCAAACAATTTTGCATTTGTTCAGTCAGTGTGACTGCTTGAGTTGATGCAGTTGCAAGGCTAAATGGCCAACCAGATGCTGGCTCCCACAGCTTACTAGTTCAAGAGGGGGGAGAGGAAGCAAACTGACTTTTGCTGGGATGTCAGTTCCCCTCAAACAAGCACCCCTCATCACCAAGCTGTTTTTTTAAAAAGGGCTTGATGCCAACACTGGGGCAATGGGTTAAGGTGGGAGTGGAGTAAGCAGGTGAAGAAGAAATTGCTAAATGCAGCTTGTTAAGGTAGCTCTGATGTAGCTATACCTCCTGCAAATCTGGACAGCCAGAGCAGAGCTACCTTAAGTTAACAACAAGAGCCGTTACTTCACGTCCATCTCATCCCTCTTTGCTATTCCACTTGGGACCGGTACGATAAAAAGTTAATTCACATCCATAGCATGACAACAGATTCTCGTCCTACCCATAGCCCCTGAACCGGGAACGGTTCCTGTTCCGAGACAAGGGACGTGAAGTAACAGCAATGACTGTTACCCCCTTTCACTCTAGGAATACTCTGACAACCGAGAAAGCCGACTGGAACTCCTGCGCCAGGCCAGGCTCAGCTGCCTGCCTGTCTCTGCAGGAGAAGGTGTCTCTTGAAGGGACAGGTGGAGAGCCACTGTCAGGCATAGGTCCATCCTCCTCGGGTCCCAGAGGTGGGGCTGAGCTCTCCTTGCCTGCTCATCTGCCAGATCGCAGAGTGCTGAGTTCAGGGCAAGGGTGTCTTGCCCATTGCCCATGCCGTCACCACCGCCACTCAACCGCGGCAAGTGGCGGCGGGCTTCCCAAGACAGCCTGTGCGCCCGCAGCGGGGATTCGAAATATCGAAAAATGGAAGCCTGACAATAAAAAAGGCTAAATGAAGCCAGGGAAATCCAGTAGTTGTCAAAAAACAAGGACATGAAGTAACAGTTGTCACGAGACAAGTAATCACACCTGTGGGTAAATGAAAACAGGGATTGAACAGGGACAAAACTGTGTGGCCGCGAACAATGCTGTTACGGAACGAACATAATCGTGGAACAAAGTAGGACGTGAAGTAACCACCAAGGTGGACTGCCAAATTCCTCTTCTTTCTGTATGGTTGACTAAAGCAAACTCACTCAGGGAAACCTGACTTCACAATGGATCCATTCACAATCGCCCCCTCCCCACTGTGGAGTCACACCCTTAGTTGCCACAATGGAAGTTACTGTTACAGGTTGGTGTTATGTATGCTGGTGATGGCAATAGTTAACAGTTTCTTATCATTTGTTTTTCTTCTTTAAATTAAATTATAAAATAGCACCATTTCCCTATTCGATGATATTTTAAATTATATATTTTAAATCTTTAAAAAATAATTTCTGGAGAACAGTTACTAAATTCTCACTCCTTGTGGGAACAGAAACAGATATTAGGACAATTAAGGAAGGCTATTCAAAGGACAATTAGAAAGCTGCTTGCTGCTCATCAGGAAACAATAAACATGAGATGAAGCTGTAAACAGGAAACATTTGATTACTGAGGCTTTTGAGAATTTTCTTTTAATTGTGTTTTCGCAGTAGACTTGATGACACAGCAATTGCATGTTAGTGCCAAAAAAAGACAAACAACGAGACAAGCAAATAAAACAATCTCCACTGATTCTTTATGAAGTATCAGAGGCAATAACACAGAATACACTGGAATGCAAAGAGGTAACTAGGTCTGGACACTAAACAGTGAAGAAACACAGCACAAGAAATTCCGAATAGAAATTCCAGAACAAATGCTTGGCTTGGAAGCAACAACAGATCTATAAACCAAGATAACATATGGGCCTGCCTAAGCTAAGTTACTGTTTTTATGTATCAAATGTTGTAAATGTTTTTCCCCCCAGAACACAACTCCCAAAGTTAAGAGTTTCTAACTTTTGAGCCTCTGATATTTAAGCTTGTAAATGAATGAGATCCCAAAATGGCTGAAATCCTTATGCTTACTGTGGAAATACAGAAACATAACACATGCAAATAAAATGCTCAGTCCAACCAGCTCTGAAATGCTTTTATTGCCACCAAAGTCAACGAGAATCGTAGGCGCTACAGTGCTATGGCTGAGTCAGCACATTACTCTTGATCTAAAGCCTTTTATAGTCTTAAAAATTACACTACAGCCCGCGTACACGTGTGCTACGGAAGTGTTATCATTAATAATTGAAATTGCTTTTGTCAAAATAAATGAACAATGTACTTTCTCCAGATGTAGTGGGCTTTAAAATATGATGGCCAAGGAGCTGTAGGGAGCTTGTAAACTACCCAAACCTATTTATTCCATTGTCTCTTTCCCCTTTACCCCACCCATGATTAAGCTTTCCTTTCTGCCTCTCGCAGTGCTGAACAAATAAGTGTTAGTATCTAGACCTGCAGATGGAGGGCTCACGAAATAATAACATTCGATTACCTAAGGTTGGTGTGACGCTAATGTAATGGGTGGTGAAAGTACTTGGTCTTTTAAATTTCATGTTGCAGCTTTAAACTCCCATTTCCTTCCCCGCTTTATCTCTGTGTTGCTATTTCCCCCTACTAATGCTGCCAAATCATTTATTCGAAGTGGAAGGGAAACTATGCTATGGCTTGATTACTGAGGTGCTAGGATTCTGTTCCATTTTCCTGTGCATCGGCTACACTTCACTTGCAGATACAGTTGCAATTACAGTTCAGCTAATAATTAAGAAACAGAGTTTTCAGGAACCCAGAAATGCCTCTCCTGAAACTGCTCATAAACTACTGATGTTGTTGTATTCTCAAAGGCTTTCACAGCCAGGATTTGATAGTTGTGAATTTTTTCAGACTGTTTGGCTGTGTTCAGGAAGTTTTTCTTCCTGACATTTCATCAGACACTGTGGCTGTTCATCTTCAGAAGGGAAGATGCTCAGGGAACTAGTAGTTCTCTCTGTGCTCTGGGGTACAGAGTGAGTGAGATTATGTTTTTTTTTTTTTAAATAGTTGTGATGTTTTCTGCAGGAGAAATAGTCTTCTGGTATTTTTGCCAAAGAAATCAAAGGGAAGGGGGTGCTTATTGATTTTAGTGTAGCAATAGATTTGAATATGTGAGGACAGAGTCCCACATCTCAGTGGGAAGCAAACAGACCTTCAGGAAGGAGGCTATATGAGATATCTCGTATGTCTGAGGGAGCAGACTTGTCCATGAAAGCTCACATTAAAATATAAAAGGGCTTGATCACATGAGCCAAAGGAACCCAAGTTCTATTTACTATAATTCTTTTCATATCTGTTGTACTGAATCACCAACCCGTGATATAGTGAATGTTCCCATTTGTTTTAGCATTACCCATTCATTTCTTCCTATTTGAAATGCTATGGTCGGCTACCCAGTGGAATCGATTTATTTTCCATGATTGTTCCTGGGGCTGCTCTGCCCTATTTTTAAAAGATCTGTTGTACAACCGTGAGCCTTCTATCCTCCTCATCTTTCCTCTTGTAAAAGAGCACAACACTTTGCAAGACCAGAGCTGCTTCTTTTTTTAAGACAGAGGAGAAACAACCCTCCCCACCCCCACCTCACACCTCCCAGACAAACCTATTGAGAAGAGACTGTAGATAGGCGTTGAGAGGTTCTGAGGATATATCTGGGGAAAGGATGGATGGGAAGGTCGGAAAGAGCTTCGGACTGTAACTTTTTCCTCTTTGATCTTGACCCTCTGGAGCAGCCTGGATGAGATTCCCCTCTCTTCCCCAGCTGTTGGTTTCTGTGCCTCATGGGCCCCATCCCACCTGGCAAAGGAGCAAGGAGGGGCAATCGGGGATTGGTGGGACATCACCAGACATTCATAGTGATCGTACTGCCATTCACACGTGTTGTCCCTGTTAACCTAATGCCTTCCTAAACAGTGCCTAGAAGAAACCGGAACTCTTTGCCAAGGAAATAAATTGATAGGAGCATGCACACATCCAATACTGATACAGAAAGAATTGATGTGCCACCAGCACAAGATAAACGTCCCACTGAGGGGGGACATAGACTGTGAATATTCAACTGTCCAAGAAAATGTTTCGATCATGGCCATGCTTCTTGCAACAGGAAATTTATGCAGCAAACTAACTGGGGGGATAACTGGGATACGTTTGGTCGGTGTGCTCAGGCCCTTAATCTTTGACGTACTATTATACTTTTTTCTTTTTTCTTTTTATTTCTATTTATTTATTTTTGGGGGGCTGATAGGCCTTCAGAAAGGTTCAGCACCTAACGTATTGCCCTGCACTTCTCCAGATGCCACCCCCAAGTTTTTTTTAAATGAGCTAAATAGGCCTTGAAATAAAGGAAATGTAGAATATTCTGGTTGAATGGCAAGATTTTATACATGGGCAAGCATTCGCGGCAGATGAAGCTGAGAAGCCAATTGAATTCATTTGTAACTCAAGGCAGATTTGAGCTTTGTTTTTCTAAAGGGGACAGCCTGTTTTAATTAACCCACTATGTTGCTTTGGGCAAAACCCCGCCTTCCTTTTTTTTTAACAGCTTTTGATAAATGTGTGCCATATCTCATAGGGGACAAACCAGATGCTGTAACATTTATGTTTATCTTATGAGTTTCTTTGTGTACACTTGCAAAATATGGAAACAAAGAAAAATGCTCCGAGTACCTACGGCTTGCAGTTAAATGTGGGGTAGTTTTTTTGTTTGTTTGTTCTGTTTTTTTCTCCTCCAAATAGCTCCTGGTAATTAGCTTAACCTAAAATAGCATGAATCATATCAGACACAGATGTGGTGCTAAGTTATATGTTTCATATGGCAAGTTTTTCATGACATAAAAATAGAACATCTCATATAATGTGTTTTTAAACTGCTGTAGGTCTCAGGTGGCAGCTGTCCAAACGACCACACAGAACAAGAGATCACAAAATGTCAGTTACTGAAACATAAAACTGGGCTCCCCCCTCTTTTTTTAAGCTCACATATTGTTTGTAGAGATGTGGGTTTCTATAATGTCCTAAAGCGGCATTTAATTTAGCAAGGGGACTGTTGTTAAGATCGAGTTGACCCTTTCTCAACATGCATGAGCCTTGTTTCTCCCCATCCTACCTCCTTGTCATAGTGGTTGGCCAGCCTCCTGTCTGGATTGGAGTGCTGCCAGAGAAGATTAGTTACTAAATACTAAACAACTGGTGATGGGTAAGGGATGGATCCATGTGGCACTCCCGGCACCATGCAGAGCACTTCATACAAAGTGCTTCATGGACCTCATGCCCACATCTACTGCATGTGAATAACTTTTCCGGCAAGACTAGTTTGCTTTGGCAGAGAGCAACAGTCAGCAATCTACAGCACAATCCCAACTACATATAGTAGATGGAAATGACACAATTATGTAATGGCTATATAGTATGTGTACATATGAAAGTACCTGTGCATATGAGAACTTACTGCATAGTATTTCTGACAGTAACTGTCACACTTTCTATTAGACCATGAAGGAGAAACTATGGCCCTGTAGAAATTTTGGACTTCAGGTCCTAGAAACTGCAGCCACCTCGGCCAGTAGAAAGGAACTGTGAGGAATGTTGTCCAAAAATCTGAATGGCTAAAGATTCCTGTAGTGTAGCTAGTATGGTTGGGATAGGATCTGCTTTCTGCTCTTGGAAAGTTTTGCATCATTTTTGCATGTGTCCCTCAGATAAGAACATTACTTAAAACAATATTTAGCCCTTTGACACAGATTCATTCATTCATTCATTCATTCATTCATTCATTCATTCATTCATTCATTCATTCATTCATTCATTCATTCATTCATTCATTCATTCATTCATTCATTCATGTGTTTATACACTCCCCTGTATGTATGAAGATCACAAGATATGGTTTGAATGAAGGCAGAATACAGAAACTGGAGTGGCGGTAGTGGTGTTATGATTCCAGTGCGGAACCACTTTTTAAAATATATGTCCAGTCCTGCTTGGCATAACTAACAGATGTAAGAAAGCTTTAGAATGAGAAGCCTGAGTCACAGTGCTAGAGCCGCTTTAGAGGCTAATAAAGTTTAATATAGCAATTCTAATTTTCCTGGCGTAGGATTTCATCATTCCCTTCCAAAATTGAATGTTCTCCTAAAGCTGATGATGAGTTTATAGGTATAACTCCTGTCAAAGTAATCTTGGATGCATAGTGAGGGAACTGAGTCAGTTTCCGAACAGAGAGAGAGAGAGAGAGAGAGAGAGAGAGAGAGAGAGAGAGAGAGA
>JAHTLZ010000379.1:23726906-23755146 GCA_023846285.1 Phrynocephalus versicolor | reverse complement strand
TCTTCTTCTTCTTCTTCTTCTTCTTCTTCTTCTTCTTCTTCTTCTTCAAATAATTCAGTGATGTTGGCTGTTGATTCTGCTGGGTTCCCAATGCCTTTCAATTGGTGATTTGCATAATGGATCAGAGGCAAAAATCTGCAGAAGACCATTTAGTCGCTGAACACAAGAACACAAACCTGGCACATAATACAGACTCAGCTGCATTGCTAATGTACTGCTAGGAAATGACTGGGCTATGTAGCCAAACAGTTTTTACTATATGCAGATAAGAAACATCTTAAGTCCTTCTCTATCATGGTTGCCCTTTGAAATAACACATGGGGCATATAGAGTACACTGTGAAAAAACAGAGCATATCTGAGATAATATTGTGGTACAAAAAACTATGGGAAGTATTCAGAGGCGGACACTGTGAACCTAGAGCTGGAGGGCATAAGATGGTGCTTCCAACCATACTTCATTTCCAAAAATGATCAGTACATTTCCTGCAGGCTAGCCTTTGTAGTTACTTTCCAAAGCAAAGTTCCATTTAGAACAGCTGGGAATATTAAATGAGAAACATGATCAAGAAATGTTTTCTCTGATAGCAATTTTTATTTACTGTATAAGCAACATGTTCTGAGGTTCTTCTATCTTTGCTACCCATTCATAATATTTGGACTATTTCCCCCTCCCTCTCCTCTGAAACCCTTCTTGTTTCAAAGAATAGAGCCTGATTTCCCACACAGAGTAACAGCTCCGCTAGCAGCATTGGTACCTAAGGAACTGCAGCTGTTAATAAGGCAACTCAACAATGAGGAGAATTTCTTTAAAACACAAAGGAGTAACTTTTCAGAATAAATCAAAGCTCAGAGGCTTACTGTTTTAATGGTGGAAGTGGAGCCGTAAACAAGACCACCCCATCTCAGGCACACAAGAAGATGGATTGTACCAGAATCCTAGCCAAACAACATTAACACAACACCACACTTTTATCCTGATAGCAAAACCCAAGATTTACGGAGTTGACTACTTAGGAAAGAGCAGAATAGACTCTGCTCATCTAATCAGTGCTTTGGTTTTCCTGAAAGACTGATGGTTTTACCATAGCAATGTGGCTTCCCTCTAGTATTTTGTGCTCAGAAGACCATCACTCATGCCCCACCACTGTGATTTACCTGCTCACACCGCTGGAGTAAGTGACTGAGAGCATTGCTTCAGCCTGTGGTTGAGGCACAATAAAATTTGTCAGGTAAGGGAGGCGGGCGTGAGGGATGAAACCTGGAGGGCAGAGGGTACAATTTTCTTTCCTACACTGAGATATGCTGCAAGTGGGGGGGGGGGAGCCAGCAAAAATTATTGTTCTATATAGCGATAGCTACCTCATTGTGACAGGACACATTTTCATCTCTAGACACTTGATTTCCACAGAGTGCATTTAATCAGAGGTCAAGGAAAGCAAAATAGGTTCCCTGCAATATAATGTACAGTAATGTGGGTAAGCGAAATGACGGCTCTAGATCTGCAAGAGCTGAGGAATAAAAAAAGTGGAAACATTGGACAAAGGAGGAGGCTTAACAGAAGAGGAGGAGGAAAGTGCCATGTCCTTAGAGTAGAACAGCCATTTAGCCCTGATATACACATCCAACAAAATGAGGTGGCTCAGAAATGATGTGATACCCTGAGTTGTACTGCTTGAGATTTGACATGGAAAAGAAACACTATGTCAAATTCAGTTCATCATGAAAACTCCTTGGTAGAAATACAGGTCAGCAAGAAAACTCCCTGCAAGTAGAAAATTAGCACAATGAGTATGCTGTGTCAGTCTGTTACTTACAGAGAGGTGTGGCAATGTTTTTCCTTTTGTTTGATCACACACACACACACATGCACACATGTGCGCACACATGCACATGCACACATATGCATGCACATATACACATGCACACACACACACATGAACAATGAAATATATGATTCCTCACTGATCTCTTTGTGTCCTTGATTTTTTCACCCATGTGAATCCCAGGAGGCACAGTGATTCTTTAGCAAGTAGTTGAAATAGTACTGGAAATACCCAGAAGCTACATAGCACCATAAAAATGCAGAATGTCACATTCAAGCTTTGAATCTTTAGACCTAGTTTGCTTTCTACTTAAAGGCATGACTGGAAAATGTCCTCAGGGTCTTTTCTGAAATATAAGACTTTACCTAGCAAGCTAAATGAACAATATGTCTGTGGAGATTCTCATTCATCCAGGTGAGTTTATCTGGAAGTTGAGTTGTACCTTAGGCATTGGCCACCTAATGAGCCTATTCAGGCCATTGTTCATCCTATAAGCCTATTTCAGACCAGGGTGACGTGAGGTCAGCGTGAACTATAAAACTGAGGACTCTAAGTAGCTTCCTTCAGACTGACAAAGCTGTTTGGATGAGCAGCGAATGAAATGTTTCAATCTCTCAAGAAAAGTAAGTCTAGTTGCCATGACTTAACTGCCAGCTAATATTTTGCCCCCCAAGCCCCGAAATAAACAGTCGAGACAACTTTCAATTTGGTACAAACGGGCCACAACTTTATTGATAACTCAATAACTCGTAAACCGATCAAGTCAGGTTCACTGAAGGGGACCTGACGCCGTAGTGCAAGCTGGTAACAAGGTGGAATAAATTCCACAGCCAAGAAGCTCGGGATTAATAAATCCAACAGCTAACTCTAGAGCTCAGCACAGCCCTCGGGAGGCCTCCAGTCATAATAGCTTAAATTTTCAGCTGACACAGCCAATGCAGATAGACTGAAACGAGGGCTGTGAAGAGCCGTAACAGCGTAAAATAAGCTCATAACTAGAAAACGGTTACCAGCTGCACTACCCGCCAAGTTAGTGGCCAAAAGGGAATAACCCGCCCCCGCGGTAAGGAGAATGGGATGGGCGAAAACGCATGGCTACTCACGGCCAATCAGAGTAACCACCAAAAATTCCCATCCGGCCCCAAAAGGCGACCAGCTAAACTCATTCTCCAACCATAGGGGGGGAGGGTGGGGCCGAAATTCTCACCGCCGACAAAATGGCGGTGAAGGACGGGAGCCCTCTTATAGGCTCCCGTCCCCGGGCAGAAAGCCCCGGATGGGCGCGAAAGTCGCGCGCCCGGACCGGGGGTGGGAGGGCAAATGCGCCCCTCCCCCAACAAGTGGGGAACGGAGCTTCCCTTGCCCCCCAAGCCCCGAAATAAACAGTCGAGACAACTTTCAATTTGGTACAAACGGGCCACAACTTTATTGATAACTCAATAACTCGTAAACCGATCAAGTCAGGTTCACTGAAGGGGACCTGACGCCGTAGTGCAAGCTGGTAACAAGGTGGAATAAATTCCACAGCCAAGAAGCTCGGGATTAATAAATCCAACAGCTAACTCTAGAGCTCAGCACAGCCCTCGGGATGCCTCCAGTCATAATAGCTTAAATTTTCAGCTGACACAGCCAATGCAGATAGACTGAAACGAGGGCTGTGAAGAGCCGTAACAGCGTAAAATAAGCTCATAACTAGAAAACGGTTACCAGCTGCACTACCCGCCATCAGAAGAGCCTAGGGCTCTTACCCCCACATGCCGAGCAGCTCGGCCCTCAGGCCCCCTTGAAGATCAGACAGAAAAACATCCAGGCCCGGGGTAGCTAGGTGAACTCCGTCCCTCCGATAGAGATGGGGGGTACGATCCAAAATATCAGGGTGAAAAATAACAGATCCGGCACCATGCTGAAGAAAACAGGCAACCTCGCAATTGACCCTACGAAGGTCGTTATTAATCAAAATGGGGTCATGGGCTGACCGCCACGCCAGGCGTGGGATCAACGCGGACCACAAGATGCGAGTGCCGGGGAAATAAAACAAAAATTCACTCAAGTCCCGAAGGATCTTGAGGCGCAAAACAGCGCCAGGCGCTCAATCCAAGTCGTTGTCACCCAAGTGCAGCAACAGAACATCTGGTGGGTTATGCAGGGAAAGACGGCATGCCCAGCTGTAGACGCCGCCCATCGCATGCACCTGCAGCCCAACCAGTCGATGGTGGCACACGCGCCCAGGCCCAAATCTCGGCCCCACTGGGAAAATGCAGCATACCCGGCTGCCCAGAAGACAAGGCTGTGGCCGCAGATGACCACCCTGACTCTTGACTTCATAACAGGTCCTGGAACGATAAAAAGATTAAAACGTTCGGCCCGAACAGTCGATGGTGGCACACGCGCCCAGGCCCCATCTCGGCCCCACAGGTAAGATGCAGCATACACGGCTGCCCAGGAGACAAGGCTATGGCCGAAGATGACCACCCTGGCTCTTGTCTTCATAACAGGTCCTGAAACGATAGAAATAGTAAAACGTTCGGGCAACAGTTAACATTTCGGCAATGGCCGCACCTGAAACATGGAACTTCTGGGACCTCCAACGTCCAATACGCTAAATGTCCCCCACACCAAAGCCCAGGGCTGCTGCGATGGAGGTTACCCCAATTCTGCATGAATGGGAGCCAACATGCCACTCAACAATACCGGCCCAATCGAGGGCCGCAACAATAACGGTCCCAAACTGGAATGAGAAAGAGGGTCCCATCCCGGTGAGCAAAACAAATACCCAGAAGCATTACCCCGCAGGGCAAGACAAGCGCTCAGAGCGCGAAAGGGGGCATCACTGGGAGATGGCAAGGGCCCAACAATAGCTGCTGACCCCTGGCCCCCTAGTCAGTATTGGACCGCCGAACACACAACAAAATGCCATTAGGCAATAAACTGGGTCAGACAGGAGAAGGGCCGTGGACGATACGCCCACCTGGAAGATGCCAGCAACTCGCTGATGCAGAGGGCGGCAAAGAAAGCAACCAGGGCAGCAGCCCGATAAAGAGCCGCCTCGAAAGAGCCCCCACCAACTGCCGGGCACTGCTCGGTAGGCCGAGCCAAAATCTCAAGAGGAAACGGGACACTTGCATCCATGGTTCTCCCCCGCTCCCTAGGCCAGCCATCCAGCAACCTCTGAAGGAGGAAATCATCAGGCGGGTGCTCAAAGCACTGAACCTCGGCATAACGTTCAAGCGCAGACAATCTGCCCTGGGTAGTCCGAGGGGCCAAGCCCTCAAAATGCAGGTGGACTGCAAATTAGGTCAGCTGGTCTGAAGTGGCCGGCCACAACGAAGTAAAACCCCATCCTGGGCAAAAAATTGGGCATGTTCAGTGCAGGCGGCCGCATAGGCCCGCCGCATCCTGAGGGCAAGTACAAATGATAGAGCCTGGTGGGCTACGACCCACCAAGGGACCATACCTCATCGGGGAGAATCACAGGATCGAAAGATGCCAGGGAGGCCAGCAGCCCAAAAAACGGACGGCCGTGTTCGCCCACGATGATGAGTCATAAGCAGCCCGGCCGTGGCTTCACAGAGCCGCCAGAGAAATGCCCTGCCGGGCGCAATTACCCCACAGGCAAAATTATGATGGCCAATGACCACCTGAAGCTCTCAAAGGGAAGCCTGCGCTTACCATCAGACCAAGTAAGAGGACCCGACAATCCCTGAGTTTGGCCTCCGACAATCTGCTGGGCTGCTGGACAGTATCCAATTCAATGCCCAAATATATAAGGCAGGAGGAAGGGCCTTCAGTTTTCTCCCGGGCCAAAGGAACACCCAACTCGGATGCCAGGCGGTCAAACTCTGCCATAAGAAAGGAACAATGGCCCAAACCAGCCGGACCGAAAAAACAGGAAGCATCTAAGTAGTGGCTGCCTGTTCTATCCACCAAGGCCCACTCCAAAAAGGAACTAGAGGACTCAAAGGCTGCACACGAAATGGAGCAGCCGAAAGGAAGTGCCCGGTCGACATAAAGCTGACCCTCAAAGGAAGACCCCAACCATTAAAAATCTCCCAGAGAAACAGGTGACAACCTACACGCAGATTTAATATCACTCTTACCAATCGCTGCACCAGGACCGCAGGTCCTAATCATAGCAATGGCAGCATCAAGGGACGTGTACCTGACTGTACACCACTCATGAGGGAACATATAACTGACTGACGATCCCTCCGGTAAGGACAGACGGAGGATAAGCCGGCATTCGCCCGGGGTCTTCCTCGGCACAATGCTGAGGGACCTAGCACAGAAGTGGGGCATGGGTGGGTGAGGAACCGAGCCCACTCCAGGAGTGATTCTCTTGGCGCCGCCATTGCTGCCTGGGGGTGAACTGTGCTTGCCCCTAGGACAGGCGGTTTCTTCGTGGGCCCCACTGCCACCTGAACATATATGCTTAAACCTGCTCTGGCTACGGCTACAGGGGCCCATGGAGTTAAACTCCCAGCAGGCCGGGGGTGGTGGTGAGCTGCCCGACCCACTGCAGGGCAGGCTAGGGTTGACAAGCTGACTCCACATACCAGAAGGCCACTGTCAAAGTGGTCAGCTGAAATGGGGCGGGCAGGGGATATAATCTTCATCCAAAGTGGGCCGTATGGCTCATCCCAACGCATGCTGGGAGACAGAGCGGCACGCCAGCGAAACGCTTGTCGTACCGCAACCACGCCAATCCTGCAAACTCCAGATTGGCCCAATGTATGGTGTCCATATACTACACCATGACCAAGCCCGCTCAGGGTGAGCCTTAACAAAAATAGCCGCATTGATGAAGAATGCTGAAAGCAGTAAGTCCAGCATCTTTCAGGCTTGTGTTTGCGAAATGTCTCCTGATCTTTTCATTAAGCCTCTTGAAGGAATTCCGGTCGATATGTCTGTTTAATGAATCAAATACGGCCACATAGCAGCCCAAGAGGAATGCCCTCATCGCACTCAGGCAATTCCAACGGGGATACAGCTGGGGTGCTGGCCCGGGGGCCAGCCTGCACAGCGACCTCTTGAGTGATGGGCTGCCCAGGGACCACCGAACCGGGTACTTGTGGGGAAATAATCCCAGGAGAAACGGCCGGAGTAGTAAGAAATAAGGGCCCAGAGGAGGCCACGATGTCCGGCTGCCCTGCAAGGGGTGCCTGGCCACAGGGGCGGCCCCCCACGGCCACGGCCACGGGGGACCTAGTGTGGAGAGGGTCAACCACTCACCCAAATCCTGCGTCCCAGCAAATATAGCCGTACCTGCTGGGTGAGCGCAGACAGCGAATGAATGGTCGAGGGCCCGGTCCAGGGCAGTCTGCGCTCACTGGGTACCACGCAGAGGGTCAACAACCGCAGAGCCCGGAGTGGTCACCTAAACAGGACCCACCAACTGATGCTGGTCGGCCACAGGCACTCCCTGGCGGGCAAGGGTCCCCAGCTCACCCGTAGTATTGTGTACAATTCTGGTCACTGTAACTCAAGAAAGACACAGTGGAACTGGAAAAGGTGCAGAAGAGAGCAACCAGATGATTGCTGGGCTGGGGCACCTCCCCCATGAAGAAAGGCCAAAACCCCTGGACCTCCCTAGACTGAAAGAAAGGCGCCTGAGTGTGGACATGATTGAGACACACAAAACAAGGCAGGGTATGCGTAAAGTGGACCGTGGAGCTCCCTGCCACAGGATGCGGTGACAACACCAGGCCTGTACGCCCCCAAAAGGTGGGGGCGGACAGGCCCCTGGAGAAAAAGCCCACCACAGGCCCCAAACCACGAAGGAGATGTGCCATCTCCAGGCTCCAAACCAGGGCACCCCACAGGACAGATGCAGGGGAGCAGCACCAGGACACAGACCTCCAGACCCATGCGCTCACAAGTGCATTCGGAGGGGCCACTATGAGCCACAGACAGCCGGACCAAATGGGCTCCAGGCCCGATCCAGCATGGCTCCTCCTACGTTCCTATAATTATATGTCCTTGCTACTTGATACATATGTATCAGGGGACGGAGCCCCCAAGGCAGGGCAGGCCTCAAGCCACAGAGCACCAAGGAGGCCTGGAAGCAAAACAGCCGAGCGGGCAGAAAGTAATGGCGTCCGCCCACACTCAACATGGCTGCCGTGGACGCTCGTGTGGCTGCCGCGAGCGGCTGCCAGGTTTCAGCGGCGCGCCAAAAAGTAAAGGCCACAGTAGGCCGAAGCGCCCGTCGCCGCTGGCAGCAAAGCACACCGTAACCGCCTGTGGGAACCCGCCCCCTCCCAGGACCGTAACCTACACCCTAACTAACCCCCCCCAACGAGCACTGCGAGCTCGCAGGGTCCCTAACTAACCCACCCCCTAACCCACCTACCAGTCCAAAGAGAAATCAGGCGGACCAGCCGAAGCCCGGGCAGCGAGGATGGCGCTTCCCCGCACTGTTGTTGCCGCCGCCGCCGCCAAGCCGGGCGGGCTGAATAAGAAGGCCAGCCAGACGGCAAAGAGAGCCCAAACGGAAGGCGCGCTCCCCCGCCGGAGCCCTTATCTAGGGCTCCGATCGGGAGTCTCAGCTGGCGGGCGGCTGTCAAGCCGCTACTTCCCCACAGCCGCTGAAGCCGGAGCCTACTGATGGAGCCCTTATCAGAGCTCTGATCAAACAGCCCAGCCGGCAGGCGGGCTGACAAGCAGGCCAGCCAGACGGCCAAGGGGAGCCCAGGCGGCATGCACACGCCCCCAGAGGAGCCCTTATCTAGGACTCCGATCGGGAGCCTCAGCTGGCGGGCGGCTGTCAAAAACAGCCAGCCAGCCGGAAAAAGGGGAGCGCAAGCAGCCGGCGCGCTCCCGCTGCCGGAGCCCTTATCAAGGGCTCCGATCGGCAATCCCCAGCTGGGGAGCGGGCTGTCAAAAGCAGACAGCCCGCCCTGAAAGGGGAAAGTGCTGCCGGCGCGCCCCAGCCGCCGGAGCCCTTATCAAGGGCTCCGATCAGCAAGAACAGCTGTAAGGCGGCCTGTCAAACCCCCAGCAAAGCAAGCTGGGGGAAAGAGAGGCCGCCAGCCTCCACAGCCGCCGCCGCCTGTCGCGGGCCACTCGCCGCCGCCTCGGCGACCGCCAGCCCACTCCCGGCAACGGCCCGGATCGCGGCTGCGGGGACGGAGCCAAGAGCCCTCCAACAGTAAGCAAATTAAAGAAAAGCAAGGTGGGGAGGGCCTTGGCTAACACGGAGGAAAAACCGCTCATCCCCGCAGCCGAAATTCTCACCGCCGACAAAATGGCGGTGAAGGACGGGAGCCCTCTTATAGGCTCCCGTCCCCGGGCAGAAAGCCCCGGATGGGCGCGAAAGTCGCGCGCCCGGACCGGGGCTGGGAGGGCAAATGCGCCCCTCCCCCAACAAGTGGGGAACGGAGCTTCCCTTCCGCCACTTGGAGCTGTCCAAGGTCAAAAACATCCTCTTGTTTCCTTAGGGCCTCTCTGAGGCATAAGAACATAAGAACATAAGAAGAGCCATGCTGGATCAGGCCAAAGGCCCATCTAGTCCAGCTTCCTGTATCTCACAGTGGCTCCACCAGATGCGTTTGGGAGCACATGAGACTAGATATGTCTCCTGATACCACTCCCCTGCATCTGGCCCTTGAAGTACCCCGGTTTTAAGCCTGGAGATTACACATCTCCATCATGGTTTGTAACCTGTGACGGACTTTTCCTCCAGGAATCTGTCCAATCCCCTTTTGAAGGAATCCAGGCCAGATGCCATCACCACATCCTGTGGCAGGGAGTTCCATAGACTAACAACGCGCTGGGTGAAAAAATATTTCCTTTGTTGGCCTGACCAACACAATTTTAATCTGCAAATGCAGAGCCACATATCAGAGTGAGTCTCATTCTTGTAAGCAGAAACTTGAATGCTAGGGAGAAAGCTAGACTAAAATCTTTCCCTGTAACACAGTGGTGTCCAAACTTTTTGCAACGAGGTCCAGTGGTGTCCAAACTTTTTGCAACGAGGGCCAGATTTGCCAAGGTGAAAATGTGTGGGGGCCGACCATTCAGCTGCATTTGGTCCATGGGCCGGACTTTGAACAAGTCTATAACATGCAAGAAGGAAGGGAAGTTGCTGCAGCAATGGAGCTGGGGGCAGGTGGCTGGGAAGTGGGGTGGACAGAGGCAGGGAGGGCAGGCAAAACATAAAACTCCAAGCTGAGGCCTCCATCCAGTATGGGGAAGGGCCAGCAGGTGGTGATGCATGACAGGTGGAGCCGGCAGGGAGAAGAGGCCGCGGGCCACTCAAAATGTGTAAATGGGCCGCATTTGGCCCCCGGGCCTGACTTTGGACATGCCTACTGTAACATTTACTTTTCAAGATAAGAGGAGTATATAATGCAGACAGTGTTTTATACTTTGGAAGGTTAGAAGTCCCTCCCTCTTCTGTACAGTATTTGGGAGTAGCAAAACCCAGACAGAGTTTTACCAGCTCAGTTTTACCAAGTCCTTGCGAAGTCTTTAAAGCCTGTTGACCAGGTCCTGGAGATTATCAGGAACTAGTTACTACCTACTTGTGGGAGTTCAGTGGAAAAGTTCTGAAGTGAACTGATCTTGATTACAGAAAGGATGAAAAAACACGTGCACGCACACACGCGCGCGCGCACACACACACACACACAAGGAGGGAGATAGATGCCTTTTTAGACAGCCGATCAGACACAAAGACTGCTTGCAGTCCTCCCAGAAGGCTTGTTTTATTTTCTCTTATCTAAATTCATAAGCATACATTGGAGCATTTATGAAAACAATAATTCTAATAGGATGCAGGTGCCCTTTGGCCCAGCCTCAAAGCAAAAAGTCAGGGAAATAGAAGGTCTCTTCCTTCTTTGATATGCCACGTCTGCAAAAGTCAGGAGTGTGTGCTCTGCACTGAAACTTCCTCCAAAAAACATACCTGCAAAGAAAGGTTCCCACAGCTACTAACCTTTTTCTCCCATGTCAAATTAATGCCCAGTGACTACTATGTTTTGTGTCAAGAGGGACATGTCAGGCAAAACAGAGTGGGACATAAAAACCAAAATTAGAGACCAGAGATTGCAGCCACAAAGGAGAACAGGACATCATATTATCTGTTTTGTTCCTGATACTCTATGCTTGACAGAAAAAAAACATAGTATATGAAGTAGGCAATGGTCCTTATAGCTGTCCATTGTTCTTCCAGAGGTTTCATCTTTGGCCTACAATTTATCTCAAAATCTCTGGTCAGAATGGCTAGCTCAGGGGTTATGCACATTTTAATCAAAACCAGATAGCATTGTTTTCAGCCTTTTGCATTTTTCCTTATTTGCTAAGCGTAGCAGAACTCTCTCAGCTCATACCTTTGGCAATGGACAGAGCCTCCATAAAGAGTAATATGACCTTCCATCATGGTGTTGCCAAATTCTGGCATCTCCAGTTTTCAGCAGCTGAGTGAGGGTCTCAGTTGAGTACAGCATGCTACTGACATCGCTCCTGAGTTTAATGAACTTGCCAGGAATCATCTAGATCAGTGGTGGTGAACTTTAGGCACTCCAGATGTTTTGGACCACAGCTCCCACAGTCCTTTGGCATCGGCAATATAGGCTTGGAATTCTGGGATTTGTGGTCTAAAACATCTGGACTGTTGAAGGTTTGCCACCACTGATCTAAATCCTTGTATTTCTGATAGTGACATCTGGACCTAGAGCCCTGCCTGACTGCTGTGGCCTGTATGGTAGAGATCGGACCAGAAAGATTCCCGTGGGCAGGTGTAGAAGCCTCTGAGCCCTGGTATATGCATATAACATCCCTTTGGCTAGGTCTGTCAAGTGAGCTAAGTTTTGGAACAGCAACCTAGATAGTAAACTGATATCTGGAACAAATAATTGGATTTTTCTGCAATAAAATTGGATCTCAAAGACATATGTTAGGTGACACTTAGAAATCACAGGAGACATAGAATATAATAGCTTATTATGGCTCTAATCATGAAAATTGAGTGTTTCTACTGTCTTTGGCTATGTTTACTTAAATATGAGTCAACTTTTGACAGAAATTTCACAGAGGGTAGCCGTGTTAGTCTTTTCAAGAATTTCAGGCAAAAATAAAAGAAAAACAAAACAAAATGCACAAAACATGTGGCACCTTAAAGACTAACTTTCATATTTTAATGTAAAGTTTTGCGGACACGTCCACTTTTTCAGACATATAGCAGCAGAATGATTTGTGTAATATGATATGTGATGGGATATACATTTCATATCAAATATTCATTGGCTGTAGTATTTGCACGTAAGCCCGGTTATAAAACATTTCACCCAAAATTGAGCAAAGAAGGGGTCTTAGACACAGATTCCACAGGTGGGTCATTGACATAGAAAAGGCCTTGTTCTGTGCCCCACCAATCTAGCTTTTCTTGGAAATTATCTGTTGGACCAGAAGATTGGGTCATGAGGAAGTAACAAGCTGTGCATGCTGGCTTGTGAGTGGGGGAGCAGGCTCGGGGAGGGTGAGAAAAGAAGAAGTGTGGAATCAGGGGTGCCCTGCTGATGACTTCAAATGACCTGGCATGAAGTGAGTCATGCCCCTCTTGAGGTACAGAGGCAGAATTGGGAGTTCAGTTCCCCACAGTGCATCCCAGATGAGCCAGCCTACGTGGGCTTAGGTAAACTGCACACTCCCTGGGTGCCCCCAGAAGAAAATAATGGTTGGTAAACCATGTCTGAGTACTCAAAACCCAGAAAGTGGTTGCCACAAGTCAGAATTGACTTGATGGCCCATAAATATGATCATTTGCTAAGTCTGATATTGTCATATTGCCACAGCTCCTACAGCTTCCACCCCCGCCTATGGAAGCTGGGGTGGCAGTGTAGCAGAGAACTCGTTTTTGAAGAATGCAACTCATACTACTTGGGCCTAGCACCATTTTGCCTGCAATATTCCCCAAACTGCTACTTAAATCAGTAACTTGCTCCATATCCAGACTTGCTGTGTGGTACCTACAGAGTTTTTAAACTGCTATCTATCATGTGGCCCTACCTTTAGTGACGCTAAGAAAAGAAGGACTGGGTTTGAGCATTTCGTATGGGACTCGGGGAAGCAAAAGGAAAGCTGCATCAAAGTTTTAATCGCTTTGCAGAGTTTCATCAGATCCAAAGGGGAAATGTACTTTCATGGGTCAGTGTCAGCAAGATGGTGTAGTTTTGTCTGCGCAAATTGGAAAGACAATATATGGGCTGGCAAATGGCGCTAGGGGGATATTAGACCAGCAGAAATTACAAAGTGGTAGACAGGCTTTATTGGTTTTATCGCAACAAGGGACAGGGGATGGGACCTTGAAGATGGGGTGCAAAATTGAAGAAGTGAAGTGTCTTTTAACAATACATTTCTATTTATAAACCTGATAAGAAATGATACCACTGTGTTCTCCCTGGTGAGTGCTATGGGTAAATTATGTTGTTGGGGCTCTTTTATGAAAACTTCCTCTTGAGTCTGAGTGCATATAACAAAAGAAGGTTCCTTTTGAAAAAAGAAGTTTGCAAGTTTAATCCTCCTGTGCAGATCCTTTCTTTGTTTATTGCCCCGTGGTCTTGCACTTTTGAAAGTATTACCTCCAATCTGGTCCACATGTGCTTGTCTATATACAGACACTTCCCCATCTGTATCTATTTTAATTTTTGCCTCGAGGCATGTTGGAACCAAATACTGATATAATTTTTAATTTGTTTGGTAATTTTAAAAAAATCCACCTTTTTCCTTAAAAAGGATCCAAGATGGCTTGCACGATTAAAAGACAATATTTAAAATCTAAAAACAGTAAGTATATAATCAAAAAGAATTAAGCAAGTTTCATATTAAAACTGACAAATAAAACCTGTTTTAGTGAAAAGCAGATGAACCAAATATATGTATACATATTTGCTGACAGGGTCTATAGCTAGGATGGGTTGATCATTTGAAATACATGGATGTTTTGTTTATGGTTTTTGCAGTTCTTAGAACCTTCCAAAAGGATTTTTGGACCTTTAAATATGGCATGAGTAGTGAATTGGAGCATCTCTTTTGCCAAGTGGTGTTCCAGGCAAGAAAGCTGATTATGTACAACAGAAAATAAATAAATAAATAAATAAATAAATTTGCAGCTAGCATAGGTTTTGCATTTATATTACATGCTCATTTAATGGAAAGCTGATTTAAAACCTGTGTAAAGATGTTTTTGACCCAAATTCATGTTTTTTTAACTATATTAAAAGATATTTATAAAATATACTGTTCTAGAGGATGTAACAGTCAGGGATGTGGCTCCAAAATTGTATACAGACTTCATATATTTCATAATATGCAAATGGCTATGCCATGTTTTAAGTCTATTGAGTTGGATTTGGTTCTGGGCAAATGCAGAGTGCGGTGGAAATAGGATCAGCTGAAACAGAATACAATGTTGTTCAAGAACATTGGTTTCCAACCTTGGGTGACACTGGACTGCAATTCCCAGAAATTGCCCAGGGTTTCTCGGAATAGCAGTCCGCTACTCTAGAATGCTAAAGCAAAAGTCACAAATTCCAGTACATAGTTCAACAGCAGTGTGGAGCTAGAGATGGGCACGAAATGAACTTTTTTCTTTCCGTTATTCATTATTCATTCTGTTACGTAACGAAACGACTAACAAAATTGTGATGAAAATGGAGCGAAACGAACAGAACCACAAAAATTGGGTTCATTATGTTTCGTTTTCGTTAATGGCAACGTGCAATGAAATGAGCTGTTTTAAATGTTAAAAAATGCCCTGGACATCCATAAAAATGCAGCGATAATTATTTATACTGTCTGATAATACCTACCAGGGGAAGTTGAGGTCCTTAAAACGTGCATTTATGTCTTTTCTCAGATCGCTGTATTTTTTTTCCTTTAAGGGGAGTTAGGGGACATCGACCCAAAATGGCTCCAAGATGCCCAATATTGATTTCTTGGGTATTAAAACACCCTGGACATCTGTAAAAATGCAGCGATAATGCAATAATTATTTGAAATTATTACCTACCAGGGGGTTGGGGTCCTTAAAACATTTGTTTTTGTCTTCTCCCATCACGATGTATTTTTCTTTTCCCTTTAAGGATGACAAAATGGATGTCTCCAGCCACAAAATGGAGACAAGCCATGTGATGGGATCATGTTCAACCAATAGCATGCCCAGGTTGCAGACTGCCAGCCACAGAGGGCATAAAAAGCTCTGGCAGCCCCCGTCCTCCTTGCAGTCTCCAGTGGGAGTTACGGTGGGATTGCTGCCTCTGCAACTCTAGCTTCAGTCCTGCAGCCTCCCTGTGTGCGTGTGTGCGTACCTCTCGATGAGTACCCTCCCCTGCCCCGCAGTGCAGTCACTCTGCGGCTGCCTTGCACCCTGGGCAACGCCCACTGCTGCCTTTGCAGCCTCCCTGCGTACCTAGTCCATACTGTGTCTCTGCCAGCATCATTTTTTTTTTAGTGTTTTCCCTCTGGTCTGGGGCGTTGGGGGACGCCCATGCATGGAAATGCTTTAAAAATCGCGCAAAAGCGGGTAGAAATGAAAAACAAAAAATGAAAAACAAAAAGGAATTTTTTTCAAAAATTCACGAAAAACAGAAATGAACTGAAATGGACATCTCAATGAAAAATGAAGAACCAAAACACCCTTTTTTATTCGTGCCCATCTCTAGTGGGAGCCCATAATCTGCAGATTTATGACATGCTAATGGCTGCAACAAAGAGGACCATAATGGTAATCTGTAGATTCTAGAGGTAATGCTAGTAAGCTGCTTATCACAGGAAACTTACTTAGTATAGTAAATTGCATGTAGAGCAGACACATTTGAAACGGAGGAGTTGACTTGCCAAATTCCCCCTGATTCGATAGATCTTTTCTATTATCATTTGCTACACTAAGCAACACAGTTTCAATCATTGTTTATAATGGATTTGGGTCAATCAAATGCTTGAAACACCTTGTCTTGGCTGGTCTAAAAATGATGCTGCAAGGTGCTCAGGATTCTTGTGACCATATTGTAGTGGCAGAGCGGAGGCTGACAGCGATGTACTTCTGTCTACAGCCACCTTAGGAACTGGCGGCTGTGGCAGTATACAAACAAGAATTGTTTTGATTTATAATCCCTTGTGCTAATTTAGCTCAGAGAAATTCTTCAGTTGCCGTTGCTTTTTTAAAAAGCCAAATGGTACTGAGCAGGAGAGTAGGGAAGAAAGATAAGGTGTCATGTCAGGCACTTTATCTTGCATTTGTTTCCACATCTGGATGTATGAAATTGTTGCTAAAAGATGAGCTATCCCAAGAGTAAATTTCATCTTCACAGATTTCCCCTCTAGCAGTATAGTAATTGCTATGCAAAAGCCCATGTGTGTTTTAACAACCTCTTGTGTCCCAGGATTTATAGAGCCCTCACAACACTAAATCATCCCGAGAAATATTTCAGAGGGTCTTGATTAGTAAAGGTTGGTGACAAGCTAAAGCAGACATACCACTGCTTATTGGTTGTCGCTGTGGCTGGCTTCCATTATATATCTTTACATGGCTGAGACAGTTTCCAGGGGAGCTGGAAATTCTCTGTTTTAACTCCTGGTTATAGAGTATTTAAACATTCTACCCTGTTCATTCATACGCAAACTGAAATCTGCTTTTGTTTCTTTCAATTGAAGCTGCCTTCCTCTTTTTACCTCTAGCGTGTAATCTTCTTTGAAACTAACATTTCACATCATCATACAGCTGAGAGTCCTCAGGTATGCACTAGAGCAGGCATGTCCAAACTTCGGCCCTCCAGATGTTTTGGACCGCAACTCCCACAGTCCTTTGCCATTGGCTATCTAAGCTTAGAATTCTGGGAGTTGTGGTCCAAAACATCAGGAGGGCCGAAGTTTGGACATGCCTGCACTAGAGTTATGGAAGAACCGTTGAACTCAGAGGAAACATGGCTAATCCTAATTCTGTATCTCCAGTGAATAGTCATTTAATAGTGGCATCCTGCATATGTTGTATGTACCTCCATAGGTACCTGCATAACTATTTCGATTTTGTCTTAGAGGCTCACTTCATTGTCGTATTTTGAAGATTCATTGAGTGATGAAGCAGGAGAGAGTTTCTTGGTTGTATGGTTCATGATCCACAATAGCTGGCCTGATACTGATTGTGATAGGGGCATATCAGAGTTTTACTTTTTCTTAAGCTCTCAAATAGATTTTGGGCACTTCATGGTTCATACAAATTTGTATGGAGCAGAAAACTGCATAGCCCTCCCCAACACACACACACATCAGGCTGGCTGGTTCACTTACCAGGCTCCACACACCGCTGGGGTCCTTCTTCAGGACTCTAGCACTCGGCCAGAAAGGATCGAAACAGCTCTAAAAAGACATTGCTTGGAGTGCATTGGCAAAACACTTTTGGATGCCTAAACCAAACATCAACAAAACTGATCCAAATAGTGCACTTTTTTGCCAGTGCGAATGTGCCCCCTGAGTGATTTATTTTACAGCCAGTCATGCACTTGGAAGATACCGTGTATATACATAACCAATGGCATTTTCCAGTTTGGTAAGGTCACTGAGGGATTTTCAGAAATAAAATGTCTGAACTGTCTTCATGGGAAGAAAGAAGGAGGTTGGTGTTTTTCCCCTCTTTTCTTCCAACTTGGATTTGGTCAACTAATGGGCGTGGTCAGAAAAGCAAGTCTAAGTGTTCTGCACCTTGTAAATTTGAACTGATTTATAACCATAGTAGTGTAGGCAGAAGGAAGAACGACTCTACTGTTTTCCAATGCTTATGGTTAAGTCTTACTGACAAGCCAAATGCGTTCAGAAAAATTTGAATACATTGGAAGAATTAAAAGACTTTCAGATAACTCCTTTCTGAAATGTTGTCATGAGCGTCTAATGCTTCTTTGTGTCCTTCTGCCTTGAAAGCAAAATCACATTACTCCACAGGATTTGATGCACAGATAGATTCTGACACTAATTCATGCAAGAGGTAGTTTTCAAGGGCAGGAATGGGAAAATGTTAAAGAAATTGCCATTAGTTGAAAACTAGACACAATTTTCTATCATTGAGGCTGATGGAGGAGAAGGAACACCCGCCAGCCCTGCAAAACACCCCCCACCCCCCCCCCCACACACACATTGCGGCAGGGAATTTACGTAAGTCCGAGCCAAATGAGCTTTGGCCATGTTACCAAAGGAAAAAGAAATACAGATATCCTGCAAAAAAGATTCATCATTGTGAACATTACATTTGTTTTCCAGTTGTAGCCCTTGTATACAAACAGTCTTCACAGAGTCAGTTGTGACATACTACACTTTTAATCAGGTGGCCAGCCCACTACCATACAGAAATGGGGTCATTTGGCCTCTTTAAAACATGCCCCAAAAGAGAAAATATAATCAAGACTAAAAAATCATGTCAGGATTGTTGTTTTAATAGTATTTCCAGAAAAAAAAACTACTAGAACTGCCAGCTGAAAGGTATTGTGTATTTATTTTTTATTTTTATTCTGGAGTACTTTTACCCCACCTTTGGAAAAGGACCCACGGCGGCTTAAAGTAATGGGGGATAATATACAGTCCAGTACAATTACGACATGTTCGAGTACTTGAGAACAAGGAATTGAAGGACATCTTACAGCATTAATAGACAACATTACATTAAAGCTACAAGGTTATAAGTAGTTATAAACACAAAGTCTATGTGAACCTATAGATTCATATAAAAGACACATAATGGTAGTCCATCATTCAGGAAAAGCTTGCCTGAAGAGAAAGGTATTTGCCTGTTTCCGGAAGGACAACAGAGATGAGGCAGAAGGGCCTCTCCTGATGACCTTAACACCCAAATCGGTTCATATTGTGAGATTCGATCTTTGAGGTAGCTAGGATCCAGGTTGTACAGTACTTTGTAGGTCAAGGTCAGCACCTTGAATTGTGCCTGATAGCTGACTGGCAGCCAGTGGATCTGTTTTAATAGGGGTGTAATGTGATCTTTGTATCCCGCCACAGTCAGCAGTCTGGCTGCTGCATTTTGGACCCATTGAAGTTTCCTGAGACTATTCATTTGTAGCCCCACATAGAGGTGGAGCTGGGTATCATCGACATATTGGTGGCACCTAACCACAAAAGACCTGATAATCTCCCCCAGTGGTTTCATATGGATGTTAAATAACACAGGAGACAGAACAGAACCCTGGGGATCTCCACAGGTCAGCGGCCACGGTGTCGAACATGAGTCACCTAACACCAATTTCTGTGTTCTATCCTGTAGGAAGGACTGGAGCCACTTTAATGCAGTACCCCCGATTCCCAATTCAGAGACATGGATAAGGAGGATGCCATGGTCTATAGTATCAAAAGCAGCTGCGAAGTCTAGCAAAATCAAAAGGGACACAGATACCCTATCCATTTCTCTGCGTAAATCATCTACCAATGCAAGCAGGGCCGGCTCAGTCCCATAGCCAGGCCTGAAGCCAGAGTGAAACGGATCCAGGTAGTTTATCTCCTCCAGAAACCTCTGGAGCTGTGAGACCACAACCCACAATAGGACTTTCCCTAAGAATGGGATGTTTGATGCCAGTTGGTAATTGTTCAGTATCATTGGCTCTAAGGAGGGCTTTTTAAATAGCAGTTTTACTATTGCCCCCTGTTCTGTTTGTTCCTTCCTTAGTGTATTTTCTTCTGGTAAGAAAAAAGAATCAAGAAGCAGTGGAAAACCATGGAAAGGTCACAAATTCAGGGTGGTATAATCTGCACTCCTGTAAAATTCTATGAATGAGTCAATATAATTGCCAATAAAATCTCACCTGCAAGTACCTTTAATGGCCTGACTATATGAGTTGATTTAAGGGAGCAGACACTATTAGTTGGAGAGCAGGAGGCTCTAAAATGGTGTCAATTATTGCTCACTTTGTCTTGCATTATAAGCACTTGGTATGGTAGCTTTTGGGGTGTTTCCCCCTTTCCATTACAGAGGAGAGGATGCTTTTATATTAAAAAAAAATCAGAAAATTTAATTTGCTATCAAATTAAGATCTTAATACAACATTTGGTCTATGTTCATTTCTCCCAGTTACACATAGAATAAAGACGTTTCTCAGGCTTGGATATAACAGGAAAGAAGGGTGCAAGTGGAGGGGACAGGATTGCAGGTAGAGATTGAGTCACCACGTCCCACTCCAATAAACAAATATGGTAGTCAAGGAATAATTTCCTACCTTGAATGAGTTCAGATCTCCAGGGCTGGATTAACTGCGTCTGTGAGTACTGATTCCACTCTGTCTCTGGTGCTGTTAAATGCCAGGTCTGTTTTAAACAAGGCCCAACACATACAGGATCTGATTCTGAAGGAAGATCTAGATCTGGTCTCTATTAGTGAAACCTGGGTGTGTGCAGAGGGTAGAGTGTCCCTGCCTTTAATTTGCGCACCTGGATATTCCATCAAACACCAGGGTAGACTAGAAGGGCAGTAAGTAGGAGTTGCCACTTTTTAAAAGAAGAGCCCCAGAGGCTGTCAGGCTTTCTGCCTTGGTGATCCTTGGTCTGGAGGCCCTCCAAGTGTCAGTAGAGAGTAGGGAAGGATTAGGGATTGTGCTTGTTCACCATGCTCCTAGTGACTCATGATTAATGACTCCTCTAAGTGGGAGGTGGTAACAGGTGGGATACTCAGTCCTGGTCCGGTGCTCTTCAACATTTTTACTAATGACTTGGACAAGGGAGCACAGGGATTGCTTGTCAGATATATATTTGAATTGTTGTCAACTAGACATGGGCACGACCAGAAAAAATGATGTTTCGAGTTTTCATTTGTCGGAACTGGTCCGTTTCGGGTCGTTTCCGTTTGTCACAAAATTTTTCGAAAATTTGTCGTTTTGTCGTTTCGTTTGTCATTTGTCGTTTCCGCCGCGATTTAGCGCAATTTGACTTCCCAGAGCATAGGGGCGTCCTGCAATCAGGGCCGGCGCTATATGTTTTTGCGCCCTAGGCAGCGGGTGGGGCGGGCGGCGGTGGCGGGGGGCCATGGGCCCCCCTGACAGCAGCAGGGGGGAAGCGCGGGTGGGCGAGTGGGCGGGTGGCGGCACAGGCCTCAGGCGGGTGGCGGCGCGGGCGGGCGGGTGAGTGGGCAGTTAGGATATCACTTAGGATAGAGGTTCTGTTCTTGGCTTGCACCCCAAATGTGTGTGTATGCAAGCAAATTGAAGTTGGGAAAATAGAAAATAAATGGTAGTATATAATATATTTTTAAAATAAATCCACACCTCCCACACCCAGTCGAACCTCCCCCTTTATCCAATATCAGAAAAAAATCCTCACAAACTGCCAGATAAGAAATAAAGAATAAACTGCTATTCCCTTCAGCAGACAAAGCTGCAGGGAATCAAAGAAATTATTTTCTAAATTCAATTCCCTCCCTGCCTGCCTAACTTAAATCCTAAAGCCTCCAGCCTCCCTCCTCAATCGGATCACACCAGCACCAGCAGCCAGCCCTCCTCCCTCAACTACATCCATACACCCAACTGCGATTTCTGGAAGGTGCCTCGGCTTTTTATGCCCTCTGAGACATCCAGAAGTGTCAGTCAAAAACCTGGCGATGCCATTGGTGGAATGGTTCAAAAATTTGCATGGTCCCATCCCATGCCCAGCCCAAATGGGCAGGTCTAAAAAAATAAATAAAAAATAAAAAAAATCAATACGACGTTTTATTGCTATTAAAAAACCCACTGCTGCTACTATTAAAATTCAGGCATTTAAAATAAATAAATTTCACATGTTTCTGTGGTGATTTGGTATGTTTTTTGTCCACAATTTCAAAAGAAAAATTGTGGTCGCCATTTTGGATCCCACCCCCACCGCATGGCATTGTGAGACGACGAGGATGAACCCCCCCCCAGCCTGGTGCAAGCAGTCCAGGACAGGAGAAGAGGGGGGGAAAGGCCGGGGAACCCCCAGAAACCACCCCTCTGGTAGGTGGCAAAGCCTCAGGCAGGCATATTTTCGCCTGCTTTTTGGCCAGGGGTTGGGGTTTTTTTAAAAAAACTTTTAAAAACTTTTTCTGTGCTTCGCATTGTGTGATCGCTGTGATGCCACAAATGAAAACGAAAAACCCGACCAAATATTTCTTTTTTCAGTTCGAGTTCGAGTTCTGACGGCTTAATTATCGTTACCATTTCCATTACGTAACGGAAAAGAAAAACGGAAACGGAAACAAACATTTTGCCGAGTCGTGCCCTTGTCTATTGTTAACCATAAACTGAATATGACGCAACAGTGTGATATGGCCAAAAAAAGAGGCAAATGCTATTTTAGGCTGCTTAAACTGAAAAGTAATTTCCAAATACCATGAAGTGCTTGTTCCCCTGTATTCAGCACTGGTTAGGCCTCACCTTTAGTATTGTGTCCATTCTCAACACTGCACTTCAAGAAAGATGATGACGAGATGGAAAAAGTTCCGAGGAGGGTGACAAGGATGATCAGGGGGCTGGAAACCAAGCCCTATGAGGAAAGACTGAAAGAATTGGAGATATTTAGCCTAGTGAAAAGAAGGTTGAGGGGTGCTAGGATAGCACTTTTCAATTACTTGAAGGGCAAGTATCATACAGAGGAGGGGCAGGATCTGTTCTCAGTCCTCCCAGAGTGTAGGACACGCAACAATGGGCTCAAATTAAAAGAACCCAGCTTTTGGCTGAATATCAAGAATAACTTCCTAACTCTTTGAGCAGTATGGCAATGGAACCAATGACCTCGAGAGGTGGTGAGTGCTCCAATACTGGAGACGTTCAAGAGAAATTTGGACAAGCACCTGGCTGATGCCCTTTGATTTCTATTCCTGCGTGGAGCAGGGGGTTGGACTTGATGGCCTTGTAGGCACCTTCCAACTTCACTACTGTATGTCTCTGTGATATGCCACCCTATAACACACACTCTGGGCAGTTTACCCATCCCTCCCTGTAAGCTGGGTGCTCATTTTACTGAGCTCGGAAGGCTGGAAGGCTGAGTCAACCTTGAGCTGGCTACCTGGGATAATCAAAGTGTTCTGCTTATATACCGCCCCATACCACTTCAAGTAGTCTCTGGGCGGTTTACAGTTTTTAATTACAGTATGCAGGCTACACATTGCCCCTCCCCCAGCAAGCTGGTACTCATTTTACCAACCTCAGAAGGATGGAAGGCTGAGTCAACCATGAGCTGGCTACCTGGGATTGAACCCCAGGTCGTGAGCAATGTTTTACTTGCAGCACAGGCATTTAACCACTGTGCCATGGGGCTCCTAGCGTAGTTTATTAAAAATGTTTACTTTTATACATGAAAGCAGAGGAGTAGAGTAGGGAGTTTGTGTATGGCTTACTAGCAATAAAGTATTGTAATGCTAAGAACTTTGTGTGGCTTACCAACATCATGGTAGGATAATGTTAAGAATTCTGTTTAAACTTGTCCTGAGGTCATCTCCACAGGTGTAAGAAGGGGTTGTGATACTGTTTTCACTATACTAGCTCATTCATTAATTTAAAGAAGAAAATGTACTTGCCATACTGCTCTTTCTGTCTCTCTCTTCCTGTTCTTGCTATAGAAACTACATACTGTACAGTAGTAGCATATATTTCAAAGTCTTTGAGTAGATAGGCTTGCCAAAATAATCCGTTTTCATTGTAATTGAATTGTTAGATGTGGGTAAGGCTGATTTCGTGTTTTAGCACACTTTGTTTAGGGGAAGAGGGATTCTTTCAGCTCTCCCAGCCGCCCACGACTGCTAATAGAAATAGAAAGTCTGTGGACATTGTTTTCTATGTTCCACAAATTAGCATCACACATTCATGTACGTTTTTTGTCTAGTAAAATGAACCATTTTCTCACAGAAAAGCATATAATGATTTTACACTAGGGAGGTATTTCCCTTTGTGTCCCTTCAGCTTCTCTCATAAGGAGTAAGAAGTTTCCGGCTGTTGTGTCAGTCCTATCTTTAATGCAGCAGAGTTTCCATAGTATAAACAATTATGTGACAGTTATCATCTGCTGGTTGCTTCCCTTCACACTCATGCTGTTTTCTTGATGGTGTTTACACTGCTGCTTAATCTTTTTGGATGTCATGCTTGTCTTTTGCTCAGGTTGTGTTTTTAGCATATTCAGATTTCAGACTAAATGGAAACACATTTCAGAAGTTGTGTAAAAATACCCCCCCCCCCAAAAAATAATAATAATAAAACACCAGCAAGTGACTTTGAGTTTGAAGATTAAGGCAATATTTGCATTCCAGAAGCCACTAAATTTCTGCATCTGGAAATGTTTTGTTTAGATATTTTTATATTCCACTAGTTCTCTTCACCTTTAAATGCAGGTGATTTGTGGACCAGGATGCAAAGGGGCGGCTCATCCCAAAATTTCAGGGGGGGGCTGCCTTCCCATTGTCACACTCTTCAGAAGCACAAGATTCACAAAGTAGTTTAGAACAAACGTTTAAATATAATATTGTAAGAGTAAAGCAGTGCATAATAATGATACAGAGCTGCAGTAAAACAGGAGAAACAAAGCATGCAAATACACCCTGATTTAATTTTCAGTCAGCATAATATTTCAAATCACAATCAGTGCTCACAGAGGGGCTGCAGATCCATTCATGAATTCATTGTTCATACTGTGATGCAACTCATAATTTGGCCCACATCCCTCCTTTTATCCTTCCTTCCTCTTATCTAGCCTGGCTGATTCTTTCTTGCTTTGATCCTCCCTCTGAAGATCCTTTTATGGTTTACTGTGACGCTGCTTTCTGGTTTGAAGCTTGAGACTACATTTCTCAAAAGCATTTCTATATAAAAATAACATGGAAAGAAGCTGAATAGTCTAAAGTACAGAACATCAAATGTTTGAACAGCCATTTTTTCCAAAATATATTGTAATTTGCACATCAGAATGATTTCATAACAGGGATCACCATCTCCCAATTCCCACCAGTTAATCTTTCCCCTTACTTTCAAGTAATGCATGCAGGAATTACCTCATCTCTGGCCACTGTTTATCATGCCAATAGTTTAAAACCGCATGTGAAGAGAGATGAGGTAATTCCTGAAAGTGTTACTTGAAAGTAACAGAAAACAATAATGGATAGGACACAGAAGGAAATTTCAACAACACTTTCAGTTATGTAATTAATAGCATCAAGCTTTTGATTCACCCCTAGAGATGGAACAAACCAGGAAAATGGTGATTCATGATGATTCGTTACTGATGAATGAACTTTCACAAACTTTCTCACAAAAGGAACTCTTTGATGGTTTATGCAGTTTGGAAATCCCAAGAGCTGTAGAATGGCCCCTGCATGTGTTAGAGACACTAAACTCACAGTGAGTCCTGAGTTGACTCTTTTCCTCAACCTCTCTAAGTTTGGCAAATATTGGAAAAAGTTACAAAGTGATTTCAAATACTTTAGAAATTCCCCAGTCTACAGAAAGGCAGACATCTACAAATGAAGATACACTTTGGGTCTCGTCGAATCATAGAATCATGGAGTTGGAAGAGACCTCAAAGGCCATCCAGTCCTGCCCCGCTGCCATGCAGGAACCCCCATCACAGTATTTCCAACAGATGCCCATCCAGCCTCTGCTTAAAAACCTCCAAAGAAGGGGACTCTACCGCCCTCTGTGGCATCATATGCCACTGCCAAACAGCTCTGTCATGAAATTCTTCCTAATGTTTAATTGAATCTCTTTTCCTGTAGTTTGAAACCATTGCCCCATGTCCTAGTTCTGAAGCCATGGAGAACAAACCAGTCCCCTCTTCAATATGACATCCTTTCAAATATTTAAACATAGCTATCATATCCCCTCTCAGCCTTCCTTTTGTAAGGCTAAATATTTCCACTCTCCGAGCCGCTCCTCATAAGACATTTCTTCCAGACCTTCAACCATCCTGGTCGGCGTCCTCTGTACCCACAGAAGGTTGTCAACATCTTTTAAAAACTGAGGTGCACAAAACTGGACACAGTACTGACCAGAGCAGAATAGAGTGCTAATATCACTTCCCTTTATCTAGACACTGTGCCTCTGTTGATGCAACCAAGAATCAGATAATATTCTTGGCTGCCACGTCACACTATCAACTCATGTTCAATTTGTGGTCCACCAAGACTCCTGTGGCCGCCCTACCAAGAAGTGGCCGCCCAGTCAATATGACCCCAAGAGGACAATGAAGACTCATCAATGAGGTAATGAAACAACCCCAAGTGACAGTCAAAGATTCTCGAAGGTATTCTTGGAACTGGCTAAGACCTGTGTTCATGAGTCTGCAGGCAGGTGGGACAAAGGGAAAGGAGAAGAACTGAGTGTGAGAAAGATGGAACTGAAGATGTCATGATGGGTTTGGTTGGGAATTTGGAGGTGATGCATTACTTGCTGCCTAATCTAATGTTGCCGATGGTAAATAATGTAATGATTGGCAGAATTACATTTTGATACAGTGAGTAATGTGTATTTGTCATTTACCATTTGAGGGATTGGAGTATTTTTGCAGTTTATGGGCAATGAGCAGGATTTCCCAACTTCATTCCCACCCCACCCGCTGCCAAAAAATGGAAACAAGTTTATAGTGCATACAGTATCTGACCACATTTCCTGGCGTGGCATTAGAATATGCAATACTGTGTCATGTTTATTGCATTATATCTCCTTATTCTAGATGAGAAGTGCAGGGGGTCGGAGTAGCACAGCAAACCCACCATCAGGGAGGATCCTCTATTCCTTTCAATTAAAAATAGGGATGGAGTGAAGGTATTGCATAAAGTGGCAAGACTATCCTGCCGAAAGTAATGAATAGTGTATAACAGTAACACAGTTAACATTATGGAAAATTACATTTCCCCCTTTAATAATGTAAATAAGAACAAATTACTCTACAGGGATTTATAGCAAGTTACGTAGACGTCAGGAATGATTTTCCAGTCTCCGATTAACCGGTATATAGAGAAAGCCAGTGGCAATGTTGAGAAGGCTGATGAGATGAAAGGGAAATGCAGGTGAATGAGAAGCTTATTTTTGACCCATGGAGCCTCATGGAGGAAAAGAGACCCAAAGGGTATCCTTTTGAGGAAGCTTATGTGGAAACCAACGGTGTGCAAGAGCTAGTCACATGGTTATGTTATTCTATTTACCGGAAGATTTAGACAGCCAGGGGCCTTCTAAATGTTCCTGGACTCAAACTTGAAAAAATTGTGACTGTGGAAACTGAAATCCAGCAAAGGACCACAGGTTGCCTGCTGAGACTTTAGTTTCTCAGAGAGAGAGAGAGAGAGAGAGAGGGAGAGAGAGAGAGAGAGAGAGAGAGAGAGAGAGAGAGAGAGAGAGAAATTATCTCAGATGTCAGGTTGGGCTGTCATTTACCTCTTTCCCTTTCATTGCGAAATGAAGGGTTAGGTTGAGTGGAAACAGGCTTTATTCTACACCTGCATGATGACAGAGACTGGGACCAAGTATGGAGTGAGCAAAAAAATTGCTGGAGAGCTGTTTACCATTAGATAGCATATGTGTCTGTGATTTTATCAGGTTTTCTGATTCTGATTTAAAGTGCTGCTCATGCCATTCATTTGCTACTTTTTCATATCTGAAAGAGTGATATAAACAGGATGCCTTACATATTTCCTGGAATTCTGCAAATGTAATGACATTTTGATCAAAACAACATTGTGTTTGAAAGATTCAGAGCCTTTCTAATATAACTGTTGGCTGCAATCTACTGGGGTTGTCTTCTCTGCAAGTCATGACTACATAGGTTAATGTCTGTACTAAAACCAAAACAAAACAACCACCAGCACCTTGTTATTCTTCTTAAATCTACAGGGGGGAGGAGCAGAACAATTACATACTGTTTCCTGGGTTCCTGTGGTTGGGTTTTTTTACGGACATATTTTGAATTGGTTGATTTTTCTTTTATGTAGCCCAGGAAGAGGGTACATATAACAGACATGCACCATATTTCATTGGTTTATTTATTTACAAGATTTTTTAGCCACCCCACTACCAGGTGGTCTCTGGGCGACGAGAGTCCTTGTTTAGACATTACAGCTGAAAACATGGATAAGGCTAAATACGTGGTGAGACTAAGGATATGCATACAAGCCCCTCCCCTGTAGAGGTGGAGAAGGCTTTAAACACAGTTGGCTGAATCTACAACCTTCACTCCAAATACCTACAGATCTGAGTGACTTCCAGATCTGTAAGAAGTGGATGCCATGGGCAGGGTTTACATGTGTGGCTCCAATCCGTGACCCACTTAGCCCTCTCTCCATCTTCTGGTGTAAAGCCTGCATAAGACTACTAGTTTGCCTTGATTAAATTTTCCTTTTTCCATAATGAAGAGTACTTGCTAAATTCTGCTCTGGGTGGGTGGGTGGTGGTTCTTTCTTTCTTTCTTTCTTTCTTTCTTTCTTTCTTTCTTTCTTTC
>JAHTLZ010000379.1:23700112-23713815 GCA_023846285.1 Phrynocephalus versicolor | reverse complement strand
AAGTATAATATGCTTGAATGTCAGCCCTGCACACAACCATAGCCACACCCATCACTAGGTCTTATTATCAGGATAGGGCTTATATTTAACAAATGCATAGAAATCCTGCTAGGGCTTATTTTGGGGGGAGGTCTTATTTTCAGGGGAACAGGGTATTGCAATTCCCCTGCCTCATCACTATTTATTTATTTATTTATTTATTTATTTATTTATTTATTTATTTATATAGCTTGTATGCCGCCCACTACCCAGAGGTCTCTGGGCGGCTCACAATCAAAAACAATTAAAACATCAAAATACAATAAAATTAGAACAATAAAACCTGTAAATGCAATAAATACAGTACATTAAAAGCACACTACTAAAAATTGCCATCAGGACCCACAATCATTAGTTAAAAAACTTTTGGAATAGGAAGGTTTTTACCTGGCGCCGAAATGATATCAACGTCGGTGCCAGGCGAGTCTCATTTGGGAGGGCATTCCAAAGTCTGGGGGCAGTTGCTGAAAAAGCCCTGTTCCTGCAAGCCATCCCCTTCACCTCCTTAAGGGATGGCTCTTTCAGGAGGGCTTTCTGACTAGATCTTAGTTGCCGGGTAGGTTCATATGGAAGGAGGCGGTCCTTTCACTACCTTTCACTTGTAACCCACCCTATTGTTCTGTAGATCATTCTATCTTTTTTAAAAATCATGCAAATGGAAAAGGGAAACAGTTGTGCTATGTCTACTGACTGATAGTGCTAAGGAGACATTTGTCTAGAACAGTGATTCCCAACCTTGGGTAACCTAAGTGTTCTTGCCCTGCAACTCCCAGAAGCCTTCACTACTAGCTGTGCTTCCCAGGGTTTCTGGGAGTTGCAGTCCAATAACACCTGAGTTACCTGAAGTTGGGAACCACTGGTCTAGAAGCATCCTAATTTATATTATCCTAAATGCATTCCAAAATATTCTGTGTTGTATGGAGGAGTAGCTGAAGCTATCTTGTATTCTGTCGGATGCATTCTAATGGACATCCATCTTAAGGCTCATAGTTGAAGTCCTTGGACTGCAGATTAACTTTAAGTCTTTTTGATAAACCTTTGGGACAAAGTGTGTATTTAAAGATGATGTTATCCCCCCCCCCACGCACACACACTGTGTTCCATTCACACACACACAGTTTCAGCCTTCTTACCAAAGCAAATAGAAGATCCCTCCTCTGATTAACTAACGTTATGTGCTTAATTTTCTTCTTTTCTCATCTCAGCATGAACTCTCCTATTTTCTCTCCTACTGAATTGCACATGTAGTTAAGAATGTAGTTCTGAAATCTGTTCTGGAGTTCCCACAATCCATTGTTTTTTTCATTCACTTTGTAACTGATACATAGGAGAGTTAAAGGGAAACAGGAATGGAAGTATTTCAGCTCTAGGCTGTGTATCTTCTTTGTAAGTTGAGGCAAGGAATACTCTATACATCCTCCTTTGTATGTAGGATCACGAACCATGAAGAGCAGTTGATTAATGAATCCTCATGTTTGTAAGGATTAAAGCATTATCATCTCTCTCATCGGAAGGGCTTTCTATTTATGATTTAATTGCTAGCTTCTGGATGAATAAACTCGGAGGTGTCCTAGAAATACTTTCGCCCTGGGTGTAGTTTACTGGGAGATAATCAAAAGGCCCTTCAGCTTATTGTCATGAGTGCTGAGGCATTCTAAATGAATGATGAAAATGTATTGAAAAGCAATCTGAAATGAGTTATTGGAACAGATGAGGGTTGGATTTAAGAAGCACTTCTCCACATAATCCCTTGCTGCTTCTTTCTCTCCTACCACAATTCCTGTTATTTTACTTACCTGTCATGACAGTGGTTGGGAAGCCTCATAAGCCATCTTTGTTGCTGTCATACGGCTTGAGTATTCTGCCTGCAAAAGACATATTACTATTCAATGATTATGCAAATTAAAGACCTACAACCAATCAGAAGGAAGAAAATGGTGTAAGTGAGAGTAAGCGGTGTGATTTTCTGCCCTTAATGGTACACCATCCATCATTATGATTAGATGAGACAATTTCATATCAAGCTAATGCTTCTTATAACTTTGTTTTAGCTTTATAAATTTATCTCAGCTTCTAAACTTCCCACCCTTATGCGGCTGCAGAAACAACTAGCTATTATGCCGAGATTTCGCACTGGACTATTGTCAGCAATCCATTTCAGCTCACCCATCTCATTAAAGCAAAATATCCTATCTACCTCTGCCCACTCCATGTCATTCCATATTAGCATCTTAGAGAGAGAGAAACCTAGAAACAGCTCCTTCGAACACAAATGCCCCAGGGCTTGGTTAATTTTTGTCTGCAAAAATATGCTCTTGTGCATAGGTGCCAATTAAACTGTAAACACCAGTGGCGTTTATGATACAGATAGCTCTGCAAGAAGAAGTGGACTTAGGCTACAGTTGATTTGTGAAACTATGGGAAATATAGTGGTTGGTAAGCTTACCAGTTACTGCCAAGCAGAGCTGGCCAAAAAACATAACCTGAAACTCTAAACATGTTATCGTTGTAGTTTAAACACATATTTCTTTTTTGCTTACTGCACATGTTGCTGTTTGAGAACATGGAAGCTTGACTCAAAACCCTCCAGATGTAAAGAAAGATGGTGGTGGGGACAACAAGCGAGCCCCAATGAACACCAGCAGCTAGTGATGCTTTCTACAAAGCAGCAATTGTTTGGAGACTTAATCAAACAGTAGAAATCTTTGAGTTAATTTCATAGTTGGACATGAAACATGTATGAGTCTTCAAAATATTTTTATCAGTCTGACAGGAGCAAAATTTACAGATATGTCACAAGAGGGTCCCAGAGATGGGCCTAAACAACTGTTGTCTTCAGTAATATGGAAAAGATGGTGCAAAATGCTACTGATCTAATGTGGCTCCAATGATATCTTGAATTGTGATTTTAGTAAGACAAGTGCAAAATGGGAGTCATGAACTGCAATTTGGAAGCTTCTACCTGTCCAAAATTCTTCAAATTGTTATTTACTTATGAGTTGTTTTATGAGCATGCAGTCAGAACGGATTAAACTTGTAAGTAGAGATACCACTGTAATCTAGATTGTTGTCTGAAATTTTTTAGGATGGAAAAGTGAATTGGGAGACTAAATGCAACCCTGTTAAACTGTGTAAATAGCTGGTGCCTAACATGGTAAACTAATTAATAAGTAAGATTAAAATGTAGGTTACTATGTTATGTTAAGGTTTCTTTTGTGTTTTCCCTTTTGTTTGTAATGTGAAGGATTGTTGAAATTTTTTAAAAATGGGTAGGGTATACTCAAGAACCTGGGAAGAATTTGGCCCAATAATAATTGTAAAGTCTGAAGAATTATCTTCAAACTTAGAAAGAACTATCTGTCTCTCTCACAAAACATCACCGCAGACAACCTCCTTGACAGCAGAGAGGGTCACACCAACACTTCAGGTGGCTGCATACATGATGTTGAATGTGATGGGATCATGTAAATTTTTGGAAAACTTCAACCAATAGCATGCCCAGGTTGCAGACGTGGCAGGACTGGCAGCCACAGAGGGCATAAAAAGCTGTGGCAGCCCCCATCCTCCTTGCAGTCTCCGGTGGGAGTTAGCGTGGGATTGCTGTCTCTGCGACTCGTTATTTTCACTTTAGGCCAGCCAGGCAGCTGTGTGTCTCTGTGTTCCTGCCGGCTTCAGCCTGGCTCTTAGGGGAGAGAAAGAAGAGATTTCTCTCTAGCTTCAGTCCTGCAGCCTCCCTGTGTGCGTGTATGCGTACCTCTCGGTGAGTACCCTTCCCTGCCCCGCAGTGCAGTCACTCTGCGGCTGCCTTGCACCCTGGGCACTGCCCGCCCTTGCCTCTGCAGCCTCCCTGTGTACCTAGTCTATCTATACTGTGTCTCTGCCAGCATCAATTTTTTTTAGTGTTTTCCCTCTGGTCTGGGGCGTTGGGGGACGCCTGCGTGCGGAAATGCTTTAAAATCGCGCAAAAAGTGGGTAAAAATGAAAAACGAATAAATGAATTTTTTTCAAAAATTCGTGAAAAATGAAAACAAAACAAAACAGACCCCTCAATGAAAAATGAAAAACCGAAATGCCATTTTTTCAATTCATGCCCATCTCTAATAGATAGATAGATAGATAGATAGATAGATAGATAGATAGATAGATAGATAGATAGATAGATAGATAGATAGATAGATAGATAGATAGATAGATAATTCCTACCTCAGCAAGGTGCTTTCCATCAGTCTCTCTTTTAGTGTCAAAGAGTTACCATAGCTACACACTCCCAGAATGCCGCCAAAAAGAAGGACAAGTACTTTACACTAAGAAAATCCTAGAAGGGTAACTATACAGTATTTTGGAATTGACTTGATGACACATAACGATTAATAACTGATTAAAGTTGATGAGTACCTATTTTAGTTTTTTGGAAGACATCTGTAATCCACATGCAGTGATGGGGCATGTTAGTCTTGCCTCTTACATTTGCACTTTCCTCACATGGAGACTGTCTGATGTGGGAGAGTTTAATCTGTGTTGGCTTTCCATGTGAACCAGAATCTTGTTTACTTGAAGAGAGTGTCCTCTGACATAAGCAGAGAGCCTATACTTTTAGAACAGTCTCCCCTCTTTTACATAATACCTATGGTGACGAGTGGATGCAGGGTTGGTACTCTGCCGTTATTGCATAGGAAGTATGCTCACAGTCATAACTGGAGACAGCTACAATCACCATAATAATGAGGTTCTGTGCCAAACATATCCACATATGCCAGCTTGTAGGCATTATTCTTTCATTGCATTTGGACTGGTCTGCCATTTGGTGATTACAAGTGGACAATTGCAAGTTACCAGAGGTGAAAAGTTAACTGCTAAATTGCAGAAAAGGTGTGCTGAACTGTTTACTTATTGTATATCACAATGCTGATCAAACAGGTGTTGTTTTATGTGATCTTACTTGTATAGTCAAGGAATAATGTTCTACACAATATAGGCCAGTGGTGGCGAACCTTCGGCACTCCGAAGTTGGACCACAACTCCCATAGTCCTTTGTCATTATCACTACAGGCTTGGAATTCTGGGAGTTGTGGTTCAAAACATCTGGAGTGCCAAAGGTTCGCCACCACTGATATAGGCAGTGAAGTAAGGTCTGATGGAGACTTTGCAGGCTTCCTTGACTGATGCAAAACTGAAATTTTCTCCTCTTCTTTTCTGGTTCCCCCTTTCACGCTTTACTTCCCTGGTATTGCTAATTTTACTTCTGTACACCATACATAATGTTACAGGTGTGAAATGAAATGCTACATTTTCTGCAGATGATTCATTGGGGAAAGAAATCCACAGATTAATCGTACCTGTTTTTCAGCTTGTAGGATGTAGTATTGGTTCCTGCTAAATTTTGTTTCTACATGGATGCTAAATGCGGTGCTGATCTAAATCCGATTGTGTAAGAGATAGTTGAGCAGTTAGTTTAATATCTTTATTCTGATCACAATGTAATATTTTATTTTATTTTAAAAAAACTTTCTCTGATTAAATACAATAAAACAAAATTTGTTCACTGCATCTTTTGTCCATGTATGTGCAATAAAACTTGATGCCTTTGTTTCTCTTTTGTGGTCTTCCAGGTTGTCCAGCAGGGATGTTCAAGGCCAACCAGGGTGCAGGAGTGTGTACACAGTGCCCTGCTAATAGTCGATCCACATCAGAAGCAGCTCCCATCTGCACTTGTCGCAATGGTTACTACCGGGCTGAGTTTGATCCATCAGAAGCGCCCTGCACAAGTAAGTGATAACATTATCTGATGAAACCACATACACTTCCAAATTCATCCTGAGAGTCTGTTCTGTGAGGGACAATTAATAAGGCCTGAAAATGAGTGATCAGAGTTCTACATCTTTGGCTGAAATCCTGTTGTTTAGCATAGTAAGTTGTGCCTGAATCAGTGGGGATTTGGTGAGTCAACACTTCTATAAATTCCATTGATTCATTGAGCCTATTCTACTTGTGTCTTAACTATGTTCAAGTATGTCACAACTAGAGCCATCCCTTTTGGATCAATGGAAGGCATGCAGAAGTTGACTTACTAAATCTGTATTGATTCAGTAGATTCTAGTGTGCTTTACTACACTAAGGAACAATATTCCAGCCTTTTTGTGGCATAGCTCGAGTTTAAGAGGTTAATCTTAAAAAGCAGCATGTCATAATTATATGCTGCAATGACCTGTTGCACAACTCCCCATGCAGAACTGGGATGTATCATTTGCCACTGATTAAAAAGCTTTCTTTGGCAATTTTGAGATACAGGTTGATTTTGTCATATTTGAGTCTTGTGGGTCTTGTGCACCCCAAATCAACTTTACTTAAATGTGTTGCTTAAATACTCCCCCATAGCATGTAAAGCACTCACCAAGCAACTTACAGTTTAATTATGCAGGCTATAGATTCCTCCCACCAAAGCAAGCTGGGTACTCAGTCTACTGATCTTGGAAGGATGGAGTGAACTTCAAGGCACCTACCTGTGACTGAACCCAGATCCTGAGTAGAATTTAGCTGCAGTACAGCAGTTTAGCCACTGCATTTCTTCCAATTAGTGGTACTGTACTTAGCATTGCTGACACTTTCATCCCCATTCAGCACAAAGAGCTGCACTACAGAATATTAGCCATTCTTTTACCTGCTATCTTTCCTTAACCTTTTGTTAGTCTAGGCAGAATAATTAAGATCAATACGAAAATAGAATAAAACTTGAAAAATTCCCTAAGAAAATGGGAACAAGGACTTATAACAGTAAAGCTAAAATGTCTTACGTCCAAGCCCTAGATATTACCTCTGCTGACCCATTTTTGTTAAATGGGCCTCAGAATCCACATTCAGGAATTGTGTGCATTGAAACAATGCATCATCCATACTGACATCATTGTTACTATCATTGAGATGCCCCAAGACCAGTGCATGGTTAAGCACTCTATGTGACAACCCCAAAGAGGCAAAGTATCAAAAATCAAGTAACTCATAACATATTCCTATGAGAAGAACAAAGGGAAAAGAATACGTTGCAAGAAAAAACAGGGGCAAAAATTTGTTAAACTTAGATTCTCAAGACAAAATAACTAGCTGAACTGCATGAATCTATAGCATTGCCAGCACTCAGTGTTACATTGATGTGATAGAGAACTACAGATTTTTATTTATTTATATTATTTAGAGTATTTTTACCCCACCTTTCTCCTTGGAAATGGACCCAAGGTGGCTTACAGCATGTAGGGATAATATACAGTCCGGAACATTTAAGACATATTCAAGTATTTGAGAACAAGGAATTGAGGGACATCTTACAGCATTAATAGACAATATTACATTGAAGCTACATGGTTATAAGCAGTTATAAGCACAAAGTCTATGTGAACCTATAGATTCATATAAAAGACACATGGCAGTCCATCATTCAGGGAAAGCTTGGCTGAAGAGAAAGGTCTTTGCCTGTTTCCAGAAGGACAACAGAGATGAGGCAGTCCTGGCCTCTAGAGGGAAGGAGTTCCAGAGTCTGGGCGCAGCAGTTCAGAAGGCCCTTTCATGGGTTCCCACGAGACCTACCTTTGGTGGGATGGAGCAAAGGGCCTCTCCTGATGACTTTAACACCTGAGCCAATTCATACTGTGAGATTCGATCTTTGAGACAGCCAGGACACAGGTCGTATAGTGCTTTGTTGGTCAAGGTCAGCACCTTGAATTGTGCCTGATAGCTGATTGGTAACCAGTGGAGCTGTTTTAATAGGGGTGTAATGTAATATCTGTACTCTGCCCCAGTCAGCAATCTGGCTGCTGCATTTGGGGCCTGTTGAAGTTTCCTGAGACTTTTCATCAGTAGCCCCACATAGAGCACATTACAGTAGTCTAGCCGTGACGTCACTAGGGTATGTGTTTTTGAGTCTTTGGGCTAAACACTAGTCATGTTAATAACAATGTGTGGAGATGAAATGGAAGCAAATTTTGCAACGCTGTGTAGTGGACTCCTTACTGAGCCATCTGGTGCAGCACCAAAGAAAAGGCTTCCTTTTTTTCATTCTGCCACCACAGCTAAAAATTTCAATTGCAGTTTGCCACTAAAGGAGGTGTATTCCAGTGCTTTCTGCAGTTATGCATTTGTAGGTAACCATGCATGCATGTATGTTTATGAGATGTCTAATGTGTGTCTGGAATAAGAAATTAATGTTCGTGTTCTGCCTGATCACCAGTAGCGGGAAGTGTAGTAGTAAATAAAATCTATTTTATTGCCTCTTGTTATGTAGCTGATTTACAGTATGCTTCACTAGAGGAGTACTGTATATATAAAAATACAATTTGTTGATTTTTATTTCTTCTTGTTAAGACTGAATTTTGAAATGTTCCAAATTGAGGTGCCAGCTGTTCAGTTTCCACGTTGTTACATGTCATAGGAATAAATGCATTTGTTGGATATTGGTGCAGGCGGTGTTTTTGGCTTAACAAAAACATGCCCTTGTCTTTTCAGTGCAGTTCTTGCTGGGTGAAACTTCAGATATGCATTCCTGAAGTTCCCCAGCTGACTCTGTGGCCACAATTTTCACTGAAGTTCTGGATGTTTTAGGAGTACACTTATGGCGTTGGGGCAATAATAGAATTCCAACAAGCATTTACATCTGTTGTGGGGGAGTTCAGTGGGTTTCCTTTTGTGGCACAGCTCTTGTGATCAAGTAAAAAAATATGTCTAGATAAATGCTCTGTGGCCCTCTGCCCAGTCAGGACAGGGCATGAAGGAGTGAGTGGGATTGCACTCATTCTCGTCACAGTATCTCCAAAAGGTGTGAGCAGGCTTGTGCATTTACAACTGCAAAATTAAGGTATGGGTTATTTTTCCTTGGGTACAAATGTCCATGCACCTCCAGTGCTAAACTCCCAAGGCCCTAAAAAAGTGGCATCTATTTTCTGAAGAAAGAATGGGCTCAGATAGTTCATGCAATTGTCCTATGTTTTAAAGGCAGACCCTGGTCCTCCTCTACTCCTTAACAAAAACTTTTAAATTGCATGCAAGGGGGGCTTTTTCAGTTTTAATCCCCTCCCCTATAACAGTGATGGTGAACCTTTTAGAGACTGAGTGACCAAATTGCGATTCTAAACCCACTAATTTTTTCGCAAAGTGCCAATAGGGCAATTTAACCTGAATACAGGTGGCTGTGAAGGGGCGATGTTGGGTGCCTACAGAAAGGGCTCTGAGTGCCACCTTTGGCACCCGTGCCATAGGTTCACCAACACGTCCCTATAAGAAAGATTTTTGTCTAGGAGTGGGCATTATGGTTTCAGGCCTTTGGAAGAGCCAACTCGTGTGATGGCTGTTGCATGACTAATTAATGATACAAAAAGGAAAGTATGTTTCTCTTGTACAGATTTTCTCAATCAGTGGAAGTCTTCATGGGAGAAAGCATTTGATTTATATTGACTGCAGTTTCATTGGCTTACATGTAAAGCAGCTTCTAATTTTTTCTATATGGGAATGTATTTTATTCAGGAATTTTTTAGCATGTGAACTGCTTACAAGTGTATCTTGTCACCAGCTGATCCATGGTCTAGTCACAAGCCTCATTCACACATAACAGCAAACTATATGTACAGTATGTGTTTATTGTTTCAATTTATATATTGGATATAGCCCCCAAATCTGTTGTATAATACCAATTACAACGGTACCCATAATAAACTAAAACAGCACAGTTTCCAAAGAGGTCTGTAGCATATTTTTGTTAGCAAACAGTGAGCTTAAAACTTCAGCAGGAGCCCCATTAAGTCATATTAAAGCATGTTTTAACTTAAAAAAAGCTTCACAAACAGCTATGTAATTTAAAAGAAAAGAAAAATGTTTGGTAGAGTAACATCAGAGAGAAATTAATGGAACCCCTAATGTTTAGGCACAGTCTCTGACAATGATCTTTGTGTCCCCCACAGATGGGACTCAGATTTTTGTAGCATGGAAAAAGGACCTTTTCAACCAATTTTAAATCCTCTGGGAAATTTGTATAAGAACATGCAGTCTTTCAGACAGTCTGTTCCAGAGCCAGCATAGGGGTGGGTAGTGACGGGTCTTAATCAATGCTTTGTATACAACTTATGTTAGTTGCTTAACTTAATTTTAAATGCCAATTTAGTATCAGTGAACCCTCCCTTCCCCAATGTAAATGCAACTGAATTAAATTTCAGGGCTCACTAACAGTTAATATTTTTTCTGCTAAATTTCTCGTCTTGTAAACAGACCAGGCTGAGCCTCTCAGCATAGATTCACGGCCACAATTCAAGATATCACATGGCTGCTTCTCAGATGGGGGTCGTTGATACTGAGAAGATGGCTACCATCTCATTGGCCATGCTGCACCATAGTGCTGACATATGCTGGACAATGTTCCATCAGTAAATCAAGAGTTGACAAAGAATAGAAGAATAAGGGTGAGGACAATGACAGTTTGCTATACAATTCCTGGGGTAAAATCAATTGTTTTTTTGTTACTTTCCTGTGGTTTTAGGATTGACAGCCACAGAGAAGATAAACAGTGTCAGGAACCTACTATCAATCACTTTTCCTCACTCCTTTCTGGTGATTTAAAAAGCTAAAATTGTTTTGGGATACATTTAAGTGGAGCTGATCCCTATTTAGCAGATAATTAAAGGGGAATAAGAGCAAGAGAGACATTATTAAAGCATAATGATAAAACATAATCTTTTCTTTCTACCATTTCCAAGCAGGACTTCAAAACTATGGACATTTTCCCATGTATTTAAATTGTAACAAGGGTAGATGAAAGCCTCCACCTCACTGAGCCCTCTCTGAACCCAAGTAAAAGGCACACAGATCAGGGCTGGCTGCTCTGTACCTTTTAAAATATAGTCCAGTGGTTCTCAACCTGTGGTTCCCCAGATCTTCCTGGACTGCAACTCCCAGAAACCTCCACCACTTGCTGTGCTGGAAGGGGTTTCTGGGAGTTGCAGTCCAGGAACATCTGGGGACCCACAGGTTGAGAACCATTGATATAGTCCGTCTTCATTCCCATGTCTGTTCTGTTTCCATTTCCAGACCTCTGTTACATGCACATAAGTTCCATGATAGGATTGGGTGGGGTGGGGTACACAGGTGTCTGTGACCTGGGGTAGACTCTCAGCACCCTATTTGTGTGACCTATTCAAAGCTCATAGAACAGTCATCCTTCCAGAAGCATGTTTTTGATTGTGAGCCGCCCAGAGACCTTTGGGTAGTGGGCGGCATACAAGCTATATAAATAAATAAATAAATAAATAAATAAATAAATAAATAAATAAATAAATGTGTTAATTCAATCCTAACAGTGTAATAGTGGCCAAAATCTTGTTGCTTAACTTTGTTTGCAATTAAAAAAAAATTAAAAAAAATGATGTCATCTTCAGTGGCAGATTGCCACTGATGAATGACTTCTTTTTTTATTTCAGTTTGCTCACAGCGAGTCCAAATTGCACACAGCCTGAAATTGAAATAGGAATTCTTGTGAAAATCTACTGATGATGTCATTCCCATTGTGCAGATGCCCAACAGGATTTTGGCTGGTTTTTCAGTAAAGTCGTCTAGTAAACTGAGCAGAGCGTGAGAGAAAAGAAATGAAGGAATATTCCAGAATGTGAAACAGCTATCTCACCACCAGCATATGGGGAGCCTTTAATGTCAGAAAAATGCTGCTGGATCCCAATATGGATGTGAGACCATTGGCAGTAGTTCTCCAGTACTAAAGGCTCCCTCCATCAAGACACACCCCCAAAGGCAAAAGGGATCCCTAAGGAGACTCATAACCCAAAGAGGGAGTAGAGTATTTTATAATTAATGACATCATCTGGTTTATTTGGCATAAATTTAAGCCAACAGGATTTCAGCTAATGAGATAGATTCCATACAAGTGATGTGGTGTTTAATATAACTGGTCTTGTCAGTCACAGGGCTAGTAAAAGTGGCTGTCACCCTGAAAACACACACAGTTATGTGCCATTTGTTCATTGGTGGTTTGTGGACAACTCATACCAAATATGTAGATTTGGTGGTTGGTGAAAAGCTATCACGGGAGGCTTTCTGGTGGATTTGGGAAGGCCCTTCAAATTTCCATACAAGGGATAACTTTCTCTCATTGTTGGGCCATAAAGTGGAGGTGCTGCATGGAAATCTATCACAAAAGGAATGTGTCATTTACTGTTAGATTTATGTTCTTTTCATATTATCTATATTATGGTTTCTGGGAGGAGAAAGAAGCCAGAACCAGCTGGATATGGCTGCAGTCCCTCCTTGCCAAAGTATTTTGAAGGGCTGTATTGGATTTAATGAACTGGTGAAGCAAGTGTGAATGAGTACAACACATGCAAAGTTGAAACATACACACTCTTTAACCTCTCACACAAACTTATGTTGCCATGTCTGCTGCACAGAATGCAGACTAGAAAACTGGGATCCAGTTTCCAAACCCTTTCCCTGGGTAGGCAATCTGAGAAAGAAAGAAAAACGGCTCTATTGAACCAAAAGCTCTATGAACATGTTGTGTACATGTTTTCCAAAGAATTTTTTTAAAGGAGAGATGAGAGTTAGCAAAGATTGTCACTGGAAACCAAGGACAAAAATCAACAGTGCTGTGTGAAAAAAAGGACAAGGACAGAAAATTGACTTGTTTGAAATGAAGTATTGGAGGAAAGGCTTGCCAATATCACAGACAGCCAGAAAGGCAGAAAACTGGGCGCTCAATCAAGTCAAGTCTGAACTCTCACTCAAGGTAGAAAATGATTAAACTGAGCCTATCCTGTTATGCCCATATAATGGAAATACAGAAGGGACCCCAATAGACTATACTACTGGGAAAAAGTGTGTGTGTGTGTGGGGGGGGGGACAGTAGGAAGACCAGAAGGCACAATATGAGGCAGAGTGTCTCAATAAAGAAAAGCACTGCTGTCAGTGAGCAGAACTTATTGGAAAATACAATATTGCTAAGAAGGGGACGTAGTAGTAACAGAGAAACAACCAAACACGAGTTGTTCTTAGTTTGCAATGTTTGTGCAGACCTGTTAATGATGGAATATTTTGGAGGAGTCATGATTGGGAGTTCAATTCCACACTGAGCTTCCTTAGAATCATAGAATCATAGAATTGGAAGAGACTGCAAGGGCCATCTAGTCCAACCTCCTGCCATGCAGGAACCCCCATCACAGGACTCCCGAGAGATGGCCATCCAGCCTCTGCTTAAAAACCTCCAAAGAAGGAGACTCCACCACCCTCTGTGTCAGCACATTCCACTGCCGAACAGCTCTAACTATCATGAAGTTCTTCTTAATGTTCAAATGGAATCTCTTTTCCTGTAGTTTGAAACCATTGCCCCATGTCCTAGTCTCTGAAGCCATGGAAAACAAACCAGTACCTTCTTCAATGTGACATCCTTTCAGATATTTAGACATAGCTATCATATCCCCTCTCAGCCTTCTTTTTGTAAGGCTAAACTTTCCCAGCTCCCTAAGCCACTCCTTGACAGAGGCTGGACTCAATTATTTATAGGGTGTCTTCCAGCTCTGCAGTTCTAAGAATAGTAGTAGTAGTAGTAGTAGTAGTAGTAGTAGTAGTAGTAGTAGTAGTAGTAGTAGTAGTAGTAGTAGTAGTAGTAGTAGTAGTAGTAGTAGTAG
>JAHTLZ010000379.1:23688845-23700102 GCA_023846285.1 Phrynocephalus versicolor | reverse complement strand
AGTAGTAGTAGTAGTAGTAGTAGTAGTAGTAGTAGTAGTAGTAGTAGAATTTATTGTATAATGTTGAATTTCTGGTTAAATTCCTTTAGCAGCACAACAGACATGCAATACAGAATCACCCGCCCTCCGTATCCGCTGATTCACCACCCATTGATTCAGTTATCCACAGTTGGTGATCAGTGAGGTGGGAGTGGGGTGTCTGCAGCCATTCAAGCTTCCCAGACAGTGGACCTGCTGCACCAGGCGTACTGCTTCACGGTCAGGGGTGTCTCTGGCCATTCAATCTTCCTGGGCGGCAGACCAGGCAGTGCAGTAGCACACCTTGGTGAAGAGGAATGGAGATTCCCCTTGACAGCCACAGCAGAAACAGCCACTGCTGCTGCAGGCAGCAAAACCCATCCACTCTCCCTCAATCCCCCTACCGTCTTGCTCGCCTGCCTGCCTTGCTAGCTTGCAGACTTACCTCTCACCTCTCTTTCCCCTCACTTGCCTTCCCACCAGCACCTCTTGCGATAACTGGGAGCCCTGGTGCCTACCCAGTCCAACCAGCTGCTGACTGCGCTCGGTCTTGCCCCTTTGGTCCTCAGTGCCTTCCTGGCTGTTGCTCGCTCACTCTTGGCTACCTGCTCTCTCCTACCTGGGCACAAACCCCACCCACGCTCTTGTCTTTCAGTTGCTGCAGGCAGAAGAGAGCATGTAGCTGAGAGTGAGTGAGTGAGAGCCAAGTAGGCACTGGGGGCTGAAGGGGCCAGACCAAGTGGAGTCAGCGGCCTGAGACGAGTAGGGCGTCAAAGCTCTCATTTATGATGAGAGGCACTACTGGGAGGGGAAGGAAGGGAAAAGAGGTGAGACGTAGGGCTGCTAGCTAGGAAGGCAGGCAGGCAGGCAAGCAAGAAGGCAGGGGGATTGAGGAAGAGTGGGTGAGTTTTGCTGCCCACCACTGCAGCTGCCATTTCTGCTGCTGCTATGGCTACCAAGGGGGTCTCCACGCCTCCCCACCAAGGTGTGGTACTCCATCGCTTGGTCTGCCACCCAGGTATCTGGGGACACCCCTGGCCATTCAAACTTACCGGGCAGGTACACCAATGCACCTTAGAGCCACCCCGTCTGCTGTGCTCCCAGTGGGGGGGAGGGGTATCCAGGGCAAAACCTTTTGCCCCTGGCACCCTACCACTGCTGTCAGCCCAGTCACCCTTATCTGAGGATTTTAGTATCCACAGGGTGGCCTTGAACCAATCCCCCGTGGATACGGGGGATCCTACTGTACAGGGATTCACAGAGCAGAATGGCACCAAGTTCCCCAGATTTGTCCACACCTTTTCTCATTAACTGGCACTTTCAGTCTCAATAACTTGCTCAGATACATTTGTAGTAGAAGGAATGAAAGGTTTCATTACTTACAATTGAACAGACCAAACAGCAAACTGACAAAATGACTGTTTTCAGCAACAGACCCCAACAGAGTAAATAGAGGAGGGAAAGCACTCAGCACAGAAGTGGAGCTATTTCTGAATTGACAGGCAGGGGAGCAACAAGTGGTTAGCATTGGATGGATTGACAGTCACTGCAGCTCAGAAGGATACCTCCCAGCTGCTCCTTCTTCAAGCAGAATCTGCAGTTGTAAAAATCCAGCATTATGAGCTGTCATATAAAAGGTTCCCAACCTGAGCTTAGCTGTGCCTCATAATAGCAGGAATAAACTATCCATCTTCTCTGGACTCACTATATGAAAAATGCATAGTTTAATTTCTTTTTTAAAATTTATTTATTTATTTATTTATTTATTTATTTATTTATTTATTTATTTATTTATTTATTTATTATTATTATTATTATTATTATTATTATTATTATTATTATTATTATTATTATTATTATTATTATTATTATTATTATTATTAAGGAAATCACAACTCACTGACTAATATCCGATACACCCTGTATCTGCTCTTTGGATTTTATACACTCTGTTTAAGTCAAGGAAGGAAGGGACACTATAATGTCTGCAGATCAAATGTCTGCCACTCATCTTTCAAATAAATTGATAAAAGGCTCAGCCCTGTGATTGATGGCATCACTTATAATAACCCAGGTTGCATTACTGAAACTAGGCAAGAAGGTAGTATGGAATATGATCCCACTTTTGAGGTACATGGGCTGCAGTGCAGGATGTGCTACAGTTTTCACCTGGCCATTAGGTAATCTTGGCTGTGCTTTCACAGGGACTGAGGAAAGAGGAAGTTGGGGAAAGGCTAGGAAGTAGGGGTGGTGGCTGAATATCACAGAAAAAGAACAGGGCTAGACCAGTGGTTCCCACCCCTTTTCAAGTGCTGGCTCCCTTTTATAACAGCCAAATAACCTGCAACCACTGTGCCATGCTTGCATAAAAAGGAATTTTCAATGAAACAAAGTTGTTACTTCTTGGAAAATAGAGAAAAGGATTATTCCTCCACCCCCACCCCCACCCCCACCCCAAACGGCCAGTTTTTCATACATACACATACATGATAACTTTAATATCTGGCTTAGAAATTATTTAACAAGGGTTACACCATATATAAGAAGACCCAACACACACACACACCCTAGATACCATTGGTGACTCCCTTGGGGAATCACCACCTCCTGGTTGGAATACTGTAGGCTAGACAAAGGGGGCTAAGAAAAGGTGGTTCTTAGGCCTGCACAATTATTCCACAATTTCACCTTAAAAGCCATATTGGAGTTTCAGATTCAGGCACGATACATTAAGAGCTTGTAGAGGCAAGTCAGAGGAAGCATCCCTGCAAATTTGAGGCCTACAATTGTCTAGGGGTCTTTTTATAATGTTTTAAAGTGGAGTTGAATGGATTCATTGATTTGTCACTGGAAATTTATTGATTCGTTGATTTGTCAGCCTTGGTGAATCATGAATCATGATAAGTCACCAATATTTTTAATTTATACCCATCTCTAATTATAAAATGGTCATTCTTTAAAGTGCAACAGGATCCTTTGTGAGGAGCTTGTTGGAGCTTTTTTCACTGAGAACATTAGCTCACAGAATATAACACAAAAACATAAAAACATAGGAAGAGCCCTGCTGGATCAGGCCAAGGGCCATCTACTCCAGCTTCCTACATTTCACAGAGGTGCCTCTGGGAGCACATGAGACAACCAGATACCTGTCTCCTGATACCACTCCCCTGCATCTGGCATTTTGAGGTACCTTCCTTTTAAGATTGGAGATAATGTGTATCTTCATTGTGGCTTGTAACCTAAAATTGGATTTATCCTCCAGTAATCTGTGCAATCCCTTTTTAAAAGCATCTAGGCTAGATGCCATCACCACAATCTTGTGGCAAGGGGTTCAATAGACTAACAACACACTAGTTAAATTTATTTTCATTTGTCTCTTCTTACTGTCTCAACCGTCAGTTTGAGTGGATGACCCCTGGTTCTGCTATTGTGTGAGAAGGGAAAGAGCTTTCCTCTGTCCACCTGATCCTTGCGGGCTATGCTCTTATGGGTCGCCACACTGAGAGAGGCCAAGAAGACATCCACAAAACATTAAGCCTTCTCAGTTGTGGCACCCTCCTTATGGAATGTGCTCCCCACAGGTCTGCACCAGGCTCCCCTTCTACCAAGCTTTCAAGAGGATGTTCAAGACAAGGCCATTTACAGAGACTTCTAAGGGGATCTTATCTTGAGTCATGGCACATCTCTGTTGCCTGTCCCACCATTGTTTAGGTTTAGATTTTAGGTTACATTTATTGGATTAGATTTTGGTTAGTTTTCTTTGTTTTGTTACGGAGGATGTTTAGATTTCTTATTGATTATAAACTGCCCAGAATATAGCCTGGCACTAGTCAGGCAGCATAGAAGCATATGAAATAAATACATGAACGAATACGTTTGTGGTCTGTACAGCAAAAAACCTGACATTCATACCCCTTTAAAATTGCATTTGATCTTATTCTATTCTATCGTATCCTTTATTGTAATGTAGATGTTTATGGCAGATGATGGCTTAATTAAGAGAGGCTCGTTCCATTACAACATTAGCACATATGCTGGTGCAGTGGCTCTGTCAAAATATAACCAAGTTCCTTGTGTAACCTCACATCCCATACTGTTTTCATCCATTTTTGTCATTAATTAAGGTGGAAATGAAGTATGATAAAAAACGAATGGAAACAGCATGGGATGTGAGGTTACATAACGAACTTGGTTATATTTTGACAGAACCACTGTACCAGCATATGTGCTAATGGTGCAATTGCATGGAAATACCCAAGAACATCTGGATTTAGAACAAAGTCATTGCAAAATAATTGCAATAAATCTTTAACTTGCTCTGCCTTTCCAAACATCTGTGTGCATGTGTGTGTTTCTGTGTCCCATACATGGTAACAGTTTCTAAGTACAGCATCCCTTTTGTACCTCACATTCAGTACAACACCTTGCCAATGTGTATGCAGCAAAGCCTTAGCAGCTAGACGGCTCATGGCAAATGCTTTAACTCTGCTGATGGGGGAAAAAATGAAATGGAATTTTCGTTAAAGGATAGCGTTTTTCTAGCAATTTTAACAAAATGCTTTCATCTGCAGTAACCATGGTGACAGATCAGAGAAGCTCTCTCAAAGTGCCTCTCTGAATATAATTATGAAGAAAAGGGGAAAGAGGGGGGAAGCAGGGCGTTTGGAAGGGGGACGGCAGCTAAAAAACCCTCCAGGGCTTGAATAGAGGTAGGTTGCGACAGATTCAGCAGAATTGCCTGAGATTCATTTTCTTCTAAGTGAGGTGCTGAAATGCTTGCCTCTTAATTATATCTTGCAATCCCAGCAGACTGGACAGCACATAATCTCTGCCCCGACAGCGTCATCCACAGTGTCTGTGCATTGTCCTCCCACAAAGCTGTTCCATGGGAGGTGCAGATGATTATGTCTTTGTCCTCAAAATAATGAGAAGGAACTTGTGGTAGACCCTGACCAGTTTGCCCAATGGGCTTTCAGCAAAGTCATTTGCATCCATCCCAGCCTATACTGAGAAGCTGGATCTTTGACCTATCTTTGGCTTCTTTTGACGGCTAAATTTCAGCATATTCGGCCCGTGGATATGGAGACGTTGCTTGGAGAACCGAAGGCAAACATTTGCTCGTTAGATCTCCGTCAGTACTGGCTGACTAAAGCCGCCAAAGGGAAGCTGGCTATAGAGTTGGTGGAGACTGTAAATATTTCTTTGGATGGGGATTTTGTTCTTGTGTTAGTCAAGGAAGAAGAGGTGAGACCATTTACTGTAAAAAATAATAATTAAACAACTAACTTGATTCTAGTACCTATATAATTATCAGCTGGTCTCCAATTTACCATTTCTGAGTAACTCCAGACATATATGGAGGCAACAGACTATTTGTATTATTTCTGGTCTAGTTTTACAACCAAATCTGAGATTGCAAGCTACAGTGACATTGGTGAATGACCTGTGCTGGGAGAAGGGCAGGAAAAGTGCATCCATGCTGGTTCTGCTGTAATTCCTGATAGCTTTCAAATCTATTGACCATGGAATGTGAAAAGTTTAGCAGGCATAGAGTAGGAAGCATTTGTGTTTACCTGGTCCAGTATGACTGGAGAAGTGGAGATTCTTCCAAGAAGAAGGCCCTGGGAGAATATGACTTGACCGTTGTTCATTAACCTATGGCATTTCCTAAAATGTGATCTTGTCCCCTATGCTATTTGTTGGGAGATATTATCTGGGTTGGGGTTGATCATATGGGTTAAAATGTCGCACAAATATAGATTATGCAGTAATATGTAATGCTTCTTGGTATACTGCCTGTTTTCAGAACTAGAAAAAACTTTATTGCACAAGATCAGTTGAAAGCCTGATGAATTTTCAGCTTCCATCCCAGAACTTCCAGAGCATGATTTGGGATTTCAAGAACTGCAATTTTGACAGTTCTGAAGTTAGGTTTTGAGAATTTTAATGACAAGTGTACTCCATCCTGAATTCCATTTTCCAGCTTGGAAAAAAGGTAGCATTATTCTGACTGAATATTGATTGTGATTATTTAATAGAACTTGGCTCATTATGCTGTTTACTTTGCTTGCAGCACGGCCACTGTATTGACTCATTCTATTTGTCATCCTGGTAGCCCAGTAGTCTTTCTCCGTACCACAACTGCTTGCTCAGAATTCACATTATATATGTGTGCCGTTCATTGCTTTTTTCAGCAGGATCTACACCGTATTTGCTTTTACTGAATCTCCATTAATTGATTCCTGCCCAGTTACTTCAGCATATGAAAACAGGGCTTTATACTGAGTTCCTATACTGAAACATGCCTGTAGTCATTCTCAGAATGGTGCTGCCTATAGATATGATATACATACTCTGAACTCTGGAGTCCACGTTGCTAATAAATAATAGCTGCATAGAGAGTTGACACCGAACGAGACCTTTGTAAGACCTCACTAAATATCCATCCTTTCAGTCTGATGTATCGAACCATTAAGAACTGTTCTCTGCGTCTGGCCGTTCTCTGCAAGCCTCTATCTGGTTTTTCAATATGTGGGCTTTTTGTGAACCCTAACAATGTTTCATAGAATGTCTTTTTTTTTAAAGTGTACATGGTGTCACCTCAGCCTTACTTGCCCCAAATGATAAAATTTCAGTAGATACAATTTGGCTTGCTGCAGAATGTGTGTGATTTTTTAAAAAAGAGATTTCCAGCAGTATAAACTTGAAGCATGTATTCTCATCATCGCCTGAAGAAACCTGCCTGAACCTGATGCCCTCCAAATGTGTTATATTATAACCCCTATCATGCTGCCTCAGGATAACACGGGCTATAGAGGAACGCATCAAGAGAGTAGGAGGTTAGAGAAGGTTCACCTGCAGTGCAGTAACGTGGCATTGGCAGAACATGGACATGTTACTTGTTTAGGCTGCAGCTCCCAGAATTCCGAGTCATAGCCAGTGGGAGTTGTCATCTAAATAAGCCTAAACTCACACAGAGATTCTGGCGCTTGAAATGAGACAAGTCTAACATCATGCACTGTCCATAATATTGTGTTATATATCCCGAAATAGACGGATTTATTGTAATGCCTTGGTTTAAGAGTAACTTGGTTTACAAGTGTTTGCCAAGGCAAGCAAACATTGCTTCTAAATTTTGACTTGATCAGCAAGCAGTGTCTTGCAATTAGAGATGTAAAGGCCCATAAAAAAACTGGAAAAATTCAGGAAAAAGTGGTTTTTTGTGGGGGGTTTCCCTGAAGCCTTTTTGGGTTTTTTTCTGAAAAATTGGAAAAATTGAAAGAAGAAATGATTATGAAATGATTTATTTTAACATGATGAATAAAATAGTTTAAGACAGGATGTTCAAATATTTTCCAAATCATTTCTAAAAAATATAATTGAAACTTAGTCTCGCTTCCTTTTATACATTCCCCCCTTCCATTCTTTTTATGAGAATAAGGTTTTTATTTAATACTTGGTAGAGGAAATATGAATAATTATTAATTCTGGATTTTTACATATAGCTTTGTAGTTTCCACATAAACTAGTAAACAGTTCAGCACCTTAGGCCATTGTTTACCTTAAGGCCATGGACACTAATGTCTCCCTAACGAGCCTATTAAGGCTTTGTTCATCTTATGAGCCAATCAGACCAGGGGACAAGAGGTCAAGCTGACTATAAGAAGGGTCTCTTGCACTAGCTATACTCAGACCGATGAAGCTGTTTGGATGAACAGCGAAACGTTTCTATCTCTCAAAAAAGAAGTCCAGTAGCCATGACTCAACTCCCAGATAAACGCACCTGGATGAATGAGAATCTTCACAGTTCAGGAGATTGTTGCTCCATTTGTTACTTATAATTACAGATAAATATTATTTAAAAGGTAAATTATTTTTATAATTTTTGTTTAGATACACTATATTTTAATATGCTAGTTGTGATAATTTTATGTTAAGTCAAATTGTCCTTAGTCATATTTTATGTTCATAAAGTAACAGAATGACTTTCAAGCTGTAAAAGGGGGTGCTAATGTAGCATATTTTTTGTTTTTCCAAAAAAATCATTTTTTTAATCGGGGGGAATGGAAAACAACAGGGTTTTTTCCAAGCTTCAAAATTCCAGAAATTCAACATCTCTACTTTATTTATTTATTTATTTATTTATTTTTACAACTTATATGCCGCCCACTACCCAAAGGTAATTGCAATTAGAGGTGGGTTCGGGTTTGTATGAATTAAAAAAAATGTATGAACCCGAACTGGTTTGGATTCTTACCACCACCGCTGGCTCCTTGGCAGCGGCAGCTCCTGGCCCCTGCAGCAGGGGCTTTCTGAGGCGCTGGTATGGGGCCGTCACCTCTTTTTTTTCCCAAGCACCCACCGCACGGCCACTGGGGCCAGGTGGGCTATTTTTATTTTTTATTTATTTTAGTGCACCAACCCGGCCACCCCTGGGGCCAGGTTGGTGCTCCTTTATTTTATTTTATTTTATTTTTTACTTCCGGCCGGGTTCAAAAATAAACCGAACCAAACCATTTTTTTCGTTTCATTTCGTTTTGTTTTAAATTTACCCCTAGGTTTGTTATTTGTTTTGTTATGTAACAAAATGACTAATGAATAATGAAATGAACTAAACGTTCATTTCGTGCCCATCTCTACCTGCAATACAAGTAACTGTAGCAGGCCACATGATCACAGGGGAGCCAATGGTGGCTCTCTCTCCCCCCTCACTGGATTGTGGGTGATTTTCCAGAATGTTCCATCTCAGGCAGCCTCCAAAGTAGAGGGAGGAAAGAGGAATTGAGGTTTTACTTGAACCAGCCAGGAATGTTTTCAAAGGGGAGTGCAACTTAGGGGTTTGTTTTATTTTTCTTTATGTTTTTCCTTAATTTGTTTTCAACTTCCTTATTTTTCAAACTATTTCTATTCATGGGGCAGCTAGTCAAGTGTATATATGGGTACAAATTGCTTTTTATTGTTGTTATATAAAAAACACAGAGTAAAATCCAGTTGTTAGTCCCAAGCAGAGCATATTCTACAGCCAGGTACCTAATCCATCGTACGTATGTGAACTTCTAGCCAACTTATTTTGTGAGTTTTGGCATTTTGTGGATACAGTATGTGGTCAGTGGGACCCCAGAATGAATCATCCAAGCTTCCCTTATTTTTTATGGGGAAATTTGCTTTGATATAAGAGTTTTTTAGGTTTACAAGCATGTTTCTGGAACAAATTATGCTTGTAAACCAAGATATTAATGCACTTCAAATACTAGCAGTTTGTTCATTTTTAATGGTATGATAAAGGTATTATGGGGCATGGTGGCTCAGCGGACTAAGGCTCCAAAAACTTTTGGCTGCAAAGTCAGCAGCTCAGTGGTTTGAATCCTGGGATCCACACAGCGGAGCGAGCTCCCACTGATAACCCCAGCACCTATCAACCTAGCAGTTCAAAAGCATGTAAATGCAAGTAGATAAATAGGTACTGGCGTAAAAAGTGGGAAAGTAAAACAGTGTTTCCTTGCAGCCATGCCAGCCACGTGGCCATGGACTTGCACAACACTGGCTCTTTGGCTTGAAAAAGGAGAGGAGCACCGCCCCTAGGGTTGGACATGGTATTACCTGTGTTCACTTTTGAACCATATACTGGCTTGGAGACCGTGGAAGATGGAATCCAAACCAGCAACATGTCCAAACTATGGATGGACTGGAGTGTAAACAGACTCAAAATGAGAAGTTGCAACTGTTTTATGATTCTACTAGAAAGTCTGTAGTAATAGAAAATAAATATTGTATGTTACTTAGGGTCTTTGGCCTTTGTTGAGAAATGTGTCAGATCTTTCCATTTTGTGTCTCTGATTTGATCTTCAGTGCCTGATAGGATGTGCCCCTGGAAATTGTGATATAAATGGTCATTAGGAAGGTGGAGGACTCACATGAATGACACAACCAACATTGCTTTTTTGATGCAGTTTGGGCTGCAAGTCTCTAGCATTTCCATTTCTAAAGTTATTCACAAACAGCAAGCACATGAAATATAGACTAACTGACAAAGATGTGAACAGGTCTAATAATCCTGCATTTTAAGTAAACTGAGCAGCAAATCAGCAGTTCTTGAGTTTTGTGCACCTGCACAATTACACAAAAAGAGTCTCACAAATCTGCAAGTACCCTCTGAGACCACTCCACCCATATGTTAACCAAACATTGTGAGGAATGTGTGGTGTGGTTTCCTATATAACACACTACAAGTGCTGTCATGATTTATATTTTTAGTTGCAGTGCAGCTTGAATGTGTAACAACCAAGCAGAATTAGCTTATTTTGAGATGAGGAAAGCAGTTTACCAATTTTAATTGTATGTGTGAAACAACAGATTTTTATATAGACTAGAATGAAAGAAGATTGGAGTGCTTCCAAGTGGATACTTCCGAGCACTACTAATCTAAAATATTGTGTATTTTTTCTGTCTTTCTCTCCTTGATGGATTAAGAAGGAGGAAGGGAGAGGCGAAAGAAAGATTGGGGTGAAACAAAGAAGAAGCTGTTGACTGCATTGAACTCCAGTAAAACTGGATGAATCTTGTAGGGCACAATGGCTTTGGGGGAGATAAACTGAATTATTAAAAAATGGGTTTTGGGGTGCTGTGATCATCTCTGTTCCTTCAATTGCTATAACAAAATATTGTTCATTAGAAAAAGGCTGTTGGACGATATTGTACCCCTTCAGCATGACTTATTTAAAATTTGTTAGAAAATTAAGACTTGCATAGTGCTTCTTCCTGCTGTTACAGGCAAGGGATGTCAGTAGCACCAGTGATCTGTAGGCCTCAATGGCCCAGGCTGTATCAGTTAAAGGAAGGACCTCTTCCTTGGAATGAAGACATATAGCCTAGTGCTTTGGATCACTTGGTAGGAGCACTTCAGAAAAGCAGCTCCACCAACTACTTTTCTGAAGCAAAAACCATGGTGGTCCACTACTGGTGAGTAAGCCAACTGGCAGATGGATTAGGCAGTAGAGGCAATGGTACCAGCTTGCAGTTCTCATTCGAAATGGCATCGGCAGACAATCTGGTGTGTGAAGGATAGGCTGTGTGATTCCACATCTTTCTTGACCACACCTCCTTGACAGGAGCTGGAGTTGATGATCCATAAGATTTCTTTTAACTCTGCAGTTCTAAGATTGTTGTTGTTGTTGTTGTTGTTGTTGTTGTTGTTGTTGTTGTTGTTGTTGTTGTTGTTGTTGTTGTTGTTGTTGTTGTT
>JAHTLZ010000379.1:23661387-23685283 GCA_023846285.1 Phrynocephalus versicolor | reverse complement strand
CTTCTTCTTCTTCTTCTTCTTCTTCTTCTTCTTCTTCTTCTTCTTCTTCTTCTTCTTCTTCTTCTTCTTCTTCTTCTTCTTCTGCATCATCATTTTGGTCTTGACATAAAATACAGTATATTTCCAACTACTACAAGAGTGATTGCTTAAGCAGACAATAACAGGAAAAGCTTGTAGATATAGGAAGCTATAGGTCCCTACACCGGGACCTTCAATGGGAGTGTCCATTCAGAATTTGCATGGCACTTTATTAAAATCATGTGTAGAAAAAGCAGACTGCGAGTAACAATAAATCATGTAGAAAACTGCATGCTCCAAGTTTATAAAAATAGTATTTATGTCAATTATTTTCACTTTAATTAGTCTAATTAAGCATTTTTAACAGAAACAAACTTGGATGCCTTCCTCAGGTTCATAAGAACCGCTCAGCACTGTTATCTTAGCCATCTGTCATCTCATTCACCCATACACCCATCTCCGCACTACTTTTCTTCTCCTCCCCCTGTAGCAGCTATATCCCCATCTGTCCATTTTGCCATCCAAACAACCCTGTACCCAATGAGTTTCTATTTAATTGCTTGTAACTTCAGGGCACTCGTGCATTTTTCCATTCAGCATTTGTTGACGTGCAGGGCCGGAGTGCCTCTTTAAATAGTCCTGAGGATTGCTGCCTTGCTCACAGTTTTGACCACTTTCTTGAAAGGTTATTGCTGTGTGAAATGCTGCTAAACTGGGCTTATTCCCAGAGGTTGAAGGCTGTAAAATCCAAGAATCACACCTTGAATTTCCTGTGTGAGTAAAAAGGCACAAAATCATTATTATTAAGCAGCAGTCATAGGTGTAAATGAACACAAGGTGGCCCTGTTTGGTTCTCTCTCTCTCTCTCTCTCTCTCTCTCTCTCTGGTAGGCGGGCTAACAAAGTAGTAGATTACTCACGGCATAGAATGCTTTCTGTCTTTGCCTTCTACTTTAGACATTGAAGAATAATCTTTAACTTGTTCAAAATATTGTATTGCTGACTTGAGCCAGTGGATATACAGTGGACCCTCGTCTAACAAGCAGTTTGTTTAACAGAAAATTCACTTAAAGGAAACATTTTTGGAGATAGGGGGAAATCGCTTAACAGTATTGCCTATGGGGAGAATCCGTACAACAGAAAAAAACGGTTACGGTTAGAGATTAATCCATTTTCAATGCATTCCTAAGAGAAATTTGTGCAAAGGAAAATTTGCGTAACAGAATTTCATTTGGAACAAATTAATTCATTTATACAAGGTACCACTGTACTTCCTGTTCTACCATTTCAGACGAATGGGATGACAGAGAGATTTGTCTGATTTCCACTTGAATATGATTTGACCTAAGTTGCTCTCTCTAAAATGGGACAGAATTACCCTTCCGTTTTCACACTTCCCAGAAAGTTACAGTCAGAAATTGCACTTAAAAATTACATAACAGCATGTAAAGAAGCATGTGACCAAATACTTTTAAGTTATAGAAAAAATGTCAAGTCTGTATAGAAATTTTCTTATATAATAATGCTCACAGAAATACATAAGCATATCATTTTTGTATTATTTAAAATAAGTTGTTGCAGAAATGGGAAAGGACATAACTGTGCATGAAAAATATATAAAGATACTATATACAGTATAATGAAACAGAGAAAGTTGTCCATCAGCTACTCACATTTCATGGGGTGGTACATCTCAAAATCCCTTGTAGCAATTACATGGATACTTTAATTAGAGAGTTTGAAAACTCAACTCACTTTTAAAAACTGTAATCAGTGAAAAACCAGTTCCTTTCATTTTGAAAGGAGAATGGTGTTTTCATATTGGATCTATGTATTTGAAGATATGTCCTTTAAAGATTTGTTTTTGTCCGCGGAGCCGCACTGAATTGTCATAAAATTTACATTGCTCACATGCAGAGGCACAGCAAGGATATGTAGCGCCTGGGGACAACATTCATTTTTGTGCCTCTCCTGTCGCCCCTCCCTGCACTGCACCCAGCCAGCAACGGGGGCCCAATCCTGTGTGCATGGGGCGTGCATGTGTGTGCAGTTATGGGCGGATGGGTGAACAGGTGTTTGTGTATATGTAAACACATGCAGTAGCTTGTGCATGCCTTACACCTCTCCCGCGGTGGCCTGAAGCAACTCGAGGAAGAAGAGGAGGAGGAGGGCGCTGCAGCCACCATGCTCCTGACATTGCTGCCTGCCTGCCGCATGCACAAATGGAAATTTCAATCATTTTACTGATTCTTCTGAAATAATCCATGCTATGCTACACAATTAGATTGAAACATTTTGATGCCTCTGCATCAAATTGCATTAAAAAAGAATTTGCATCTGTCTTTACAACAGAAGACCTCAGGCAGATTCTGCCGCCTGAATGGCCCCTCTTGACTAAAAAGAATTAAATCAAATGAAGGTTAAAAGAGAAGATGTTTTAGGTTTAATTGTTAAATTGAAGATCAACAAGACACCGGGCCCAGGTGGCATCCACCCAAGGATTATAAAGGAACTGAGAAATGAAATTGTGGATCTTTTAAGAGTAATATGCAACTTGTCTCTTAAAACAGCCGCAGTGCTGGAGGACTGGAGTATAATGGATGTCACACCAATGTTTTAAAAAGGAAGAAGGGGGTACCTGGGAAACTACAGGCCAGTTAGCCTTACATCTGTCCCAGGGAAGAAGGTGGAAAGCCTCATCCAAGAGAAAATCTTAAAACACATAGAAGAACAAGCCTTGCTGAGGGAAAATCAGCATGGCTTCTGTAAGAGTAAGTCTTGCTTGACAAACCTTTTAGAATTCTTTGAAAAGGTCACCAGGCATGTAGATTTGGGTGAACGGGTGGGTATTGTCTATCCTGATTTTTCAGAAGGCTTTTGACACAGTCCCCCATCAAAGGCTGCTGAAAAAATTGCACAGTCAGGGGATAAGAGGGCAGGTCCTCCTATTGATTGAGAACCAGTTGACATCCAGGAAACAAATAGTAGGTGTCAATGGGCAATTTTCACAATGCAGAGAGGTGAAAAGCGTTGTGTCCCAGAGATCTGTCCTGGGACCGGTGCTTTTCAATCTGTTCATAAACTACCTGAAGACAAGGATAAGCAGTGAGGTGGCCAAGTTTGCAGATGACACAAAATGTTTCTGTGTAATAAAAAACAGAGAAGATGTGAAGAGCTCCAGAAGGATCTCTCCAAACTGGAGGAATGGGCTGCGAAATGGCAAATGTGTTTCAATATAGGAAAATGTAAAGTAATGCATATTGGGGCACAAAAATCAACATTTATCCATGACAGATCAGGAAAGAGATCTTGGTGTGCTGGTAGACAGCTCAATGAAGGTGCCTACCCAGTGTGTGGTGGCGGTGAGGAAGGCAAATTCCATGCTAGGGATTATCAAAAAGGGGATTGAAAATAAAACAGCCAACCTTATAATGCCATTTTACAAAGAGATAGTGAGGCCACACTTAGAGTATTGTGTACAGTTCTGGTCACTACATCTCAAAAAAGACATATTGGAATTGGAAAAGATGCAGAAGAGAGCAACTAAAATGATTATGGGGCACCTCCCCTATGAGGAAAGGCTACAGCATTTGGGGCTCTTTAGTGTGGAAAAAAGGCACCCAAGGGGGGATATGATTGAGACGTACAAAATAATGCAGGGCATGAGTAAAGTGGATAGAGGGAAGCTCTTCTCCCTCTCACATAATACCAGAACTAGGGGAAAACCACTCAAACTGGCCCAGTATTCTAATCTGTCAAGGTCATTTTGGATTTTTGTCCTATCCTAGGAAATTAGCCACCCCTCCAAATTTGGTATCATCTGCAAATTTAATCAGTCTACTCTCTATTCCTTCCTCCAAGTCATTAAGATATTGAATAGTACTGGACCCAGAACAGAACCCTGGGACATGCTGAAGAGAAGCCATTTATGATTACCCTTTTGGCATGATCAATCAACCAATTACAAATCCACCTGTGGATTACCACAAATTTAGGTTTTAAATGGCAAAATGTTGCAATGAGATAGCAATAGAATCATATTTTACTAATGGCTGGATGTTCCTTTTTCTTCCCCTAGAAGACTATTCAGCCAATATGTATCTTTAAATCAGAGCTTTGGACTGATCCTTTGGGGGGGAAAACAACTCCCAGAATCTCCTGGCCAGCGTGACTAGATTCTAGAATCTGTGGTCCAAACAAACCATCAATAAAACCAGTGGTTCCCAGTGGTTTTTTGGACAGTAATTCCCAGAAACCCTTGCAGCGCAGCTGGTGATGAAGGCTTCTGGGAACCCCACTCCAAGAATACCTAGGTTACTCAGGGTTGGGAACCACTAGATTAAACCATCATATATGAACATTTTAAAGTTCCTGTAATACAGGAGTGGGAGACTTGTAACTTTCCCAAAATTACTGAACTGGCAATGGCATCTCCGTCCATCATTGACTATGTCGGCTGGATCTAATGGAAGATGCAGGCCCAACGTGATCCAGTGAGACAGCTGGAATGAAATACATAGGAGCTGCCCAGTCCTTATTATCTATGTGTTTTCCTTCCTGGAACATATCTAGAGAAGAGTCTCTGACATAGGCCGCAGTCTCACTAAAGTTTTCTGCGCATCTTAATTTGATGTGTAGTTTGTTTGTTTGTTTGAGTGGTCACGTGGTGTTTGATGCACAGTTAGTGTCCTATCAACAGAGTAGTATTTTACTACTATGTGCCCGTCTCTACTTGCTTACTGTGCATCTTTTCCCTTTTTCCTGGGTCATTTTTCTAAGTCTCCACTGCCGGACCCACAGGAAGTGGCAGGAAATGGGTTACGAAGCTAATTACTGCATATTTTCTGGGGTTGCACCTCGTTAGAGTAGCAAAGAACTGTGCATCTTTAAGGGAAGTTTTTTAAACCAACCCCTAGCAGTGGTTTAAAAAACTTGGGGGAAAGTGCGCTTCCGGGGGCGTGGTTGGTCGGGGCAACAAATTACTTCCCTTTGCGGTTAGGACGCAGTCTTTTACTGCACAGTTCGCCACAGCAAAAATGCACAGAAAATGCTGGTGAGACTGCGGCCATAGTAATAATAATGACTATGTGCTGTCAAGGATCTGAAATAATGTTACAGAAAGGGAGAACCATGACATCAGAAGGCCTTGCGCAGTGCCAGACAATTGACTTGCTATAACAAGCTATAAGCAGCACAGATAGTATGACATTAGATTAGGCAGCAGACATCAAGAAATGAAGAACAAGCATAGAAACTGGAGTCTCAGCAGGAGATTAAGATTTGTTTAGGGTTGGGGCATACGTTGGCTTGCATCCATCCAATTATCTTGAGTGGCTGCAAAGTGTTAGAAGAAACAAAAGAACTGATTTTGAGCCAGACGTTCTAGGCTACTTCTAACATTTCTTTCAATTTTTTTAAAAAAAGCACCTGACTGTAACAAACAGATTATAATTGTGATAGCCTGTGGGGAGAGGTTTTCCAAGTTGTATAAATGATTTAGGAGCTTAAAGAGTTCAGTTTTCACTGAAGTAAAACCATAGCACTTGGATTTAGGATGACATTGTCGATTGGCTTCAGTTTGACTTCACTGAGATTAAATTGGCTGAGATCCGAATACCTGTGACATAAAGGAATTGGTGCATAGGGCTGCAGATCCCATTTCATATAGAGCTTTGGGATTGAATTTTTCCAAAGGCTCCCCCAGGAACTGTCAGGGGAACTGCCAGAGGTCGGTCAACTTGACTAGGAATTGCTAGAACAAATCCCTCAAAGCGATGTTGTGTGTAAGTCAGAGGCCAGAACAGGGGTGTTTATGTGCTTCAATCTTCCCCTTTGGAACATAGGTTCCTATCTCATTTCAGTTTTCAGTTTGTAAACTGTAGGAAGATTTTCAAAACTGTCTTGAAATGTGTTGAACACAGCTTTATTATTCAAAAGCCCTGTAATAAAAACGCTGTTATGATCAGATTGGGTCAGAGATTATGTGAGATGGGCCATGGTCTATGCTTGAATAGGGTGGCTTTGCTAGCCCTTGGATCTCACTGATCCTGCTGATTCCATCTCCTTGCTTGATGCTACCTATTCACCTGTCCTTTCTTTCTGAACCAAGAAATGAGGGAAATGAAAGATCAATAACTTCCATGGCCATTTCCTCTCCCTTGTTGACGCAGACTTGAGTCCCATGAACAAGTGAACAGACTGGGCAGAGACAGTAGAACCACTGTTTTATAAACACAGTACTTGAAAGGAAGTGAAGGACGACTCAGTTGGGGTTAAGAAGAGTTCACAGAAGTAGCAAGAACCCTCTGTAAGGGAATGCACCGAGTCTTAGGTGCAGGATGAGATTGCTAAACTGGGACAACACTAGACAATTTAATGATATAAATCATATAGAGACTGACTCAGGCTAAAACCAGCCCAAATTTGAAAAACACTTTCTGTCAAAGCTAAGATGGACTTGTGTATGCGTCAGATCAGTGCTGCAGGGAATGGCATAGGTAAGCATGGCCAACCCTTTCCATTGTGTATTAGCATTCTTAGCTTGTAAGATTCTCCCCACACCCACATTTACTAGCTGGGTTGGACATTTCCTCCTCAGTGGTTTCTGTTTTGATATTATATCTGCATGGCTTTAAAATTTCAGTTTAATTCTTTCCTATTGTGCAAAAACAAAAAACAAAAACAAAAAAACCCTGCCCCATCCATCTTAATGAGCAGCAATGGAGAGGGTTCAGCACTACTGCCTGTCCACCTGTGCACTGCTTTGATGAGCATCTTTGCAGCATTATCCATGTTAAACAGGCAAAAGCACTAGGGGGGTTGTGAATGTGACAATTAACAAAACAGCAATCAAGCTAAGTGTTTAATTTTGGGAAATTATCATCTTTGAGCGGATGTGGAAAGAACTAAAAAACAACAACAACCCAGGATTAAATGTGCTGTATAAACAAAGGCAATGCTGGACTGTCAACATCACCCACTGGAAAGAATGAGCAGTGACTATGTTAAACGAATTCCTGAATACTCTCGGCTACTTTGCCTGAAGCAAGAAGAGCAGTGTTAAAAATAAAATGCAAAGCCTACACAACCAATGGGAGGATTTCCATCAGTGGTAGAGTTCACAGGGCCAACATCCTGTAGGGTCTAGTGGAGATGTAAATCCACACTTGTCTCATTTTCCTATGTGGGGACAAGGGACTGTGAAATGATTTTCTTTGTTTTGCAAAATGACAAGATACTCCATGGTGGCCTTTTTTAAAAAAAAGAATACAAAATCTCCCGAATAATTCAGTACACATAAAACGACAATGGCCATTGTTTTGTTGGGTGACCACTTCTAAGGATCAGAATCACTGTGGACTTGTTGAATCAGAATCAGAGTACTTTTATTGGCCAAGTGTAGTTGGGCACACCCAGAATTTGTTTTGGTAAAATATGCTCTCGATATAAAAGGAAATATAAGAATCAGATAGTCAACAATAAAAACACAGTACAACAATACAATATAACCCATTATTTAAAAGGAAGAAGAGAAGTAAAAATTAATTACTCAACAGTTTGACAGCACTTGGAAAGAAACTATCTTTATATCTAGTTGTCCTAGTATGCCCTAAATTGCCACCCGGAGGGTAACAATTGAAACAGATTATGTCCAGGATGTGTGGAATCTCGCCCTCTTTTTAGCTCGTGTGGTATACAATTCCACAATAGATGGCAGATTAGTAGCAATATTTTTTTCTGCAGTTCCAATTATCCTTTGAAGTCTATATCTGTCATGCTTAGTCACAGAACTAAACCAGACAGTTATAGAGGAACAGATAATAGATTCAATAGCACCTCTATAGAATTGAATCAACAGTTCTTTTGGCAGTCTGAACTTCCTAAGTTGATGCAGAAAAAACATTATTGGCAGTCTTGTTTATAGTCACTCTGTCTGTGCTTGCTGTGAACGTGTTTTTTGTGTCCCAAACAGAAATTACATTAGTTTCTCATAGGGATCATTTGTGCTAATTGCTGATCTAGTACTCTTTATATCCCTGGTGTATAAGAGCAAAAGACTTATGGTGGCACTAGATGCTACATGGTAGATTTGTGATCAGACTCCCCATGTTAAAGGATACAACTAGAGATGGACACAAAATGTTTTTTTTTTCAATTTTCATTTAGTTTTGTTTCCTAACAAAACATTTTCATTTCATTCTGTTTCATTTTTTGGGTTTTTATTATTTATTTTGACAAGTGACAATCTTGGCACTTGTCAAAATAAATAATAAAAACAAGCACCGATCAGCTGGCGTGTGGGGGAAAAAAAAAAAACCAACCGGCTTCCCCACGCACCAGCTGGTGTGCGGGGAAAAACAAAACAAAACAAAAAATTCCAACCAGCCTCTCTGCATGCCAGCTGGTTGGCAGGAGGGAAAAAAACCTGCCAATTGGTTTTCCCCATGTGCTAGCTGGTCGGCTGGAGAATTTTTTTAAAAAAACCCTACCAACCAGCCTCCCCGTGTGCCAGCTGGCCAGTGGGAGAAAAAAAAAATCTCCAACCAGCCTCCCCGTGGCACAAAACAAAACAAAACAAAACAAAAACACCACCAACTGGCCTCCCTGCTTGCCAGCTGGTCACCTGGAGTTGTTAAAAAAAAAAAAAAAAAAAAACCAACCCTGCCATCCGACCGGTCCAGCCCCAATAGTGTAAATAAATAAATAAATAAATAAATAAATAAATAAATAAATAAATAAATAACAAAAACAAAAAATGAAATGAAATGAAATACGAAATGAATTAAAAAACATTTTTGTAAGAAATGAAATGAAATTGGGGGGGGGGGAGAGAAATGAAACGAAACACCATTTTGGCATTTCATGCCCATCTCTAGGTACAACCAGAGAGATCACAGTTAAATCTTTACTCAGGTCTGAAGTGTGCTAAGTCTAGAGATAGATTCAGAAGAGTTGCTGATGGCTTGATAAAACTAACACTGCCTGCGGTGAAAACACTCATCTCTTTCCCCCCACTATTGTCTCTGATTAACCAAATTTTGCAAGTTCTTCTTAGAAGCTCTGAGCAGAGATTATAAATGGGACAAATAACTGGGATGTTGCCACAGGCAACAGTTTATACTGCTGGTTTTTTTTTAAGTAGCCCACCTCTCCATGTACTCACAGTAGCTTTCAAGCTTTCAGTAAAATAAGAAATAGATCGAAGAAGCCTAACGTTAAAATGACATACATTGGTAGAAGAGAAAATAGTAAGCAATGCTGGGCTGGCATTGTAGCAATTATGATGCCTTTTGTTACACTGCCTTCCACTGTCTCAAATATAAGGTTGTGTCCACCAGGAAATACATTTTCACACTGGAAGAAAACACAGAGAAACTGATCCAAAGAAAAGAACCCTGTTTCTGCCTCCCCCCCCCCGGTCGCCAATTTCATGGAAGAGCAGAAGGAAAATAAAATGTTATCATGCCAGTCTTAGGATGGTAATACAGTGGTCCCCTGCCACTTCATGGTTCATATACTGTGGTCCTGGCATATCGCAGGACCGCAGTATATGAAAGGCAAGCCCCCCCTGGGTAAGCTGCTTGGGCCTGCTTGAGGCCCCCTGCACATAGAATTTAATTATGCAGGCTACACATTCCCTGCCACCCAGCAAGCTCGGTAGTCATTTTACCAACCTTGGAAGGATAGAAGGCTGAGGGTGCTACCGGACCGGGCATTTGCCTCTCTAAAGTCTCTTTAAAGGGGCGGGGTATACTGATCTGTCCACATGATGTGCGCAATAAAAAAGAAACAAAGATAATATAGAGCAACTTCAGCAGAACAAAACAGTCAAAGCAGAACCCCTGGAACTTTGTTTTGTCTTTCTTTTGTTGCTAAGCTGTAACAGTGACAATTCTGCTGGGGACAGTGGTAAATGTTATATCCCTGTGATTTCCCTCATTACATGCAACTTATCTTTGGTATTATCTAGTCCACAATCAAAGGAGAGCCAGCCTTTGTAAGCTCAACAAGATGAGTTGCCTAGTCACAGTCAAGGGAGAATCAACCTTTGTAAGTCCAGCAAAATGGGTTGTATAGTCCATAGTCAAGGGAGAGCCATCCCTCACGACCACAGCAAGATAGATTATCTAGTCCCCACTCAAGGGAAAGCCAACCTTCGTAAGCTCAGCAAGATGAGTTACCTAAATCCACAGTCAAGGGAGAGCCATCCCTCATGAGCATATCAAGATGGGTTTTATAGTCCACAGTCAATGGAGAGCCAATCTTTGTACACCCAGCAAGATGGGTTACCTAGTCCACCATCAAGGGAGAGCCAACCTTCGTAAGCCCAGCAAGATGGGCTGCCTAGTCCATGGTCAAGGGAGAGCCAACCTTTGTAAGCACAGGAAGATGGGTTATGTATTCCAAACTCAAGGAAGAGCCATCCCTCATAAGAGCTGTCTTCTTGCACTTACAAACCCATCTTGCTGTGCTTGTGAAGTTTGCCTCTCCCTTGATTGTGAACTAGGCGATCCATTTTGTTGGGCTTACGAAGGTTGGCTCCCCCTTGACTGTGGACTAGGTAACCCATCTTGCTAGGCTTACGAAGTTTTGCTTTCCCTTGACTGTGGACTAGGTAACCCATCTTGTTGTGCTTACGAAGGTTGGCTCTCCCTTGACTGTGGACTAGGTAACCCACCGGCTCTTGTGAGAAGAGTGTATCCCCTCTAATAAAAAATGGATCTTTTTAACAACTCCAAAACTCAAAAGGTAGTGGCTGTGAGGGAGGGATGCAAAGCGGATGGAGAAACCCATGACTTGACTACCTCTGTGTTATACCCCCTTGCTTGTGCTCCTTCCTTCTGTGCTACATATAATTTACCTCCTTCCCTCTCTATTCTGCTTCTTTTTCAATGACTATTTATTTTCCCCTCATACCAGGGCCACCATCCTTAATCTACCCACTATTTACATTGCAGCTTTAGATGCAAACAGACTTTCGAAAATCTTCACCCCACTTCTGAACAGTGAAACTGGGGAACCTTTCCATTTGTTTACTCTGGAAGAACATTTTTTTCTAATGGACTGTCACTGGAGCAACGAAGTGCCCCGCTAATGTTGTTCCTTGCTGCTGCTGCTATAATAAATGTAGACAAATTGGACTCCTTCGGTTTTAGATGTTATGCTAACTGATATGTTATAAATTGATTCAATATTTTGCAAGCTCCCTTGAAAAACAGAGCAGAGAAAGGTAATGGTAAAGTTAAGAGTAAAAAAACACCTATGGCTTTCCAGATGTTGTTAGATTTCAACTCCCATCATCCCCAACCAGCATGGCAGTGGCCAGGGAGAACAAAACCATAACAGTGGTTTAAGCGCTGGTGATCTCGCGGCTGGACTACTGCAACGCCCTCTACATGGGGTTGCCCTTGACTCTCCTCCGGCGATTGCAGCGGGTGCAAAATGCGGCAGCCAGGCTGGTGGCGGGTGTGCGTTGTTATGACCACATCACCCAGTTCTGACTCGCCTGCATTGGCTACCCATTGCATCCCAGATTAGATTCAAGGTCCTGGTTTTAACTTATAAAACCCTCCATGGCTTGGGCCCGGACTACCTGTCAGAGCAGATCGCCCAGCGATCAACCTCGGCCCGACCAGTTCGGCAGTCGTGAGCGCACTCGCTTTGGGTCGCCACTCCGCGAGAAGCCCGTAGGGCATCTACGCATAACCGGCCCTTCTCAGTGGTGGCCCCCTCCCTTTGGAACACCCTCCCAAGTGAAGTGCGCTCTGCAGAGTCCCTGCAGGCCTTCCGTAAAGCGTTAAACTCTGCTGTTTCGGGAGGCCTTTGGCGACCTTTCATAAGGTTTTTTTTTCCTTCCGCCGTTTATACCTTGCATCCCAGTGAAGTCTCCCTGTTGGGAATTGTACGCACTGTCAGGGCGCTAAGCCGGTTAGAATAGTGTGTTGTTTGTTTGTCTGTTTGTTTATTTTTACTTTATTTTGTTGCCCTATTGTATTGTATCATTGTTGTTTATCATTGATAGCCGCCCAGAGTTCCCACAGGAAGATGGGTGGGGTATAAATGCAATAAATAAATAAATAAATAAATAAATAAATAAATAAATAAATAAATAAATAAATAAATTCCTCAATCCTGCTATAAAAATAGAAATTTTAAAAACCATATAAACACAGGTTGTCTGATCATTCTCCGCTATTCACAGCATTCTCTAGAAGCAGCTGACGTACAAAAATATTGTTTGAAAATCAGCACATCTGATCTTGGCCAGGGTGTTACCTAGAGCCATCTCTCAATCCTCATTTAAAATGGTTGCCTACAATAGAAATGTTTTCACAGTAAAGTCGCCCCCTACTTTGCCATGGTGCTAAAGTTTCCTAACATTTAATTGCTGTTTGGATAACATTATTGCAAGCAATAGGAACAGAATGAGAACACTCTGCAAATAATAAAGCTTTAATATTTAAAAGGCTAGTTATTTTTAATTAGAATTTAAAATCCCTGGGGACACTGTCAAAGAGGAGCTATAAAGGCCTGCCTGCAAATGAAGAAAAGAATCCAGGGAATGCTTTCTACTCTCGATGAATCCAGCCCAATGCATTCTCTTGCACAAAATAATTCTTGGGGTTCGTTTTTCATGATCCAGAGCCAAAGTTTTACCTGAAAAAGTCTGCTATCTTAGAAAGGAAAGATAAATTGCACCGTTAAAAATGTATGTTGTTTACACCTGGATAGCAAATAAAAAGAGTATCAGCCAAGAAAATTTTTACTTGTGATGTTCAGGGCTATCCTTCTCCTCAGAACTGCTTTGCTAAGTTATTTTGGTGGATTTCATTAGGTAATGATTTCTTCATTCTAATTTAACAGCAACTGCCTATTTCTGTACTTCTCTTTGCTTGGACCTTAATTAAATATACTCATTTGGCAACTGGAATTGATCTGCTTGGCCATATCTGGCTTCACGTTTTGTCGTCAAACACGGGTCAGCCGAAAGATGGTGCCATAGTTAAATAATCAAACAAGAGCTCTGAGCAGGGAGCATTTGTATAAATATGTAAGCACGATTCTCCTGAATATCCAAAACATAAAAGTTTATGGATAATGTGAATGGTGACACCCTGTCTCTGAGGAATCTAGAAAATGACTGTCCCATAACCTACTTATAGTGACTCATAACAAGGCTTTCAAGGTAGGTCAGATCTTTAAGTGGTTTTATACCAGCTCCACTCCCCTGGTGAGTTTATGTGGCTGAGTCCTGGTTGCAACCCATCCTACCACATAGAGTTGAAAGAGCAGATACATTTTGTTTGTATTTTTGTTTTTGTTTGACTTTTATACTGCCCATCTGGCAACCACGACCACCCACATCAGTTTGAGACAGGCTGACTGAAGAACAGGCGTAATCTTGCTTGTGCAAACCCAGGAATCACTGTAGTGCAAGATGGAACAGAAAGTGGTTCTTCTTTGTTCTTGGCAAATTCTTTGTATAATTCGCATAATAGTAATGTTCATGAGGGAAGAACAGAGTGTGCTTTTAAAGTGAGCAAAGAATTCCTCAGTCCTGTACAGGGTTCATCAGTTTCATAGGTTGACGTGTTCCTAGGCAATGGGTTGTCCTACAGACATCAGACCCCTCAATAGCTTGGACGTAGAGCTATTAAATGCACTCAGAGCTGTCCATCATTTTCATCAGAGTAGGACGTTTCAGTGTGACAAGGCACTCAGTAAGGAATTGCCAAAGCCTTTGAGGTCCAATCAGGCTGGCAGTAGTGAAGACAGAATTTCAGTTGTCCAGTATGTTCTATAAAAAGATTGTGTCTTGCTTTAAGCCAGACACCTGGAGAGGCACTGTCATCATAGCTGAATCTGCCTCCTGAATTTATGTTTGAATCTCTGCTGGTGATGGGAGTCTACACAGAGTGGAGGCAATATAACTTGTGCTTCATTAAACAAGTTAATTTCCTGTCTGATTCTCCTGGGACATCAAAGTGCCTCATTTTGAAGCCCACTGAAGCATGCATCAAGGGCTCTGTGGAGACGCATCCTCCGAGTTTCCTAAATGCTCTCCTTCATTCATTCTTTGGAACTCACTGTACCTTAAGTCTCTGATGAGCAGCAGTGCCAGACTCTTAATTTAACGTCATACAGAACAATGCTCCTTGCCAACCTCTTGACCAAAGCAATATTTTATATTGGGAGAAATATGCTGATTACTTTACCTTTGTAACCTAGATCACTAATCTAAACAGACCTCCCAAACTGATTGTCAAGCTCCATGATAATCAAAGGAGATACTGTATTAGGTAATCCTAATGTCCTGAAAAAAGACAATAAATACAATCCAATTTGAATGTCCCTTGCCTTAAAAAGTGGTGTGCCTTCCTTCTTATTTTAAATTTATCTTTGCTGCTACACACATACACGTACACAGTTTTCATTTTCTATTTGGTTACGTTGCTTAACTTGAAACCACTGGCTTGGCAAAAGCCCACTGTGAAGAATTCACATGACATTTTGCAGACAAAGTTGCTCGAATTTGGCTCCTGTTCATCTCTCTATAACTGTTAGATTTCTGTCTGTATTGCTTGAGGATAAAATAGAAGGCTTCCGAAGCCAAAACACGTTGGGCTTTTGTTTCAATAAAGCATCTTTCTGCTTAGCATCCTGAGACTTTGTCTCTTTTGACTCGGTTGCTTGAGGATGTGGACAGGATCCTCGGAAAGATGAAAGCTACCATATGTGTAGCATCCGTGCTCTTCCTGACATAGAGAGAGAGAGAGAGAGAGAGAGAGAGAAACTGTCAGAGGGTGCTGACTAGCCAAATGTGTAAGACGAGTGCTACCTTGCAGCCAGGTAGGCTGCTCACATATTTAAAGGAAGCTCTTTTGGAAAAAGCCCAGTCCTTACAACTGCTGTTTTCATACTATCTTAAATGTCTTTTAAATGCTTTATGTCTTTTAAACTATTTTTAATCTTGCCATGTTTGATACCTCTATGGTCATTCAAGTATTTTATTTTAGTACTTGTTTGTTTTAACAATGTGTGAGCCCCCTGAGTCCCTTCAATGGAGGAAAGGCAGCATTAAAGGGCAATAAGCAAATAAGTAAATACATTAAATAGATCATTTAACATTCATTTCACACTCAGGTTTCTGAAAAGAAAATTTAATTTTTGTTCCAAGAATTGTCAGGGAAATAGCATACAAGATACCTGGCAGGGGTCTTCATCAAGATATTTAACCAGTCCTTACACTAGTCTATTGTTCCACCCTGCCTGAAGTCCTCGACTATTGTCCCTCTGCCCCAAAAAATCAACAATCAGCAGCCTTAATGACTACAGACCGGTTGCACTCACCCCGATCATTATGAGGTGTTTTGAGAAACTGGTACGTAGTCACATCATCTCCTGTCTTTCATCGACATTTGACAATTACCAGTTTGCATACAGGGCAAATAGAGCTACAGAGGATGCCATCACTACCACTCTCTACACTGTTGTGTCCCATCTGGAGCAGCCAGGGAGCTATGTAAGGCTGCTGTTTGTGGATTTTAGGTCTGCCTTTAATACTATCCTCCTCCACAGACTGATATCCAAACTAGAGGTGCTTGGACTTTCTAATTCCATTTGTCTCTCAGTTTTGGACTTTTTGTCAGACCGCTCTCAGAGGGTTAAAGTAGGGTCCCACAAGTCCACAGCCAGCCTCAACACTGGTTCCCCACAGGGTTGTGTGATGAGCCCCCTGCTCTACACCCTCTATATACATGATTGTACCTCTACCCACCCCGGCAACAAAATCATCAAGTTTGCTAATGACACCACTGTGGTGGGGCTCGTTTCCGGAGGGGACGAGTCCACCTATCGGGACGAGGTGGAGCGGCTCTGTTGTGGAGATAATAATCTTGTCCTTAACACCACTAAGACCAAGGAACTGGTGGTGGATTACAGTAGAAAAAAATATGGACACACTGTATAGAGAGGGTGGCTGCATTCAAGTTCCTGGGTGTTACCATCGAGCAGGGCCTGACCTGGAGTCCTAACACTAGTGTTTTGGTAAAGGAGGCCCAGCAGAGAATATACTTCCTCAGACTCTTAAAGAAAAACAATCTTAGTGAGAGACTGGTGGTGTCCTTCTACTGATGCTCAATAGAGAGCATTCTTACATACTGTATCTGTGCTTGGTTCTCTAGTTGCACAGCCACAGAAGGTAAAGTGCTCCAGAGGGTCATAACCACAGCCCAGGAGATCATCGGTCATCCTCTCCCATCTCTGGAAGAACTATACAGTTCCCATTGCCTTAAAAAGGCAAATAACATTCTATAGGATTCATCTCATCCTGGACATAGTCTGTTTGTACTGTTGCCTTCGGGCAAGAGATACAGAGTAACAAAAACAGAACAAACAGACTAAAAAATTGTTTTTATCCAAGTACCATAACCATCTCAAATGCTACAACCAAATAGTGTGACCTTGGGGAGTTGTGATGGATGTATATGAGTTCTTTTAATTCCTTTTACCTTTTAAATGTATTTTTTTCTTTCTAATTTTAGGTATTTTTTTCACACATGGGAAAGCTTTCTATTTTGTTGTACTATGTACAATGACAATAAAGTACCTATTCTATTCTATTCTATTCTATTCTATTCTATTCTATTCTATTCTATTCTATTCTATTCTATCTAGTGTGCTATAAGAAAATGGATGAATTGTTTCTCTATCATCTTCATTAGTTAGTGGTTCTTAAGACTGTAATGGCAAGTTTCAGGAGGTTGAAGTGTTCAGGAAGGAAGTGTAGCAGGGTGTTAAAAATATGGAAATATGTTGAAAAATCCAGATTCATCATCCCCAGGGATGAAAAAAACATCTGTGGAGAGTGGTTGTGAGTAGACATGGGCACGACTTAGCGGAATTCACGTTTCCGTTTCCGTTCCTCGTTTCCGTTACGGAACGGAAACAGTAACGGGAATTACTCCGCCAGAACTTGAACTCGAACCGACTAAAGAATAATTGGGTCTGATTTGTCGTTGTCGTTCATGGCATCGCGGCGATCCCGCAATGCCAAGCGGCACAGAAAAAAGTTTTAAAAATAAATTTAAAAAAACCAATTCCCGGCCAAAAAGCAGGCGAAAATATGCCTGCCTGAGTGAGGGCTCAGGGCACCTACCAGAGGGGTGGTTTCTGGGGTGGGGGTCCCCGGCCTCCCCCCTCTCCTCCTGTCCCTCCTGGGCTGCGCTGGGGGCGGGCATCCTTGTCGTCCCGCCAAAGTCACCGCCTTGCCGCCATTCAAGCGGCACAGAAAAAAGCAGGCGAAAATATGCCTGCCTGAGAGTGCACCTACCAGAGGGGTGGTTTCGGGGGGGTGTCCCCGGCCTCCCCCCTCCTGTCCTGGGCTGCTCTGGTGGGGGAAATCCTCGTCATCTCGCAGTCGCTCGCAACAAGCCGGACTCGCCGCCGGCCGCCGCAATTCAAGCGGCACAGAAAAAAAGTTTTAAAACCCCCGATTCCCGGACCAAAAAGCAGGCGAAAATATGCCTGCCTGAGAGGGCACCTACCAGAGGGGTGGTTTCTGGGGGGGGGTGTCCCCGGCCTCCCCCCTCTCCTGTCCTGGGCTGCTCTGGTGGAGACTTGCAAGCAACAAGCCGGACTCGCCATGCCATGCGGTGCGGGCGGGGGATCGAAAATGGGGCAGCGACCGCAATATTTTTTTTGAAATCGTGAAGTGGTCCAAAAACACACAAGCACCACACAGTAACATGCGAAAATTGCTATTTTAAAACTGCCAGAATTTTTACAGTAGCAGTGGGTTTTTCTTGCAACAAAATGTCTCCTCTTTCCTCTCTCCATTGATTTTGTTTTATTTTATTTTATTTTATTTTTTACACCTGCGCAATGATGGGCTGGCCATGTGGCCATGGGAGTGGACCATACAAATTTTTGGAGCCATTCCACCAATCGCATGGCCACTTGGCCACTGAGACTTCTGGGATGTGCCAAAAAGCCCACTAACCCTGCCCTAGCCCTAACCCTAACCCTTACCCATACGCCACACAGGGCCACAGTACACTGTCCTCTTACTGGGTCAGAGAGGCACCCAGAGGTGCACCCCACTACCCCACCCTAACCTCACCAGTAACTAGCCTAACCCTAGCCCTTGCGCTAGCCCTGTCCCCTAAGCCAGATCTTGCATTGCATTACTATGCAAGTACGCTTCCCTTCTTAGTGAGACACAGCGGATGCAGAGAGTCTGCCAGTTCGTCACTTGTGGCTCTGGCTGACTCCTGCAGGCCCGGCTCGGCAGCATGTGTGCCATGCAAACCATGCCCGTCGAGGCCTGACTGATGCAGGGAAGGCACCCCAAAAAGAGGGGTGCCTCTGCCAGTCTGCTGTGTCTGCAACTTGGTATGCATGTCCATATAGCTATGCATGCCCTTTTGCAGCAGGTGAGGAGAGGAGGCCCCCATGCCATGGGGGGGTCTCCAGGAGCCTGCTTTCCCTTCCTTCCTAGCGGGTGAGGAGAGGAGGCACCCCCCCCAAAAAAAGAGGTGCCTCCAGGAGCCCACTTCCCTTCATAGCGGGCCAGAGGAGGCACCCACCCCACAGAGGTGCCTCCAGGAGCCCGCTACCCCCCCTAAACCAGTACTAATGACAGACGAAAAAACAAAAAACGAAACGACTATTTTTTGCGATGTTTCGTAAAAAACGGAAACGAGCCGACACGGGCCGCCTCCGACACACGACAACTCGAAAACGTCATTTTCCCTAGTCGTGCCCATCTCTAGTTGTGAGTCAAAGTGGACAATATAGAGCTAGATGAACCCAGGACAGCAATGATCAAGGAGAGCTAAAGAAAGAAAAATGGGGCAACAGAAACAGGCAGAATGGAAGATGGAGAGACGTGTTATCTAGAGGTTCAGAAGATGTGTGCACCTAGTGTGAGAAAATAAAACTTGTTTTGTGTGTGTGTGTGTGTGCGTGCGTGTCGCTCTCTGTAGAAGAGAGGCAAATAAGGGTTAGGAAATAGAGGAAGTGAAGAATTTAAAAAAGAGCAATGCTTGCTCTGAAAAGAAAATGGAAATGAGATTTGACATGTTACAGGTACTATTGGACTGACTGAATTGGTTATAGCTCTTGAGGATTTTACATATCACCCTAAAACTGCAAGCCATGAAAAGACATCCCAAAGGTGCACTCTATAGGACTTGTTTCCATATCATGTGCCATTGAATGGAATGGGAATATAATTATTGGTTTTGTGTTATTCCTTTTTAATCTCTGTGTTATTTGTCTAGTAGCCATTCTTGGCTCAAAGTATTTTGATGTGTTCAGTAATCATTATTTAATTGTTATTTTTCATGCTTGCACTAGTTTATTGGAATATAATTTTATATCCAGAGTAATTTACAATGTGTAAGGTGAAAACTAATAATGAGAAAAACCAATAATCAACAGTGCAGTTTTGTCCATTAGTTTGTATCTGTTATTTTGATATTGCAACCAGTTCTGCATACCACTTGTTACAGTGCAGACTTTTGGCTTGTTTTTGTGTACTGAATTACTTCATGTTGAACCATACTATGTGATATAACAATCATTCTACACTTTCATCCTTGCTATTCCTCCTCTTACTGCTCCCGCCTTCATGTTTTATTTTCCCATCTCTTCATAATGCTCTTTTTCTCCTTCCCCTCAGTTAACTTTCACTTTTATTGCACTTTGTGTTCTCTCCTTTCCCCATAGCCCCCTCCACAGTTCCCATCATGCACCAGGTAAGTGCCACCATGAGGAGCATCACCTTGTCGTGGCCTCAGCCGGAACAGCCCAACGGCATCATCCTGGACTATGAGATCCGTTATTATGAGAAAGTGAGCCGGATCTGCATCCCCGAGATTAGCAGCGCTATGGGCTCAAGACCAGCCACTGTAAGCCTGAATGTATTTGAGGGAAGGGGTTGGGGCTGGGCCATTAATGGCAGGGAAGTGGGAGGGCTGCAAGTCACTGCTGTTTTCCCTCTGTTGTGGAATGTTCAGTATTGGTGTGATCCAACCTTAGCTGAAGTCAATGGGGAGATGCTCTACTATAGTGGTTCTCAAATTGAGTCACACCAGTGTTCTCGCACTGCAGCTCCCAGAAACCCCGGGCAGTACAGCTGATGGCAAAGGCTTCTGGGAACTGCAGTCCAGGAACACCAGGATGACTCAAGATTGAGAACTACAGCCCTACTACATGTTTTTAACCAACCCTAAGTAAGACATAAAGAGCTATTTGTTCACATTGAACCTGACAGTTTCAGATTAGTGGTGTTCTCTGTGTTTACACTACAATTTACACCCTTATAGAAATCTTCCTAGATGAGCTCATATAGGAAATATATTATTTTGTGTTTAAGGTGCCACATGCTTTTGTTTAGTTTTACTGGATTTTGCCTGATATATTTTCCCATTGAGTATTCATCCTCTAAGTGTGTGGGGGCCTATTTTTCTATGTGTTGCACTAACTTTTGTGGAGTTTCTCCTTTAGGACTCTAGTCTTAACTATACCCCACCAACACATGCACTTCTCTCATTAGTTTCATTTTTATTTCCTTTTGTTTGAGCGAATCATAGAGCAGCAGGAGCACAGAATTTATTCTCCCCGAGCTTCAGCAAGTCACCCCGATGGGTGTGGGTGGGTGGGTGGAGACATTGAAACAGTACTCAACTTAAATCACACTCTCCCCGTTGATTTCTGCTTGCCTGCAGTGTAAAATTGTTTCATTTCCTCACATTCTTGAATGATGGCTGTTTCTGGTGGCTTAATAACATAGTAGGAATGACAAGCTTTCATGATGTCTAGTAATTGCTTTGCCCACTCTGCGCCACTTCCCCATGCCTGTCATATCTTCATGCAACTCTCTCTTACGCTTCTCCTATCCCACATATGACCTCTGTTTTATAAGAGCTGGTTATATGGAGTGCAACACAGATCGTCGTAAATTGGATGGTGAACTAGTTTGGCCCATGAATCCCTGGTGTACAATGAATGATATCAAATACCAGATTTTCAGGAAATGAGTATCAATGGTACGGCAACTAGATAGATGAGCCAAACATGCACGTTACTGTTTATTATGACTATAGGTCTACCTAAACAGAACGGAGAGAAAGATGAAACAATATATCTATATACATTTTTGATAGCACAATTCAACATTTAGCAGATAGAAATTACACATTCAAGCACTAGGTATCATTGTAGCCTTGGGCAACTCACCACTTTCCACCTTCCATTTTCTTCCTGTCAAAAGAATGTCTAGGAACTGAACCGTAAGAAATAGTATATGACCATCTCCAGCCCCTCCCACCACCGCCCCAAGGATGGAATTGCATTGTTTCTTCAGGTCTCATTGTCACAGGGATAATGGACAGTGATGGCTTCTTTGCCAAACGGACACTTCACACACCAGTTGTGAACCTCATTGTATGAGGGCACTGGAGTGAGTCATGTAACGGGACTTTTATTGAGCCCACACCGTTCATAGTCCAGCACAGCTGGGCCAATGAGACTCAAGGGAGAATAAGATGACACCGAATTTTTGAGTCACAAGCTACATCTTTGGAAATATTTTATTAAAGCCCTAATAGCTAAAATAGGTAATTGAGCAAAAGAGTCAGAGCCTCGTTTTTACAAAAAGCCATAGAAAATGTGTGGGTAAGGTTTAGAGGCTGAATAGTGAAGTGTTTAAAATTGAAACACAATATATATTCCCTCAATATATATTCTGAAATTCAACTCCCCCTGGGGTTGTCTCGCCACATACCGTTAATGATGCAGATACTGGACTTGTTGCCTCAGAGCTAAATGTATGGCCAACAGAGTGTTCTGTTGGAAGATTTCATTATCTGAAATGGAAGTTATTTTTATCTACTTTCTTATTTACAGTACTCAACATGCCTCTTAATATTACAAAATTTGAAAATATATAGAGATGGTAGTACAATCATAATAAACATATTACATCAAAACAATAAAAAGGACAGTGGCAAATTTTATAGCCAGAGAAAGCCTGTTCAAACAAGAGAGTCTTCAAAGGAAATTTAAAGCCCATTGAAGTCTCACACTGCTCAGTAAAGGACTTTGGGTTTTTTTTTTTACACAATGTAAAATTAATACTTGCTTCTTATAGACAGCGCATGCACAGACTCTGTGAGTTGTGTTTTTGGTATATGTCTATCACATGTTCCTGAACATCTGCTGCAGTTTGTCTTGTACTTTCTTGGACAGAGCACATTCATTGCACGGTGTAGATCAGTGTTGGTGAACCTGTGGTCCAGGTGCCAAAGGTGGCACTTGGAGCCCTTTCTGTGGGCACACAACATCGCCCCTTCACAGCCACCTGTATTCAGGTTAAATTGATGTATTGGTACTTTGTGAAAAATTAGTGGGTTCTGCATCGCAGTTTGGGTACTCAGTCTCCAAAAGGTTCGCCATTACTGGTGTAGACATTATTGGTACAGCTACATTAGGTGCCTTTTGGCTACCTTGCATTACTAATCATAAAGAGGAGGGACAGGACCCTCCTCCCAGAGTACAGGAAACATACTAATAGGGTCATGTTACATAAAGCCAGATTTTGGCAGAATATCAGTGAAAAACTTCCAAATTGTTAGAGCAGTACGGCAATAGAATCAATTAGTTCAGGAGCTGTAGGTCTTCAGGAGAAATTGGATAACCATCTGTCAAATCTACTCTGATTTGCATTCCTGATAGGCAGGGGGCAGGATTGGACTCAGTATGGATTTGGATGCACACTTGTGAAGACAGAATTTGAATTGCTTAGTTAGGTTAAGGAAATGCTGAGAACTGTGTCTTTACCAGCTGAAGAAATATCAAAGTCTACTGAGTAACTCTCAAGGAAAGTATCTTAATTACTCATACCATACGTACGCTTTGTATCTGTAAACACAGTGTCTGAATGTATTCTCAAAGGCTTTCACATCCGGGATCTGATCGCTGTTGTGAGTTTTTCGGGCTGTTTGGCCATGTTCTGGAAGTTTTTCTTCCAGGACATGGCCAAACAGCCTGAAAAACTCACAACGGCTAACAGTGTCTGAAGTTATTTTTCATGTTAAACCAGCAAACACTTATTTTTTATATATAGGAATGCCTCGATTTAAGAATTTAATGCATTCTCCATGACATTTTGTATTGTAGAAAATTTGTAAACCAGAAATGCATGGGTGTGCAATGCATCCTGGGTAGTTTTTTTCACAATGCATTTAAAAAAATTCATAAACCAAGGTAATGTGGGGAAAAATCATAAACCAAGGAATTGTTTTCAATGGATTTCCTTTCATGAATCGAAAATTACATTAATGGAGGCGTTCATAAACCAAGAGGCATCTGTATATTGACCAGTCTGGAAAGAACTTTGTCTAACCCTAAAGATGGTAGCAAAGCAGAGTCTATTTGTTGGTGCAGCAGAAGATTTGATTTCATTTTTCAACACAATTTTAACTAGTGGAAGCCTAATCATGCCAGTAGAAGTGAAACATCACACTTGTTAGACTCCATGGTCTCTTTTAGTGATGTAACTGAGGCTTGTAAGAGGGGTGCTGACCAAAAGTGTGCTTCCAAATCTCTATGAGCTTTGTAGGCTCCTTCCAACACAATTATTTTATGAATCTATGATTTGTAGTAACAGTAAACCGAAAGATTCAAAGTGAAGGAGTAGCAAAGGCGCCTGAGAATCAGACAGAAGAACAGAAGTCTCTTCCATGGGGGAAATAACACTTTTGGGAAGCTGAAAGACACAGCAGAAGACTAGTTGTGCCAGAAGTCTGGCACAAGACTAGTTTCACTGTTTGTTTGTTTGTTTGTTTGTTTGTTTGTTTGTTTGTTTGTTTGTT
>JAHTLZ010000379.1:23632243-23661377 GCA_023846285.1 Phrynocephalus versicolor | reverse complement strand
TGTGAAAGGGGAAAATTATATACTGGTACTCTCAATAAGAGAAAGGAATGAGAACCTTTTTTGTGTGTAAACCAAACAAAATAACACAGCAAAAACAGCACTTTTCATGCAAATAATACTGAGTGTCAATGGCTGATGTTTTGTTCCATTGCCTTCAAAGGATTTTAAACATTGGAGGAGGGGTTTGGGGGGGGGGGCAACTCAGTGTTTAAGCATCAGTAAATCCTCCTTTGCTTGTGTTATGCATGCACTCTGATTCTCAAAGGGAAAATATGTTAGTTTTGTGCAGAAAGCTTGCACAATTGATAGAGAATGGACTGGATAAATCCAGTGCTCTTTCTCTTGATGTTACTCCAAGTTGAGGAAATGTACAGGGCTTGAAAATTATTCAATGGGCTGTTGAGATAGCCTAACACAACGAGAAGGTAGAATTCATGTTGTTTCTCCATCCTTGGAAAGCAGGTAACCAGTATAGTGTGAGTGGGCTGATTCCTCAGCAGTGAAATAGACAAGGCAGCAAAGCTCCCTCTGTCGTGGATGTGCTTTGAGAAGTGGCATATCTCACTGAGCTTCATTGCTACTCTTTTCTCCCTCTAGTGACTCACCCCTAAGCTCACTCGATCTCACCCGATTTCGGAAGCTAAGCAGGGTCAACCCTGGTTAGTACTTTGATGGGCAACCACCAGGGAATACCAGGTGTTGTAGCCGCCTGGAGTAGGAACTGGCAAACCACTCCAGTATTCCTGCCAAGAAAACTCCATGGGCATGAAGTCACAAAAAGTCGGTCACGACTGTAACGACACAACACACACAGTGACTCACCCCACAGAGCAGCTTAACTAGAAGACTTATCTCAAAATGTGGCTTTACTACAAAGCGATCCTTGTCTAGAGTCCAAGAATTCTTATTGAACAAGGAAATGAGGAGTGTCTGCATGGACAATATGACTGAATAGATGGACATTTTTTTTGTATTTTTTTAAGATGAGCTTCCCTCATATTTTCAATTAGACAGGCAAGGACCATTCTCTGAAATGGAAGCAGCTAATTGAAATCTTAACAAGAACAGCTGTAGTGCATTATTAAATAATAATTGATTGTTAGATGGAACTTTGTTCAGAATTTAGATTTTAGACGTCAGATAATGCAGGTCACCAGTAATTAGCCATCAAAGAGAACAAGAAAATTAAAAAGAGGTGTGAAACATTTTTACTCCTCTAAATTTATTTTGAATCATTAGATCAAAAGAGGTACAATAATGTTAATGATATTAATTTGTTAACTGACGTAGTCTCTAGGACCATTGTGGTAAAACTGCAAACAGGCAGTGCCTTTTATCTAAATGCATCGAAAAGGAAAGGGGAAGATGTTACAAAGGATCTTATGTCCTGACATTTGATCCTGGATTGCCATTCTGGTTTGCTGAGCCAGGGCAAAATCATACTGTGCCCATTCAGATATAGTGGCAAACTGAGCTTTTCGAATAAAATAAAATAAATCATTCAGCAGCCATACTCTTGTTATGCAACTCAGCCTGTGCCAAGGTGTACACGACTCTCATACAAAGAGATGGTGTCATATACACCCTGATATTGAAAAAGGAAGCCTCCAGTCAGTAGCAATCCACCTAATCCTATCACTCTTGCTGTAGAGACAGGAGGTGCACAACATTTCAACCAGTAAATAATTACTCAGAGTGCAAGAGGAGAACGAAGGCAGAAGGTATGGGTGCCTGAGTCTCTTTTTAGGCTCGTTCGTGTAGTGCCAAGTATGTTTTGCTATTACATGTCAGCTAAGCCATAATTAATGTTTTCTTAACTACTCTGCCTCCACAATACAGCTCACTGTATTATAATGATCCTTGCAAGGCCACAGGGGTCCTCTAATACAGTCATAGCAGAATATGACACTTAAGAGTTTAAACTGAGTTTTGGATGGAGAGACTGCAGGGGACGATCCCTCCTCAGTTGTGGAACTCACTGGACTTGAGAAAACTACACTTAGCTTGGCCTGTTTTACAAGTTGTATGATTTAATAAAAAGTTCTAGGGTGAAATGGAATTAACGGTTTTAGGATCACATGTGTATGTCATCCTGAACTCCAGGGATGAACACAGACAGAGAAATACAGTACATAAATAATAAAGATTTACTATTAGCCATGAACAGAGCAGAAAATTACAAAATCTTTTTTTCCTTTTTCAGATGACTACAAGTCAGAACTGAGAGAACAACTGCCTTTGATTGCTGGGTCTGCAGCAGCAGGGGTTGTCTTTATAGTCTCCTTGGTGGCTATTTCAATTGTTTGCAGCAGGTAACCTCTGTAAATGTAGCTTTTCTTTTTCATTCTAAATATTTTCCTGAATGGGACTGAAAACATACAGATTTTCTGCAAGAGTCGCTCAGCTCTATAGGAGTTACCATAACACAATCTACCAATCAAAGCAAGTGCGGGTGAATTTTTTGTTTGGGGAGATTGAGGTGTGCCTTTTTACGAAGGGCAAATGTTCCAGCCAGAAAATAGTCTCACATATGGAGATCAAATCTGTGTACAATATATTTCTTTCATATAAAATGTAGAGGTTCCCAAGCAATGGCACAACTTGTTAATATGAAACTTTTTTGGGTAACGAGGGTATAAAATCTTATTTTTTTTATTAATGCTTATTGCCCTTAAGACATGTTGGGGGGGAAATGTTGTGCTCTTTTATAGACATTTGTTACTTTTTAAAGAATGAGCAATAGCTACTCAATATAATGCTATAATTATTTTTAATTTATCAACATATACTTTAAAAAATAACAACCTAGCAGTTCGAAAGCATGTAAATGCAAGTAGATATATAGGTACTGCTGTAAAAAGCGGGAAGGTAAAACAGTGTTTCCGCCATGCCTGCCACGTGGCCATGGACTTGCACAACACTGGCTCTTCAGCTTGAATATGGAGACGAGCACCGCCCCTAAAGTCGGACACAGCTAGCACACATATGCAGGGGGAACCTTTACCTTTTCAATAGATTACTTTTTTAAAAAGGAATATTTCAAGTTATTGAGAAATGTTGGATTAAAAAACCAACTTGAGTCATGTCAGGCTGCATTTGTTGGTTTCTACTGTGAGAAGGCTTTCCTCCCTGTACATGCTACTCTTTCAATATTGGTCCTGATCTTGACCCATTTACTTGCTTCCTTGCTTGCTTAAAGCTGCTTTTCTCCTGAAGGATTCAAAGTGGCTTACAATGTTTAAAAGAAGCAAAGTTAAAAACAAAATAAATTATTACATGAAAAAAATTAAACAATATATTTAAAATAATAAGAGCAACATTAAAACACAAATAATGCATAGAATAAAATGTTTCCTTTAAATTCCCCTTGGGCAACCATTCATTTACAAGGAAAGCTTTCCTGAAGAGAAAGGTCTTAACGGCTTGTGGATGGACAGCAACAAGAGGGATAAGGAGGTTCTTCTGTTGGGTCTGGGTCTCATACTGATCCCTTGTTCTTCTGGGTCGGCCCACAGCTTTGTTGAAGGTCCACTTTGGATATCCACAGACCTTAAGTGCTGTCTTCAGGTGCCTGTCTTCCTTCTTCTTGGCTTCTGTGGAGGTGGGGATACTCACATATTAGACAGAGGATGTACACATATTAGACAAAGAAGATAGGTGGTTTGAGAGAGGAGTCAGGGAAGCCTTTCATGTGAGCATTGAAACCCCCTCCCTCAACAGAGGTGGTGGCCTCAGGCATAGTCTATCTGCTACTTATCAGGGTGTGCTTTCAACAGTACCCAGACAAATCAAAAAGCCTTCACCACCAAGGCCATAGCTAACGGCCCATTCTTTATAGGTTTCAGCACCTTAGGCCATTGTTCACCTTAAGGCTATGGATACTATTGTCTACCCAACGAGCCTATTCAGGCCCTTGTTCATCTTATGAGCCTATTTCAGACCAGGGTGACAAGAGGTCAAAGCTGACTATAAGATGGAGGGCTCGCACTAGCTGTATTCAGACTGAAGGAGCTGTTTGGATAAGCAGCGAAACATTTCTATCTCTCAAAAAAGAAGTCCAGTAGCCATGACTCAACTTCCAGATTTGTTAGAGAAGGTTTAGGTCTGGCATAACAGATGTCTGTTATTGCCTCACTGTTGTTTCATCTCTCTCTCTGTCCAACGTTGTCTCTTCTGCCAATGGATTTTAAGCAGCAAAGCCCATCTACTGGCAGATAACTCTGTTGGCAGATCTCTGAGATTAGTCAGCAGAAGAAGGATCTGTTAGCAGAATGGAGCTAACCCCTTATGACTGAAATGTCAAATTGCAATTGTACTGCTGTTGTTTAACCACTCTTGCTGAATTCTGTTTTAAGATTTTTCCTAATTGTAAATGGCAGTGGCCAAAATCCTGTTGCTCAGCATAGGAAATTGTTCCAGAGTAGGCCTACTCCATCAGTAGGCATTTAGTGAGTTACCTGCTCATATGTTCCATTTCTTCAAATGGGTTTACTGTGAGTACAACTTCCTTGAGTCTAGCAATTCACAGTCAAAGTAAACCCATTTGAATTAATAATGAACCTTACAGAGAAATTGACTACTCTTGATTCAGCAGTCCTGCTATAGTGCAGTTTGGTACACAAAGCAACATAAGAACATAAGAACATAAGAAGAGCCATGCTGGATCAGGCCAAAGGCCCATCTAGTCCAGCTTCCTGTATCTCACAGCGGCCCCACCAGGTGCGTTTGGGAGTGCATGAGACTAGATATCTGTCTCCTGATACCACTCCCCTGCATCTGGCCCTTGAAGTAACCCGGTTTAAAGCCTGGAGACTCCACATCTCCATCATGGTTTGTAACCTGTGATGGACTTTTCCTCCAGGAATCTGTCCAATCCCCTTTTGAAGGCATCCAGGCCAGATGCCATCACCACATCCTGTGGCAGGGAGTTCCATAGACTTACAACGCGCTGGGTGAAAAAATATTTTCTTTTGTCTGTTCTTACTCTCCCAGCCCTCAATTTGAGTGTATGTCCCCTAGTTCTGGTATTTTGGGAGAGAGAGAAGAGCTTCCCTCTATCCACTTTACTCATACCCTGCATTATTTTGTACGTCTCAATCATATCCCCCCTCAAGCGCCTTTTTTCCAGACTAAAGAGGCCCAAATGTTTTAGCCTTTCTTCATAAGGGAGGTGCTCCAGCCCGGTAATCATTTTAGTCGCTCTCTTCTGCACCTTTTCCAGTTCCACTATGTCTTTCTTGAGATGCGGTGACCAGAATTGTACACAATACTCCAGGTGGGGCCTTACTATTGTTTTGTATAATGGCATTATAATGTTGGCTGTTTTATTTTCAATCCCCTTTTTGATAATCCCTAGCATGGAATTGGCCTTCTTCACGGCTGCCACACATTGGGGAGACACCTTCATGGTGTCTCAGAAATTTGGTCAATATGCATTTCTCGGTGAGATGTTCTAAACAGTTCAAGAGAATGGCAAGAAGTACTCAGAAGGTAGGAGGGAGAAAGAAGAAGACATGAAAAAAGTAGGAAAAGACACCCAGGATAATATGGGGAGGGGGAGTTTATGCCTTAAATGGATTACCCTGTCTAGAGCTAACTTATAATGTGGGCTCAGTTAAAGGTCTTGAGCTACAATTTTAACATGCTCAGTAGGGAGTAAGCTTCACTAAGCCCACATATTAGACTGAGCTGCTTGATCCTGACCAGATAAAAGCAAACAAACCTGTGAACCCCTACCATACAGCAGGAGACTCCTGTTTTTACAAGTTTTATTGGACCTGTTTTGTAGCCAAAAGGGGAAAAAAACCCTGTGTAAATGTGTATTGCTTGGGCACTGATTATACTAGCCTTTACTTTTTGTTTTCCCAGGAAGCGAGCATACAGCAAAGAGGCAGTTTACAGTGATAAGCTACAACATTACAGCACTGGCAGAGGTGAGTGCAGAAGAAGCCTTTGGAAAGCTTGGGATGAGCCAGAAATTAGGAGTGCCGTAGGTAAAGTTTGCTGGCCAGACCTGAAAAGGGATCTTTCTCTAGTTACCTGGTTTATAGTTATAGCATGACTTGGAGAGGATATGAAACCAAGAAGTCCTAACCGATGATGGGGGAAGAAGGAGTGGGCAAGAGAAGTGAGGATTGTAAGGAATTGCTTTGACTCCAGAAGACCCCTGTGAATTCATACCTGTAAAACTATTACAGAGAAAAATGTTTATGGGAGAGGAGATAATGCAAGAACAAGCATACCTATAGCAGACATTTAAGCTTGCATGGCAGTTAGAATTTCCCTCCAGAGATGCTCCACACACAGCAAATCAAGAACTGAATGCAAGGGTGGAGGAAGACTGCAAGGATTTTAAAAGCCCTGGTATCCTCAACTTCTGATTAGTTTTTCCTCCTGGCTTTGGTTAGCCACCTGCTTAAACAGGATTTTGTTTTTTGAGGGGGGCGGGTGTTTGTGGTTGGGAGGTGTCATTTGTTTTTCTCTAATATATCTTACAAAATAAACAAATCTAACAAACAAACAAAAAACAAGAAGCCAGGATATACTTGTTTACCATCTCCTTAGCCAGTCACTTATTTCCAGTATGGACTTGTCATCGACCTTTCCGCAAATACCCACAAGAAACAGGCCTGCATAAAGACCTCACTCATCAGCTTACTGGAAAAGAACAAAGGTCTTTATACATGCTCCAATTTGATTGGCACACAAAGACAAGGACTTGGACAGAATCCATAGACAAACATTTTTTTCTTTTAACAAACACACCCGAAAACCTTAGTCTACAAAAGTGCTCTCTCTTTTAACACTTCCTCCTTTTAAAATATATAGGTTCATTAGTCATGAAGAAATATAAGCAAATGGCTTTCCATCAGCTGTTTAGTAAGCAGATCATGTTCAGATCCTTCCCAGCATGCAGACTGAGCTTGTGAAAGGCAGCAAATGAGCCTTTATAACCTGTGTTATAAGAGTTAATAGGATAATAAAATAGCAAGGCAGCAAACTTGGCCGCTGAGTAATCGCTGCCCATCTACCATTTTCTACCAACACCTACACATACATCACACACTCACTGAGCATGCAGAACCAGCTGCAGACAATTATATCTCGCAGTTCCCAGGTGTTTCTGGGGAAATCTCCAGCACAAATGCATAAGGCTTTTTAGGGCTCTTCAGATTACCACCAGCCGCAGTACCTAAGTAAACCACAGCCAAAACAGGAAATGAGGTAGAGAGAAGAAACCCAAATTGGGAGCAGCTGAAATCCAATTAACACTTCAGAAGAGAAGCTTCCCAGATTTTTTCTCTGTTGAAAAAGAAAATCTGAGCCTATAGTCTAGATGTGCATCCTTGTTATAATTCAAATAAACATGCAACTGTAGAATTAAAGATTAATGAAAATGTGTACAGGAAATGGGCAGAATCAAAGGTTTTGCAATGTCTCTAGAGTTGTTCCCACAATTCCTGGCCTTTAAACATGTTGTTGTGTTTCCACGAGATTCTCATAATTTGGACCTTAGGACAAATTATTTCTGAATCTCTTATTCCCAAAAGATGGAAACCACCTGACAACTTGGAAGGAACATTGCTGATTCCAGGAGTGTAACGGCTGAAAGATGTGGTGAAGAATGTGCAAGACTAATACGAATAGGAACATTGAGTTTTGTTTGTCTAGAATAGAGGTGGGCAAAATATAGTCCATGGTCCAGAGAAAGATCCCTTGGCAGTTTGGCAGCCTTCTGGTATCTTGGTCCTGCCCTCAACCCTATGTACCCAAATACCCTCCAAACATATTTCTAAAGAAGCCATTTTATGTTCTTTAGTGAGCCTAAAGGGTTCTTTTGCCATGTTTTGAGGGTCATGTAGGACTCCGGAAACACCCCCTATATTCACCCTTAATTTTGTTTTGTTTTTGAAATTGGCCAGTAAGGGACAGAATAAGAGGTTTCATTTTGGAATAAGGAGACCCTTATAAAAAGCGGAGCCTTGACAAAATCCATCCACTGGAGCAAACTTTACAGTATATTTAACTGTGCACAATTAAACATGCAGATTAGGAGTGTAGCCATCCAGCTGCCAGCACTTCTGATGAACGGCTTTTAGCTCTGCAGAAATTGTCCATGCCAGTCTAAAATCTACGAGTGCAAACCAGAAAATAGTGACTGTGTATATTTTTAAAACATGTTTTTAAAGAACTATGTAACAGATTGATTACTGCTTACCTAAGTTATATGCCACAGCGCAAAGCTCATATTTGTTTTCGGTTAAAATTGTCCAACAATGTAGTACTGAAACATTACAGGTATATAGTTACACCATTATTTCAGCTTTTGAACTAACACACTTTCTGGGAACACCGAGTGTAAGGATCTTTTACATACCATGAATGTTTTTTATTTTTCCTTTCTTCGCTTTTTACTAAGCTGTAGGGAACAATATATGTTATATAGTTTTTTCTCAGTGTAATAAATGCATATTCTTATGAATGGAAATGTCAGTAAGTCTCCAACAAAGCTTTAACAATCTGACTACTTATGGAGTCCCATTTGTGACCAGAAAACCTTAGAGCTGGGGGTGGGGAGGGCAGAATATGAGCATTTGATGTTGAAAAGTAAAGCTTAAGTTAATGTAAAATCAGCAAATCTGATTAAGGGTATACAAAGAAGACCTAAAGTCTGTACAGAACATAGAGGGCCATCAAGGGACTCCTCACCTGGAATTCACTGGTATATCCATAATACGTTCAGGGTATATGAGTCCAGAATGCTGTAATTCATATACTGCATTAGTTCAGAAGTACAACAACGCATTTTAACAAATTGCTTCTTGGTGCAATCTCATTAGCTGATTTGAATGAAATTCAGTGAGCTGGACAACCTGTATCTCGTTATTATCTGCTTTCCCAATTACCTATCCTGTTTGGGACTAAGGTACATGTGCTGTAACTCTTATGCTGTAATTTTCTTTTTTCTTTTTTTCTTTTTTGCTAAAAGGAATACTTGAGAAACTGTGGTTCAAATGGGACTCAAGCATGCAGATATAGGAGGCATTTTAACCCCGCATTCAACATGCTCACCCAAAAACTGTTGCACAGGCAAAATATGGTCCCATACTGATTTCCCTCAAGGCCCTACTTGAAAATTCACAGGCTCCTACCTCATAATATCGTTTTACCTTTTAAAAGGAGTTCCAGTGGTATCCTGGTTTAAGTAATTAATGCGTTCTCCGGGATGTTTTGTATCTTGAAAATTGTGTACGCTGAAGCACCGTTTCCCATAGGAATGCACTGAAGACCAATTAATCCATTCCAGAGGTCAGAAAAAAGCAACAAAATTGGTCAACCCCCACCCCAATGAAGAATGCATAGAACAGGCACAGAAGCAATGAAGGATCAGCTCCCTACCTTTCTACTGCTTGAGAAATTCACCAAAAAGTTGAAAAAGTCCAAAACCCTCTGCAAAAAATGTCCAGAATGGCTCAAAAACGCAATAAAAACAGTTCCAACTCCTCCCACACCTCCACGAACTATGGGAGTGCAATGCATCTTGGGTACACTTTTTTCCACAATGCCTAATGGGAAAAAATGTAACCCGAGGCATTCCATTGAAATTTTTAATAACCCAAGTCATCCCCATTTCCAACAATTTCTTTTTGTAACCCAAAGCAGTTGCAACCCAGGGTACCACTGGGAAAGGGACAACCACATGCATCTGAAAGCAGGCAGAGACTATAAAGTCATTTTCTGGGTTAGAAATGGGCAACCTGCAGCCTTCAGGCATTATCAGACATTAAGTCCAGTTAGCTCTAGCCAGCATGGGGAAATGGCCAAGGACTGGGCAAGCTGGATTCTAAGCAGAGCTTGGAAGTAGTGATTTATAACTAACGTGGATACCTGGGCCCAGTTACTTTTCTGATCATGAGTAATGCAATGACTAGTAACAAAGTTACATTAAAAATAAGATAAAAAGTAGTTAAAATTATTTTATATAACGGGCTATGTTTTATAGCTACTTCCAAATGTTTTAAAGACATTTTAACATGTTTTAGAGGCATTTGAACAAGAATTTGCCAGGTTTTGTGGCATTTTTATTGTGTAGCAGGGGAAATATTCTTAGGCTGTGTCTTCTGTACTTTTTAAAGAACAGTATATATTTGTAGACAGCAGTATAAAATTGGTCACTTGAGAGAACAGAAAATGTTTCTTTGTATTTTCTAGCCTGCTATCAACACCACCACCATGTAGCTCAACCAATCAGTGGTTGTCCCAATGATGCAAATGATAACATGATGGCGGGGAAGTAATTGGTTGACACACACCTTTTAAGATATATGTTTCCAAGGAAACAGTCTATAAACATTTGGACACTCTCAGGTTGCCCATGTTTTGTCTAGATAATGTTCTGATGAGGAGTTGAGAAGAGGTGGTTGGTGATTTTCACCTCAACTCCACTTTGATCTTTTTTCAGCCATTGTTTATCTCTGATGGAGTTTCATCCTTTAGAATTTCTTCAGAGTTTCTTACTTAAACGTAAGAGGCAAGGACTCAGCCAGTCTTTGGCTGAGAGGTGAGCTGACAGTTTTGCCTAGCCTTGTTTGAGTTCTTTGGAGGAAGGAGGAGATACACATATTGTGCCAAATGAAATAATGCGAGAGTGAGGCCAGTATTTCTAAAGCTGCTACAGATGACTTTGAAGGAAATACATTTTTGGCATCAGAAACATATACCTCATGTTTTTTTTTTTTTGTTTTTTTGTTTTTTTGCTACATGCAAGTTTTAAATGCACACAAGAAAGAGTAAAGTCAGAAAGGTGTGCCATGGTTCCATGGCACTGACCATGTTCACAGAGGTCATCAGGCCTGTGGACAGGAAGGGACTCATAAAGGTTCAGTCATCCCAACCATCTTTCCTGCTTCCTCTCCTAGATCATGGCTAAGCTGGTCATTGAACTTACTGGGCTATGCATATTCAGCCTATACATACATTTATATCTTCTTGCAAGATTATGGAACCAATTATATAAATTGGGCATAATGTATGCCTACCTCACCCCCTCTATATTTAATAAGGTTAGCTACCCTAATTATATTCTGGGCTGCTGAACTGAAAAATATGTTCCTTCACCATTGGGACACATAAAAACATGTTCTATATGTACATTTTGCCTTTCACCCCAAGACGGGACTCAAAGAGGCTCACAGTAAGAATGAGTTTTAAAAATTGCAGTCAAAATACAGTAGGCCAAGTAATTTATTTCTTAAATCATTCTGTAAATATTGAATGCTGTGCAAACCAAGCAGTCCCATTTAGAATTTGTCTTTTGTCTTTATTGCAGAATATTAATTAATTATATGTCAGCAAATTAATTCTGACTCAGGGTAATCTTTCCAAAATTTTCTAGCCTTGAAATTAGCTTGGAAGTTATTTACCAGTCCTTCTTCTGATTGCTTTCAGGAAGTGTGCGGCTTGCCCAAAGCCACACAGGCAGCAGTACAGGTAATCTAATCAGCCAGGATTATTTCAGCAAGCATTTTTCCATGGTGTCACATTGGGGACTATATGAAAATAAGCATGATGGGACATAGTGCGAATTGTTAAGCTGAATATTAAGTGTACATTTCAGCCTTGTATTATATTTTATCTAAAGTATGCAGAGGAACAGACATAACAAACTAGCAGCATGGAAAATGGTTAGCTACCATTGGTCAGTTATATCATGTGACATCTGGAAGCTGTGAGACGAAGATGTGAAGACAGAGAGAAGCCATGATGATGATGAGGAGGAGGAGGAGGAGGAGGAGGAGCTTAGGGTCACTTTGAGCAATCGCGCTCACTGCAGTTAGGCAGAATAGGAAAAGTTAGCTTAAGAGAAATCTTGAATGTAATCAGTTAGTCAGGATGACTTACATTTTATTATTTTTATTTATGATTGAGATTTTTAAAGGTTTTGATATTTTGATAATTTTTGAAATCTTATTTTTGCATCTCAAGAATAGAAAATGAAATGCTATTTTTGAAAAGTAACGTGGCCTCTTGTTTTGAAAAGAACTCAGAGTAAATCAGAAGGTGGAAATGTTTTGGAGTATTTTCCCTCAGAGAAAAGGAATTATCTTTACTTTTGAACTCGGCCAGTGCAAACCCCCTTTTGATTTGCCATACAGGGATCTGAATTCCCGTCCTCTCAGGACACTCCAGCCCTCCAACCTATACCAGTTTCTCCTTGCAGAATAGCAATATCTTATTTGCATGCAAGAAATACAGATGCTTTCTACTTGTTGGAACAGAGCAAGGGAATCTAGTTATACTGATTATTCTGATCTGTTTGATCAGAGGATATGAAGGCACTGCTCATCCCTTATTGTCATCACTAGCACCTGGTATTTCTGTACAGAGATATCTGCAGAGGTCCTATTTATTGTTTGTCTGTGGTCTGCCGCAGGTACCATAGAGAACTTCCCTCTACAGGCACCCACAGCCAATAGCAGCCTCCGGTGCCATTGACTGACATCACCTCCAACCTATCAAGCTGTAACTCACTCTTTCCCGCCCTTCCTCCCCCCCCTCCAGACCCAAGCAGTTTGTTCCTTTTTCTTTACTGGCTGATGGTGACCCCTGTGAAATGGTTGTTCGACTGCCCAAAGGGGTCCTGACCCTCATGTTGGGAACAACTCTGTTAGATAGACAGACATCAAGGGGCTGAAGCATTTCGATTTTTCCTTGCTCTAATCCAATCATACTACTTGTCATAAACTGAGCAATAGGAACATATATGCAGCTTGAAGGAGGACTAGTAATTTTTACTTCCCCAGTTCAGAAATGGACAATGGGGGGAGGGAAGGGGAGACCTAGGGAAGAACTGGGAGGAAGGCTGACACAGGTGAACCTTGTCTATAGTATGTGTCTTTCTTGTCTCTTTGGCTTTGTCTCTAGGATATTCCTTATAGTATATAGTTTTCTCTCCTGTTTAGTTTTTGGGTTATTTTTTTTGCATTTAATTCAATCATAGATTATGTTATATTTTATTATTGTTTTCCAATTGCTATACCTTGCAATTCTGAGGCATGGAAGCTCACATTGAAATGAATCTGCAGTAATATTTTGTCCTATGCACTCTTCGTGGAAAAAGTAGATGGCAAATCTGTCGGCAGGTGTAATACCACCTTGAGACACCAGGTGTGTATTTTCTTTGGATAGTGAACTGAAAGATTCATTTCTTCACTGGGCCCTTAGAAAACTCCAGTTGGTTCTTTCCCCTACAGAGATCAGACCTCTTCAAAGAGCACAGAAAAACAGGGGGAAGAATGAATTCCCACTCATTGTTAAGTGCAGAGAAGAAAGTGAGGAGAAAGACTGAATGAACTTTGGTGAGGTGGGACAAGAATACAATCAACAAGAAAGGAAAGGGATTTAATTGAGTGAAAAAAAGTATAGTGCCTCCTAGTGTTGAGGTAGAGGTGGAACAAAAAGTTGTCTTACTTCAATGGAGCTGGTAATCCTGCAAGTTAATCATATATATCCTTTGCTCCCCACTGTTAGTACTATATTGGAAAAAGTTATTTACAATGTGATGATTGAATGTGTGTTTTGTACTGTTTTAAAAATATGCTTCCCAATATTTCAAATCCATTGTTGTCCATAGATTGCTTCTAAACTTTGGAATATTCCCTCATCCTTTTGGTGATAGCACAGCCATTGTTAGAAGCTTACACACCTTATAGATGACCAGCAGCATTTTGAAATATCAGACCATTTGAGGCCATGGCAGAGAGGGTAGCAGCCTTTTGACTTACAAGGCCGTTGCATCTCCAACTTGATTTTTTTTGTGTGTGATATGTTTGTTTTACTTTTCTGATCTGTAAACTGGCCTTGGCTATGATCTTGTAAATTCCTTTGTGATCCAGCTAGAGCATCAGCTGTACTTGTAAAGAGATTTATGGGACAGTAAAACTGTATGCGATGAAGCCATAAAAAGATTTATGTACTGGGCAAAGCACCAATGACTTCATTGTAGGTGGGAACAGAAGAAGAGAATTGGGGTGGGGTGTTGCCCACACATCAGCTTTCCCTGATCACATATAGTCTACTCTCCTGTGTCTCCCAGGAATGTGTGCCAAGGGCAAAAGAAAGGAGCTTCTCTCACTTTCCAAGGCCTTCAGTGATGCCTGCTGATATTTCACCCTCAGAGAATCCCCTCCCCCTTCTTCCCTCCTACTTATCGTGGAGGGTCTACCGTTCCAGAAACGAGGGTAGTACTACCATATCTATCCTAATCTTTCCCTGAAGAGAGCTAAATCTGAAAACAGTCTCAGTATTTACAAATGATCACGAACCCCTATTTTCCAAGTTGTCTGATTGCGTGAAAAGCTCCTCCAGACAAAGATTGCTCCCCTTTTCAGACTTAGCTCTTCACCTCTGAGAGCAAGTTTGCACAAGGAGTGGGGCTAGCCTGCTCCCTCACAGCACAAGCCAAAATTAACACCTTTTATTTAACAGTTGAATGGAGCCATAGGACATCTGATATAAACAACTGTGGTCATGGTGGGAGTAGCAGTGATTTGGTGGAAAGAGAGATATCTGTTGCTGACTTAATGGTTGCTACCACAAGGAAAGAATGAGGAAGCTAATTCCAGTAAAAGGCAAATATATTAGAGGAAAATCACTGAAATAGAATAATGGAATGGAAGATATCTGTTGGAGAAAGGGTGATTGATTATGAACATGAGTAGGAGAGCCAGAGCAATAAGGCTGACTTTGGTGCCCACTCACTGAATAAGAAGGTTGTTGTGAACTGGGATGAGATCTGGAATAAGTGTGAACTGGGATGAGATCCAGAGTGATTCAGAAGATGCCCAAATCCACCTGGGATTAAGAAACAGTTCAAATGAATCAGAGTTTTCTGAATCACTGCATCTAAGCCCAAAATGAATTCTGTGGTTGGTGCACACACCAACTGCATTCCCATAAAGCTACTTTGTAAAAAAAACCCATGGCAAATCAGGGGGCAATGACACAACACCATGGTTCATTCTCTTTCCTTCCTAGTTCTCACACACTCCTTCATTAATATTTGGTATTTAGTTATCAATGGAATGCTTAGTGGGATGACTCTCTTTTATTACCATACCACACACTTTGAAAAATTCCAACAGATTGGTCCAGAGTCATCAACAGCCATCATGGCAATTCCTGGACATTATAGAGACAGTCCTGTTTTCCCTCATCAGTTTTCCCCGATAATACAGAAAACGGAACAAGACATGAGAAGAAAAATGTGTTACTGTAAGGGAGGTAACAATTCAATAGATGCCAAGGAGTCATTGAGAGAACCCAACATGGAAGCTTAACCTTCCATCATTTAACTGAGTTCTGTTTCTAGCCAGAACTTATTAAAATTCAGCTCTGAAAATCTACCAGTCAGTATGACCTGAGGTCCTACTGTCTGCAGGATTTTGTGAGTGGGTAGTTGAAAAAATGATTTTTCTGAGCTCTGCTTTTGAGTCAGCACATTGTCTTCTGACCTGTTTAGTAGCTTCCCCACTACTTAGACCCTGAGGATGCAATACATGCCTTGTTCTGTCCTTGGGCAGTTGTTACTTCTTTTGTAGAGGGTGGTTTGCTAGTTCCCCCATCAGGATTACACCATCACGCTTACCAGATCTCAAAGCAGGGCAATATAACTGCAGCCTCTGAAAATGGTTTGAAAGTTCCTAGAGTTTAGGAAGTCATGAGGCTCTCAGATCCCTTCACTAGTGCCTCACTACAAACATGAAACATACAGGTCACCTTTATAACAGGTGGCACCACAACGTTTTGGGTCAAGTCTTGTAGAGCTTAATCTTAAAATATCCTGTTGCATAGCACGTGACTAGCCTTTATTAGATTCATTTATTTCACTGCTTAATGTACACCAGCTGGGAGGAAGTGAGTCCACCAATATGATTTGTGTTTCTGGGTGTGAGATCACTCTTAAAATTTAATGAGTGAAATAATGAGGTTTCTGCCACAATGTATTCCTGCAGGCAAGCTCCCAAACGCCTTCCAATACCCTACACATTCCTAGTCATGTCTGGGGGAGGTTTGGCAGTCTACCATATGGGGTCCTAGTGAAGCTTTTAGGAGGCAAAAGTAAAACCTGAGAATATTTATTACAGAGACTATATTTTATCATTAGGATGTTCACTTGTTTGTAATTGCTGCATTCTGTCATTTTAGTAGCAGCCACAAAACTATCAAAGGTATGTGGAGTAAATAAAAATGGGCTAAATTATGCATGAGCAGAAGCATCATAAACTTGCTGCCATCTTTTGCCATAAAACCAGAAAATTAGTTTGGTTTTGAAAATTTGTTGTAGTGGTGTGAATGTACACTATCTAAAGGCAAGAGGACTTGAATCAACTGGAAAACCTCTAGAATGTTGAGCAGCTTAACAATGATGTCTCTCTTAAGTCTTTCGTAGGTTCTCTACCTGCCCCCTGCTTTTGAAGGGCACTGTGAGGATCTTCTGGTTTCTGAGATGACTGTTTCTCTGTATTTTTCTTTGTTCTTCCCTCTCTCCCCTTTCTCTCTTTCTCCTCCTCACTCATTTCTCTTCCCAGCTTGCTGCTATCCTCTTTGATTATTATTTTTGCTACTGCATTTGCTGCGCTGCCATAGCCACCTGGCATAACCCTTGCAATCAGACCAATGCAGAAAAGGTGTCAGATTGATAAATATTGATCCAGACTTCCCTCCTAATAGAGTTTGTACCACTTCAATGAATAGCCATATGCACCCACTTTCTGGGTGCTACCCACGACCTGGTCCCAATCTGCCAGTTATAACTAATCTGGTCTATATTTCAAGGAGAATGGCAAGCACAAAGATAATGTGGAAGACATTAGGAATCCAATAAGAGGAGGAGTGAAGCAACATGAATAGGGGAACAAAGAGGAAAAAAAATGTTATCATGCCAAGAGAGGGAAGGAAGAAGGGTTGGAAGAGACATGCTGTTAATCCCTCTTCTCAGAGATGAATATGATTTTATTTCTTTCCCTGTTTTGTCCTTCATTTTGTCTTCTCTCAAATGAGAAGGCTCCCCAGGAATGAAGATCTACATTGACCCTTTTACCTATGAGGACCCCAATGAAGCTGTCCGCGAGTTTGCCAAGGAGATTGATGTGTCATTCGTGAAGATTGAAGAAGTCATTGGAGCAGGTGTGACTCATTTCCCACTGAGCAAGGGCTCAGTACCTCCCTTCCTGCCTACCTTCCTTCCTGCCTTCCTTCCTGCCTTCCTGCCTTCCTGCCTGCCTTCCTTCCTCTCATACCTGGGCTCATCCAGTGCAGTTAACAGTGCAAAGGCACTTTTTTCCTGAAAACCTAACTAAATCTGCTTATGTGGTTTCAAACACCCCACTTAATTAACTGACTCACTTTAATACATAGTTGCATTCCCTGGTTTAATTAACAACAAATAGGTAGCGCAATCGCTTCCTAGTTTATAATAGCTCTTTATCTGCTTTATGAGGAATCTCACTTTTAAAAGCTGTTAGCTAATTTCAATTGAGGGGAGAGAATGCCCACCGTTCACTTTGAAAACAGGTTACCCACAATGAATAATTGCATTAAATGACTTTTTTTTTTTTGAAACCAGTGGGTTTGAGTCCTCTTTTACATAGATCACTGCCTTTGTCCTCTTAAGCTGCAGTCCTGTAGGCACCCGGACAGTGTAGTAAGAGCCATCAGAATGATCAGATCTCTTCTGAGATCAGAGAGAGAATGGGAGAGATCCCTCCTTGGAGGACATAATCAGATCTTAGATCACCACCGGTGCCTTATTGTGTACGGGAATCTCTTTGGCTGGTATCTTACTATACAGCATCAGGTGACCCAAGAAGCACAGCTTACTGGTGGAGAAGAAAAGTGTGGAAGGCACTATTTTATTTTGGATTCGCTAGACTCACACTCCTAGCAGCCAGGTAAGAAAGGACCTTACAGGTTATAGTGGGAAAAAGTAGGCATTCCAGAGTCCAGTTTATCAATCAAAGGAGAAAAGCACAATCATTTGAAAGCAAAATATTTTTTCGTTTCCTACACCAGGGAATGATCTAGTTATTTTTGCTTAGTTTCCATGGACTCCAAATGTGTTTTCAGGAGTTGTGGAATAATTAATCCCGAGTATGAAAGCCTTGCTTGACCAAACTAGATGTACCTTGGTGGGGTCCACCCAATTCAGCATTGTTTGCAAGAATGCCCGTGCTATCTGGCCCATTAGAACTTGGCAGCAGGTCCAAGAATGGACCAGAGCTATGGTGTACACACCTCTCAGTTATATCCATTACTGCAGGATGTGAAGTCAGATTTTTTAAAAATCAGTTTACTGGGGGAAGCCTTGGCCCTACAGAAGTTTTGCACTACAACTCCCATAAATCCCATGCCATTTACCTTTCTGATGGGGACATCAGGGAGATGAAGTCCAAAATGTCAAGTTCCAAAGATTTCCCATTCCTGATTTAAGATGAACTAAACTTGTTGCCTAACTTGTTCTTTTCCTGCCTCCAGTGTTTCTGAGCCCATCTGCTCCAATACATTTCTGCTCTTTTATTTATTTCCACCCTCTTGCGAGCTTCTTGCATATAATCCATTGCAGGCCACTAGTTGCATCCTTTGCTTGCTTTTCGCCTTCAGTGCTTAGATTTGCTCCTTTCTCCTGTAAAGTTGCTTCCAGATGGAGCTGTTCATGAGCATCCTCTGTAATGGATTGGCATGCTTAATGCCTGCAAGCAGATTTTCATTCTGGCTATAACTAATCTAATCCAAATAAAGCAACAGCGTCAGTCTGGATGACACAGCAATCATAATAGGACGATTGCACCAAATTAGGAAGCACCATCTCTTTTTGGAGGCATTTCCTGTTGGCATAGATTTCACAGCAATAGCTTTTTTTCTGGAAGCATCCTTAAATCTCATTCAGTCTCTCCCCCTTTCTCTCTGTTTCCCTTTTTTGGTCTTTATATCAGCCTCCATCTACTGCAAACCCTCCCCCTCAATTTTCGAGGGAAGATGGAAGTACATAGTAGTTCAAAAAGAGTTTGGGGGACTTCAAACAGCAAATTCGCTCACCGACCTCCTTACATCTACTGAAATCTACTATGTAACTTTCTCCATCTCATTTAGTATAATTGATTTAAAGCAAGCAAACAAAAATATTATATTATATTATATTATATTTCTATACCATGCCCTCTAGCCTGAAGGCTAATTTATGTGGTTTACAGAAATATAGAGTATATAAATTATAAGCAAACATAAAGAACATAAAACTAAAAAATACAAATTAATTTCAAGTTATAAAATATAATACAGCTTAATAACAAATAAAATTAGGCTGACAAAAGAAGTAAGGAGTCAGCATGGGTTTTCTTGTTGAGTTTCCAGCCTTTAACCATCTTAGCTAACTTTTATTGTAGCTTTTCCATATCTGGTTGATATTTTAGCCTTTAACTAAAAATAGCAGCTAAACCTTATCATACCTGTCTGGAATCTGATTCTAAATATACATTTTTTTTTCTAAATTGAACCCCAGGAATCAAGTGGAGCCTATTTCCTGGTGCATATATTTTATGAACAGTGTTACAGTCTGCAGAACCATTACTGTTTACCCTTCGGGTAGTTATGGGTATGAGTGTGTCAAGCAATCTAAAAGCAATGCCATCAGGAGTCTAGACTGTCTCTCCAGTCCAGACACTCAACATGATGAGTCAGAATGGGCAAAGCTGAGACAGAAAAACAGAGCGGCACCTGCCCACTTCAGGAATTAATAGTCACATCTGCAGAAGATAACTTGCCATTCCACAGGTGATGGGAGTAGAAAAATTGGGCAGAGCAGCTGTTGGGCAAGAATAATAATGGAAGATGACATCAGTGGAAGACCTTTTCACAGATACTGCCTTGTAGTTCAAGCTAATTCTTGTGACTGCTGTGGAGAAGAAGCAAATAATAAATCTTTTCTGAGTATTTATACCATGAACATTCTAAAATGTAGTAAGAGATACCACTAGAAAATGAGACTCCAGGTCAGAAGACAATTAGCTACTGCAGAAGAACAAAGGATGAAAACTGTCACTAACAAAGCATCTGGATTTAAATCCAAAGGAAGTTTTGTTGCTAAAATGCACAGAAACCAAAGGAAAGTCTTGTGTAGCATAGCCATGTTTCTGGAACATGAAGTGTGAGAAGTATGAATTAGGTTCTGTTCAACATTATGAAATAAGAAATGGGATATTTACATTTTGTAATAAAAGGGATGAGTGGACTAAAGTGGAATAGACATTTTTGGTCAACTAGTTACAAAATATTTTTCTCTGGAAACAAGAAACTACAAAGAAACAATGCGGATCTAAGATGCAAGATATAGCAGAAGTAGTTGGGGACTAGAAGACAACATCTGACTAAATAATATCAGTCTGGCTTAATGTCAATTAGTATAGCCAGACTACACATACTTTGTATAGTATAGTTATTCAAGTGCTGTATGAGTTCCATTTACAAATGCTGGAGGAGAAACAAGATGTGCTGATGATTGTGGGATACTGAAATGCAAAAGTGGGAAATAAAGTCAAGTCAAACATGATTGGAGCATTTAGCCAAGGAGTCAAGAATAAAGCAAGAAAGTGACTCAAAATTCCATGTAGCCAACAATTTGTTTATTGCAGATATACTGTATGCTTCAGATAGAATAGATGACAGTACACATAGATATCACCAGGTGGCCAATTAAAAATCAAGTAGACTATGTAATGAGAGGCAGAATATGGAGAAGATTTATTCTCCCTGGGGGTGGGGGGAGATAAAGAGAGGACTGTGGAACAGACTATGAACTGTTAAAATGAAAAATGAGAATACGGTTAGAGACCATGAACACAACCATAATATCAATTATATATACTTTAAATAGTACTTTAAATAGTAGACCTGAAGAATTGGAAGACCATATAAAGAGCAGACTGGCATTACTAAGCGCAATCAAGGGGAAGGGCTATGAGGTAAAACTAGAAATAGAATCAGAGTGGAATACAAAAAGAATTTCCTGTTTTCCAAAAGGTGGGGGGGGGAGTCTTAAATGTTGACTAATGAAACTCTTCAAACTGTTTATAACAGAGAAGAACCAATAGAAAAGGTGATGGAAATAACATCTAAATCATAAAGGCAACTTTTCAGTGACTTCCCATAGGGAGAAGAGAATCTATTACAACAATCATTGTAGAGAAAGAGAAAAGAACAAAAAAGTATCCATAAAATCAAAGAAGTGAAAGAGGAAATTAAACTAAAACAAGGAAGGTTGAAACATCAAGGGGAAATGTGCTTTCTAATTAAGATAAAATAAGGATGAAATATAAACAATATACTGAAGATCTACACAGAAAAGTCCTGATGACAGATTCATTCAGAGAATGATCTTTTAATGAAGAATCCAGTATGTGATTTGGAGCCAGAGGAGACAAGACGAACACCAGAGCTACCCTTGCTATCAACCATCAGTGACTGGTGAGCTGAAGAAGAACCTTTGCCAAGTTCCATATTACCCAGCTTGCAAGATTTTTCTCATTTTCTGGCTCCATTTGCTTGGGATTCCTTTATGCCTGTTTCAATAATCAGCTAGTCCTCCAGCAGATTCATCCACCTTGTTTCTTTGACCCACTTTTATCTCACATTCTGGAATGAAATCTAAGGGAATTTAGATGAACTGCTGACTTTCATGCTGATAACCATGAACTCTGGAGCAATTTTGAAAAGAACATAAAAACATTTTGGAGGACTCATCTATCAACATTTCTAGTCATGGTGGCCATGCCGTGTCCATTGTCTGATTGGGACAGTGGACTCAAAAGGCCTTTGGTGTGATCCTACCAGGTTATTCCATTCTTTGCAATGTTGACTCTTGACATTGGCAGCCCTGACAGATCACCAGCCAGACTCTGCTTTAATATCTGCCATGCAGAGAAGTGTACCATCTCCTGAATCAGTCTGTTCCACTGTCAAATGCTCTTACCATCCTGAAGTTCCTCTTAAATGAAGCAGATTGCACCATTAAAACATATTGCTCCTGAATTAACTGCTGATTGAATAAAATATAAGAGGTCACTGAGGAGGCATGAATGAATTACCAAGCCTTAAAAAATAAAATAAACATATAGAGCTATCTGTTAATATAGATGTCAATCAGTGTAGCAGCTTGGCAGTAAAAGACTACTATATTTGTAATGGCCAGGATATGTGCACTAAATGAACAGAGTCTGCTAAATTGTTCATAATTATGAATAGGAAATTGCAAAAAATTGAGCTCGCCTTGTCATGGTAGTATGAGAAAAGCTGCATCTGATATGATATAACTTTTCCCTCTTACATAATCATTAACAGTGCAAGAGTCCTTGGATTTATAAATTTAGACTTGCATGACCCTGCCATTGACCTTTCGAAGAGATAACTTGGGATCTCTTAGAGCAAACCATCATGTAATTACACCTTGTTTGACTCCATTCTGGAGAAGCTATTATTACTTTTCCCTTTGAAAGGCCACATTGAAAAGAGTTGGTTGTAAATTGTACCTCGTTCCATTACAGGAGAGTTTGGTGAAGTCTATAAAGGGCGCCTGAAACTGCCTGGAAAGAGAGAAATCTATGTAGCTATAAAGACATTAAAGGCCGGCTACTCTGAGAAGCAACGACGGGACTTCCTGAGTGAGGCCAGCATCATGGGTCAATTTGATCATCCAAACATTATTCGACTAGAAGGGGTAGTCACCAAAAGCCGTCCAGTGATGATTATAACAGAATTTATGGAGAACGGAGCCCTAGATTCTTTTTTACGTGTAAGTGCATCTATTTTTAATTCTTTTTAGGTGATTATAGATTGGAGCCATTTAATGAGATCTTTTGTGGTGGTTTGAGCTGTGTGCACCAGACAGATTGATTAATCCGAAACAATTAGAACACCCTGCCTTGTTCATTTAATTGCGAATGTCGTCCATAAACAAGTAGGAAAAGTCTCTTTACTTTCACAGCATCATAGTAACCCAAAATGGGAGTATAAAAGTTCTTCTCCTGATAATTTCCACTCCTGATTGTCCCCCTTCTTGGCCTGTATATGGTTCTCTTGTTCTTCCATAATTTGGGATTTTCCTACAAATTATGGAACTCCCTGCCATAGGATGTGGTGATGGCATCTGGCCTGGATGCCTTCAAAAGGGGATTGGACAGATTCCTGGAGGAAAAGTCCATCACAGATTACAAACCATGATGGAAATGTGTAATCTCCAGGATTAAAACCAGGGTACTTCAAGGGCCAGATGCAGGGGAGTGGTATCAGGAGACAGATATCTAGTCTCGTTTGCTCCCAGATGCATTTGGTGGGGCCACTGTGAGATAGAGGAAGCTGGACTATATGGGCCTTTGGCCTGATCCGGCATGGCTCTTCTTATGTTCTTATGTTCTTATAAATTCCTTGTATTGCCTTTTTTCACCCTGTGAGTTCTGATGTTCCCTGATTGTCTTTCCCTCAACATCCTGTTTCCTCTATCTGATTTCCACCTAGATTTCTATCTCTTAGTCCTTCTGCTTCTTCCCTCCCCTTTCTTCAGTGGCTGGTCCTAAGCTTTTCTACTCTCCCAGCATCTTCATAGTCAGTTAACAAACAAAAGAAAACTTAGCCTCCACTGCTTCCTCAAATAGCAGTCCTTCTTTAGGCCTGCAGTGTGAGCTGCTGCTCTGGCTTGGATTCTAGGTAAACTCAGAATAAACGTGGAAAGCTAATGAGGGCGTTTATATTTCACTTATTCAGCAAAATGATGGGCAGTTTACTGTCATCCAGTTGGTGGGGATGCTTCGCGGGATTGCAGCCGGAATGAAGTACCTTGCGGAAATGAATTATGTCCACCGGGATCTGGCAGCCAGGAATATACTTGTCAACAGCAACCTGGTCTGTAAAGTGTCTGACTTTGGCCTCTCACGCTATCTACAAGATGACACCTCAGACCCAACTTACACCAGCTCTTTGGTAAGTATCCGTTTCCTATAAAACTAGGAGTTGTACTGTTTCCATCTGTTAGTGTTCAGACCATTTTAATTATTGCTATCATACACTGCCCTTCCTACTCTAATAATTTTCATAGAAAGCAGTTTGACTTCTGTCTACAATACATGCTGATGTCTTTATTACATTTATAATTGGTGGATGCTAATAGCAACATTGTGACAATGAAGGCTAAAGTCCAGTTGCAGATGCATTCCAAGTGGAAGCCTTATGTAATCCTAAATACACAAATCAAAAGAAGAAGGAGGAGGAGAGAACAAGTGTCTGATAGAAGAGTCTAAAAACTAAGCTGTTGCTAACAGCAAACAGGTGACTGTAGCAGATGGCAAATCCAAGGGAACAGCAAAATACTAGTTATCATTAGGACTTACGATAGGCTCAGCACAGCAGCCTCCTCACAGTCATTCAGCTAAAAATGAAATTCATGAAGACACTGGAAATATGCTCTTATGTTGTTGTTGAGATAGCACACTGCTTCCTCTGTGAGACCTGAGACTTTCAACAGTTCATTAAGCCCAGGTTCTTCTATTGCAATGTAGGTTGAATCTCAGTGGTACACCAGTGTTTGATGTGATTGTGTTATTGCCCACTCACAAGTATGTATGGCAGTTTCCATGGTTCTCAATGCACACCTTTGCTTATTACCTGAGGCGGCAAATATAAGAAGAATCTATTAAACAGAGTTTTCAACACCTGGTTGGAGTTGCAACAGAAGAGCAGGGTACCCCTGTTCTACATTTAAAATATCTTATAGCACGTCTGTGGAGATTCTCAAAGGTTATGTGGAATTTGAGTCATGGCAACTGGGCTTCTTTTTTTGTCTTATCAAAACATTTCACTACTTATCCAAGTAGGTCCTTCAGTCTAAGGAAAGCTGGTGAGAGGCTTCCAATTTATAGTACACCTTGGTTTCATTGCACTCTGGTCTGAATAAGCTTGTTAGATGGACAATGGCCTGGGGTGTGTGAAAGTCACACCTATGTAACCTTTCCCAACAGCCATTAAGTATGAGCTGTTAGCAGTGGCCTTCCTGGCAGAAGTGTGAAGTGATTTTGATTTGTCTGGGGATAGCTATATAAATGTCCCCCTGTTGAGAAAGGGATTTTTCTATACAAACATGAATGGCTTCCATGAGCCCTCTCTCGAGCCATCTATCTTCTCTGTGCAATATATGTACATCCTCATCTTTGAATGAGTGTCCTTTGTCCTTCAAATGAAAGTACACTGCTGATGATAGAAAGTCCACCTACTTAAGAAAGACGGGTAGTTTTACTTAACAAGAGACATTTTCAGGTCATGATGTTCTTAAATGGTTTCAGCATTATTTGCAAGCTTAGAAGACTTTTCAGACCCCACATTCATCGTTGAAACAAGTAGCTTTCACCAATGCCTTGCAGAATCTTGGAGATCAGTAACTATCATATGTAACTATCATTACATATGTAATCATATGTAACTATCATTGTTCATGAGGAGCTGCTACTGGCCATTAGCAAGTTCAAACATTGGTCAGCAATCCTCATTGTGCTCTGTTGACATCATTATGAAGACAGAAATTAGATCTGACAAGAGATAAGACATCATGACCAAAAACAGAGTTGACCGTGCATTGTCTAGTTTGTTTTTTGGCACTGTACCCAAGTATACGCTATACCTAAAATGTTTGCTCTTTCTATTTTGAACCTAAGATTGAAATGAACATACATTCTCTTCATCCCTCCCCCCAATGTTACACGTTAAATTGTCTCACTGTACCATATAAGATTTTCCTCCGTTGTACTTTGATTCCAGCCTGCCACATAGAACTGTGGTAGCACACCTATTGCGCTGCTGTACCACTATTTCTTCCGAGCCTGACTGCACATCGATCAGATATTTAGAGAACAAGAAAAATACGCAACATGTTTAGGGACTCAGTATGTGAAATGGATGAGACAGAGGCAGTGCAATAGTAATGCCCAAAGTTTCTGGTCAATTTCACCTCTGTTTTTGGAGTGTTGCATTAACTTTGGGTGTTCCATCTACCTTTACCTGCTCTGGGAAGCTCTTAGAGTTTTGGTCCTCCAGATGTTTTAGATTACAACTTGGGTCCTTTTCCAAGGAGAAAGGCATGGTAAAAATACTCTAAAATGAATTAAATAAACTTCTCACACTCCTTTATCATTGGTAGTGCAGCCTAAGGATTCTGGGAGATGAAGTCTACGTCATCTGGAGTGCCAACAGTTCACACACAGTGTGCTTCTTCTGTAGAATCCATAGGAGCTCTATCCCATCTTGCTTTTGTAAACTGAGGCTAAATCTGACCATTCTCTTAACAGAGAGAGAGGAGAGAGAAGGAAGGTGAGAAAAGGGCTACCACCTGCATCAAGTCCTTCACTGTAGATTTTCCCCTCCCATCTGTTACTTGTGATGGGAAATACTACTGTCTCTTCCAACTGGATCAATATTTTTGTTTACTTATTACATTGATGACTCACATTGATCAATGGTTGGATAAGGACCCTTCCAGCATGATTATTCTTTGGTACCCTTCTCTTCTTCTACAAAGCTCAAAGGGATGTTGTTCACTCCTACATGTTATCCTTATATAACCTGTGAGATTGGTCAGGATAAAAAGGGAAGAGACTGACCTGAAGTTTCAACGTGAACCTAATGGCAAAGTAAGGATTTGAACCCAGGTATCTTCATGCCTAGTCTGACACTGCAGTCACTTACTTGTCTTGAGTTGTAGGATTATGAAATAAATAGTGGACTCTAACTGATATTTCTTTATGGACTGTGTAGAAAAACCCTTTATTTGTGCCCTTCTAGTGGGCTCCCTGATCACTGCAGATGGCGACTGCAGCAACGAAATTAAAAGACACCTGCTTCTTGGGAGGAAAGCAATGGCAAACCTAGATAGCATCCTAAAGAGCAGAGACATCACTTTGCCAACTAAGGTCAGGATAGTCAAAGCTATGGTTTTTCCAGTAGTGATGTATGGAAGTGAAAGCCGGACTATAAAGAAGGCTGATCGCCGCCGAATCGATGCTTTTGAGCTGTGGTGCTGGAGGAGAGTCTTGAGAGTCCCCTGGACTGCAAGGAGATCAAACCTATCCATCCTGAAATAAATCAACCCCGAATGTTCACTGAAAGGACAGATTTTGAAGCTGAGGCTCCAATAGTTCAGCCACCTCATGAGGAGAGAGGAGTCCTTGGAAAAGTCCCTGATGTTGGGAAAGATTGAAGGCAAAAGGAAAAGAGGACGGCAGAGAATGAGATGGGTGGACGGTGTCATCGATGCAACCAATATGGATTTTACCAAACTGCGGGAGGCAGTGGAAGACAGGAAGGCCTGGAGAGCTCTGGTTCATGGGGTCACAAAGAGTCGGACACGACTGAATGACTGAACAACAAGTGTCATTGAAAGTGTGAAAATGGAAGTACGCTATCTGCCCTAGAAAGTCCTCCTCAGCTTGTCACTTCTTTCTTCATCCTTCTGGATGAGCGGCAAGATATATCCTTTAACCAGTTTAGTTAGCACATAAGGAAATTATTTGGTCGAAGAATTTTAGCTACTTGGATGTTGGCACTTATCCTTGGCAGTGGGCAAACTGAAATGGAAGCACATGGTTGACACTAGTGTGTTCTTGTAGAATCAGTGGTGGGCAGTATTTGAAGCAGCAAGCCAGAAAAGGAGAAGCCAGCTGGTGTAAGTTGGTAGAAATTTCACTGGTCCCAGAGAGCCCGTTTCTTATGGATGTGAGTCAGCTGAGTATATGCCTTTGCAGTAATTGGAAAAATGCTGCTTTATGCCACCTGAGCATCTGAGCTGCTATCCTTGAATCAGCCATCCATGGCTTAACTGGGAGCTCTCTTCCTTCTCCAGACTGCATATCGCAGCCTATTTAAATAAATCAATATGAGTTTGAACTGCCCAGTGCTAGCTGCTTGGATTGAGCATGAAGTAGCCTTGCCTATCTTTGGAGGGGGGAAAAATCAGATATTCTCATTGGTATGTTGTATAGTTAATTTATGCCCCAAATGATCCTTTCCAGCAGCTGGGAAATGATGCACTGTCTGCGATTACATCAGTGCTTCCTACAGCAGGTTCATAGCTCTGCTCTGGGGAAAAGGTAGAAGAAAATAATCTTCAAGCAAATTTCTCCCTTTTCAGTTATTTAAATGGAGTTTTTATTATGAAGCCTAAATCTGCTTTGTCTTTGAAATGTGGCTCAAAACTAGAATAAACAATTCTGCCTTCAGGTAGTAGCTTATTCAACTATGTTTCTCTTGCTCATATTTTTAATTATGGTATGAAGCATTTATGTGGAAAGCCAGACTATTGTTTCCATGAGTTTACACACGTTGGCTGATGTTCATTTCTGTTCTGGTTGACGTTGCTGTCTTAGTGTGACGTTCTAGTCCAAGTCCGTGAAATATGATATCCCAGGAATGATATCACAGAGTTGTGCATTGTGTTAGAGTACAAGTGGAAAAGCTCTCAGGCAAGAGCCACAGTGGCTGTTGTGATCATTCTCAGACTTTTCATCACCTTTCTGCTTTGAAGAGATGCTTGAGCTTAGATTTCCCCAGCCTGATAAGATTCCTTGGATTGATTGAGCTACCTTTGCCATTGTCAGGTAAGCGTATTGCTGCAGTCATCACTCTTCGCATAGGTAGGAGGGGCAACCTGTGACCTGCTGATTTTAAATGAACTCAACAGTGAAATAAGGCAGTCTACTCTTCCTCTAGTGGGCCACCTGGTAGGGAATAAGGAGAAAGATTTGAAAACATAGGTGCCAGCAAGAATATAAGAAAGAAGAACAGGTGATGGAAAAAGACAGACAAGAGGTGGCCTCGCTTATTATTGGCTGAAGCCCTGCCTCAGTATAGCAGCTTAGAGAATGCTATGACAATGTCATAGAAAATAAAGAAGGAAAGTGATCCCCCTTCCTTCCTTCCTTCCTTCCTTCTCCCCTCCCTCACTTTCGGAAGCACTAACATACTGATTACCTGTATTTCCTGGTAAAGTTCTCAGAGGGGTGTGTGTGTGTGTGTGTGTGTGTGTGTGTGTGTGTGTGTGTGTGTG
>JAHTLZ010000379.1:23595864-23632233 GCA_023846285.1 Phrynocephalus versicolor | reverse complement strand
TGTGTGTGTGTGTGTGTGTGTGTGTGTGTGTGTGTGTGTGTGTGTGTTTTGCATTGTTTGATTCTTACTACATTCACAAATCATTCAAGGCCATTTGGGGGGAGTTTACCTATCTATCCTTAATTTCTACCAAAAATTGCCCAACAAGATTAGCTAAATTGACCACAATGGCAAAGCCAAAGCTGAGGCCATGAACTATCAGAAAAAGATGGTGTCAGTTTACACGACATTTATTTATGTAAATATGTATGCATTTAAGAACGGCTAATAGCTTCACAGATGGCAAACCAATTAATTCCACAGCAAATCTCTGAAATTCTTAATTTGCCTGTCATGCCAGATTCTCTTAGTCAGACAATTTATGAGTAGATGCTGACAATTGTGCTTTAAAATGAATTCCTTTCTGTTATAGCTCTCCTTGTTGGAGAAAATTAATATTGTTACATTTCCATCAAACTGAATTTGGCAGAAATGGGTAAGATGTCCATGACAATTCCTATGGTGGACATTGTCATATAACTGCTCCTCAGTTCCATGGGGCCTATAATGAGGTAATTGTGTGCCAAATTGTGCAAATTAATTTTTCACAATGACATTTTAAGCAAGGCTAGAACTTAATAATTTTCATTTCATTGTTCATTCTTTCATATCCTTCGTTTTGTGTAGAGAATTTGGCCTGAAACTACTCTATTTGTTACTCCTGAATCAATTTGTTTGAATATCTAGACTGAGATGGGCAAGCTGTGATCCTCCAGATGCCATTGGACTACCAGCATTGATGATGATTGTTTAGATTGGTTATAACTGGTAGGAGTTGTGGTCAAGTCCAGAAACTTCTGACAGGCAGCATTTTCACCCATCCCTGATATCTGAGAAGCATGTTAAACTTTGTTCAGATGAGCATGAAATTATTCTTGCCCTAATGCCATACAATCAAGATTTTCACTAGTAAAACATAGTTTCAGCAGACATGGTGGGCATCCATATTGATGCCTCGAAAATATGGCTGATAAGCTTCAAGGAGATAGCCATGTTATTGTGTCATATCAAAACCAACCCAACAGCAGAGTTGTGTGCCGCCTTAATTTTAGAACAGGCATGTCCAAACTTTGGCACTCCAGATGTTTTGGACTACAGCTCCCACAGTCCATTGCCATTGGCAATCTAAGCTTAGAATTCTGGGAATTGTGGTCCAAAACACCAGGAGGGCCGGACTTTGGACATACCTGTCTTAGAACCTTTGAGCTGCAGAGCTGGATCATGTCCAGCTCCTGTCAAGGGGTCACAGGGAGAAACTGAATTCCCAATGGAGACTTCCTTTGGTCTTTGCTGGGAGGTGAAGCTGTCACTCAGTGAACCCAACTATCCACTCCCTCTTTGTCATATCAGTCCACTTCAGGACTTTCTGTTTACCTTTCTCCACTTTTGTGCACAGCCCTAACTCCTTCTTTTTATTCCAGAAGCAGGATTCTTCCCTCTCTTGTGTAACCACGATGAGCTCAGACGCTGTGGAAAATAATGGACAGAATCGTGCAAGGGCTGTCCTCTTCTTCCCTTCCAGGAAGCTCCACTTGTTGCACATGTGTCAAAATCAGCTTTGTGACCAGAGCAGAGGGCAACTGTGTAGGGAGGAAACAGTTTCTTGTGCTGCCCTCTGCATATTTTTTTGTTTTCCTAAATAAGATTTTGGCAAATGAAGGAGTTTCTACATTAACTGCCTCATGGCACTGGAAGTTCATAATCCTAGGCTGAGTGACTAAACTACTTATTGCTTCACCATTGGCGTGCTCAGGTTCTTGTGATGAGCTGTCATCTCTGTGTGAAGGGCAGCCCCACTTTCTTGTCCTTTCCTTGGCATTTGTCTCAAGGGAAGGAGTCCCACTCAAAGTGCATTTACGTGCTTCACAAAACAAAACAGCCACGGGTGAGAAAGTGTCACTCAGGATAAAGCCCTAAAGACCATTGTTTCTACTTGACATGCAAAGAGGTGTAGGGAAACAGCTGCTGCTGTCAGCCCTTGACGTCTGCTTTTTGGGCCTAGGAAGCGTGAGAGCACCTATATATTCTCTGTAGGAAACATGCCAGCCTTTTGAAAACGCTTTCATGTTCATTGGCATTCATGAGAACAATATTGTGTGAGCTGAGCTACTGTTGATGTTTAGCCACCACAGCTGGGACAAATGTCATCATGCTTATCTTCTCACTGCAGGAGGAAATCTGTTGTCTCCTGCATCGTGGTATCTAAGCAGGGTCAAGAAGAGGGCCTATTAGCTAGACCCGTGGACCAAGATTGGTTCTTAGGCGTATTTTTATCACAAGCCTGCACCAGCTTAATTGATTAAGCTTAATCCATAGGACTCAGGACTTAAATTTCTGAGAAAGAACAAGGAAACTTGAACAACTCCGCAAACTCAGAATTTTTGGAACCCTTTGTGGAGAGTATGATGAGGTCATTTAAAACCAACTCCATCTAGATCCCTTTGGGTGCATTACTTTCCCACTCTGGGCCTGCTCTTTCTTTTCCCTTTAAGAACAATAGAAATGGCATCCTTACAAAATCTACAAGGACAGCCTGTGAGAATCTTTGTCTTTACATTTTCTCTTGTTTCAACCAATGCCATGGCTTTGGCTGCACAAATGAAGTGTTTTGTAGCTAGGATAAAATAGCAGGTTAGGCACACAATTTGTATTATTTTATTTCTAACATTTATATACTGCCCTCTTAGTGCCCGATGCTATTCTGGGCAGTGTACATGTGCAAATCATGTCCACAATCAAATATATCAAAAATCCATGCATACTTTTGGGGACCACTAAATCCTAAGTGATGCCCCTCTTTCCTTGGAAGAGGCTGAAAATTAGCTTCCCAGAATACCAAGCAAAAATGTTGAAGCTGCTTGAGGGTTTGCACAGCCATCTTTTAGCAATCTTTCAATGGGACTAGGCTGACTTCAGTAATCCTCTAAATACCTTGTTAACAAGTGGGTTTTAATATGCTGAATGACTTGTGTGCATGACATTTGTAAATCCCACACCTTGACGTGCAAGAGCAAGAGGGGTCAAGGTTCTTTTTTGCATCTGTTTTTCTTTCAGTGAAACAGCATATGTTTTGTCTTTGAAAACAAGAGAGGAATGGACCTCTGTCTGGAGGTTTAGACTGAGTTAGTATTTATTATACAGTTTGAATGTTGCAAATGGTATATGAGCATGTTCAGAAACTGCAGTTGGTTTAGAAAAAGGTGATATACCTTTAAATGAAGGGGAAAAAATAGATAGAAAAGTACTGTATTACTGCAGTCAGCTGCCTCCCTAACTGTTCATTATTGTCATGGCTCTTTTGACGTTGGGTGTGGCAGCTGTAAATGGTGACATTGTGTTGCCAATATATTATCCTCCTTCCTGCACTTCTTCTGTTGAGTTTACCTTGCATGATCAGTTGTAAAAATCTACACTTCTTGCTTCTCCTCGTGTGAAACCCAGTACCAGGAAAGTGAAAAACATCCAGTCGCAAGGATTTGGGCAAGAATACAGGGTGCGACTGGAAGAAACAAAACAAAATCAAGACAACCTCTTTCTGTTAATTTCTGAGTCTTAAACATTCTCAGTTTGCATTCTTGTCTAAATCACATTTGCTGTCTTTATCACATCATATAGTCTTAATTTAATTTGTATAGGTATTTTTATATGTATATTTTTATTTATTTCACAGTGTGCACATTCATTAGGCATTTTTTCCTAATGTATGAATATTTATGTACATTTTTCCTGTGGATGCATATCTCCCCCCCCCTCAATATCATATATATTTTAACTGCTCCCTCTCGGCCTCTTTTTATATGTGATTTTGTGTGTGTATTGTATTTATGTGAAAATATGTGGAAGGCTCAGAAATGTGTGGGTTTCTGATACAAAGTGCAGCTGAGTAATTTTGACAGGAGCCTTGAATCAATGAAATTATCTTTCATTCCTTTTTTTTTCTTTCAGGGAGGCAAGATTCCAGTGAGGTGGACAGCCCCAGAAGCTATTGCCTATCGTAAATTTACCTCTGCTAGTGATGTATGGAGTTATGGCATTGTTATGTGGGAAGTGATGTCTTTTGGGGAAAGACCCTATTGGGACATGTCCAATCAAGATGTGAGTTTAGTGGATCTCCTTTTGTTGTTGTTGCTGTTGTTGTTGTCTTGATGCACCATTAAGCTGCATCTGCTTTCCCCCCCAAACTGAATAGAAGAAATGATGGATTTTACCTTTGCCATCTCTCTGGCCCTCTGACTTCCCCAGGTCTCCCAAGTTCTGGGCCATTACTCTATCTACTCTGTTCTTGCTTTCTGAATCCTCCTTTAGAATATAGAACTTATATCCTTGTGTTTTTATGCGGGACTGGCACACTTCATCCTCACCATCACACATAAATGCTTAGTGATTTCCAAATCTCACAGCCGTCCCCACTCTGAAAATCTCTGTACTGTACGAAATAGAATACCTGTGTTACTTTGACTTGGGGAGAAAATATTCTCTATTCTACATGGGCATTGTTATTGAATAGCAGAATATACCTTTAAAAAGACCAAGGGTAACTCTAGTCAAGCATCCAATCTAAATGCCTCCAAGTACTTTGAAAAGTTACATTTTGATGGACAACTCCCAGAATCCTTCCATGGATAGTACTCCAGGAAGTGATTTGACCAAGCTGTCTTCTTCCAGGATGCCAATGAGAAGGGCATGAAGGCAGAAGACCCCCCCCCCACACACACACACTATATTTCCAGCATCTGTTCATTCATAAAATTGCTGCCTCCTTCCATTGTGTTTCCATTCTTTTATTGTGGCCTATGCTTCTGAAGAGATCTGGCACCAGTTTGTCTTTTTTAAAATCCAGAAATCCAGATCAGCCTGTGGTTGTCTCATCATGTCAGTGGTTTCTATAAATCAGCTATGATGAGACTACAATTTTCCATCATTCCACTGGCAGTGCTTAAAGGAGCTGGAGATGACCAGCATGCAAAGAGCTCCAGTTTCCACATACCCTACCACAGGAGGATTAGCCTGCCCTATGGTGAAGAATGATAGGAAACATAGTTTGTTAATACAGGGATAGTTACAAGCTCCCCCTTTATACAGCAAAAGATGCCAATGCTGGGGGAAGAGGTTCTCTCATGTATTCTGGACCTACGTTCAGTGTGTCCAACACCTGGGAATTATAGTAAGAAGGGAATTAAGAAGCTGGACTGATCAAGACACTCTGTACCAAGATGGTGGACACACCCTGTCCAGTTTCATGTGCAGGAGTGAACCAGATTGGCAGATGGATTTTACTTCAACACTGGCAATGGGATGGTCTCAGTTTTAGGAGAGAAGCACCGGCCATGTGGGACACATCACTCTTGTTTGCCAAACAAGGGGGTATGGCTGAGGGCCTCCTCCTCCTCCTTCCCTTTAGCCTCCCCTACTTGTGGGGATTGGCTCACTGTGAATCACAGTAGGGCATGGCCTGAGGAAAACAATTCTTTCTTTTGCATTTACTCCAAAATAACATGCTTTTGTCTTTGTTTTAAATGTGGTGCAACCATTGAGCTTCCCTTCTCAAAGGTGAGTGTGGTCATTTCGCAATCTGAGGGCTTTTCTTCCAGATCTTTCTGTTTAGATTGAAGAGCCCCCTTTTTCAGCTGCGCATGATGTCAATTAACCACATATATAGCAAGCTTCTGTCAGCATTTGGAATGCAAAGAAACAAAAACAAATGTGCACCATTACATAATTGTCTTGATGCCCAATTGTTGTGTAGAAAACCATTTCTCCTTCACGCCTGAGCCACAACAAACAGCTCAGCAGAGTCAGCACCTTTGCTATCTGCGTATTAGAGCCGCTCGTCTTTATCTACCAGCAATTTTCCGACAGAACTGTTAGAGTCAATGCCAACTTCAATTCGTGCTGGGCTTGGAAATGCTAACTGTGAGGTGCCAACCTCAGCCTTCCTCTTCTTTTTTCCCCCTTCCCTTGAACTTCTACTGTACATAAAGAGTTTCAGAGATGAAAGAAGCTGAGAAGGAGAGAGGAACTGGGAAGACAAGCCAGCCAGTGTGGTAGTAATTGGACGCTAGGAACCCGACTGGTCTTTGAAAGTGTTCAGAGAGTTTATGAGTCAGGCACAGAGACTTGATGAAGTCCTCTGCAACAGCATGATAGGCAGAGATAATGAGAGTGGCAGCTGCTGTAACAGGGAAGGGACTACCTTTGTCTTGAAGCATCTGAAGTCTAATTAACCTCTGAATGCCCTGCTTCCTTCAGAACCAGGAATGTTTCTGTTGCTCCTTACTCGCAGGGCACCTTCATTCTTCTACTCCTGCCCTCCTTGTTCTTATGTGCTCAGCACTATGCCTTGAAAATGGAGTCTGCTTCTGAGCTTCAGAGGGAAGGCAGGCAAAAGAGGAGTGTGTGAACCAGCTGGAAGTTTGGGAAGGTGACTCAAACAAGTTCAGCTGGCTGAGTTCAGTGCGGCATTCACCACGTCCAAAGTATCCAGCAGCTTAATCATGATACCTAAACAAAGATTCTTAACTGAAGTTTCATCATAGCATTTTATTCTTGTTTTTAAAATCATTATTATTTGTGCCCTTATTATAGCTCTTCATTATAGCCAGTTACCATTTTGGCTGAGGGATTCTGGGAGCTGTAGTCCATAACGTAGCCTTTGGCAACGTAGAAATTTAGCTCCTACTATTTTATTTACTTATGTAAATAATCATTGATTTATATTTTAAATGACTGGCCCAAGACAGCTCACCTCACAACAACTAAAACTTTAAAACAATCAATAATTTTGAAAGCACATTAAAAGCAATGAAACATGTATTAACGATTTTAAAAATCAAGTTTCAACATAATTCAAAAACATTTTAAAAGCTGCAGGTTAAAAACTCGCACTTCTGAAATAACTGACTGCTTCAGAACCTTCTGGCTGAGGGAGATTGTTTGGCTCCCCCCCTCCCCGCCCGGTACCTCTGTCCTCAAACAACCTCCAAAGTCTTGGTGCCGCCACTGAGAAGGCCCTCTATTGTGTCCTCACCCAAACGAGCTTGGGAAGATGATGGAAGTGAGAGAATTATATCTCCAGAAGATCTAGGTGGCTCATATAGGGTGATAAGATCCTTGAAACTCTACATAGATGCACTGCTGTTTCACCATGTCACTTACTTGACTTAACAAGAACCAAAGAAAGGAAAGTCACTGTGGTCTACCGAATGACAGTTGCAGGAAAAGGTGGGGAAGGGAGCAGAGAAGGGAGTGTCTTAATCCAAAGGGAGATAAATTGGAGTATTCCAAAGCCACATTTTTCTGCAAAGTTACATTTGCAAGTTCTGAAAATTTAAAAATTGATGAAAAATTCTCATGTTTCCCATCTGGGGGGGAGGGGGGACTTCATTCAGATTTTCATAGACAACATTCAAAAATGAAATAAGTGAAAATGCATACTGCTATAGATGCCTACTCAAACTGGAATAAACGTGGAAGCTTTTATTGTTGAGTTCAATGGTGAAAAGACATACACAGGCCCAATGAAACAACTAAGAGCTTTTTCCCTTCACATTTTTTCTTTTTAAAAGAGAAAGATTCTGACAAACTGTTTGCTCTGACATTTCTATATTTGTTTCTTTAACATACCAACTCATTTTCTTTTTATAGGTCATTAATGCAATTGAACAAGATTACCGGCTTCCTCCCCCAATGGACTGCCCTGCTGCTCTTCATCAGCTTATGCTAGATTGCTGGCAGAAAGACCGCAACACCCGACCGCGCTTTGCTGAAATAGTTAACACATTAGACAAAATGATCCGAAATCCAGCAAGCCTCAAAACTGTGGCTACCATCACCGCTGTGTACGTTTTCATCTGCTTTACTGTGGTTCATCCAGGCCCTGAAATATCAAAAACTACCAGTAGAGTATCAATTAGAGATGGGCAGAGATAATGAGAGTGGAAATGAAAAACGAAATGCTGTTTTGTCATTTTGTTACATAACCAAATGGTAGGATGCATTTTGTTAGGAAATGAAACACATTTTCCCCTCTAGAAATGAAACGATTCACCCCAGAGGAGCCAAAATCGCAGGGGAGCTTCTTTGGCCTCTTCCCTGTAACCTCCCAAAATTTAGAGATGTTTGTGGGTCAGGGGGCTGAGTTATTAAACTCCAAAGGGGGGTCTAATTGGAGAGACTTTAAGTGCTCGTTTGTGGTGGTGGTGGGCTATTATTGACTTCGGACTCAGTTAGAAATGATTTTTTCCCTAGGGGGACCCCCTTTGGAGTTTAATAACTCAGTGGCTAATAGGGAAGAGCTTCAGGAAGCTCCCTTGTGATTTTTGTGTCTCTAGGACCCAGGGGAGACATTATATAGTGTTTTGTTTTGTTCCAAAACTACTTCAAAATTATTTAGTAACAAAATGAAATGAAATGCTATTTTTTCCATGCCCATCTCTAGTATCAACCAATTAAAGAATACAGAATTGGGCAATCATCCCTTTTTAACTGGTTACTTAACCAATTATTAAGTAAATGTGCCTATTTCCAAACCCTCCTTATAGGTCTATTTTAGTGAATATGTGTGTAACATGCCATTTTTATCAACACAATGCTTTTACTTACTCTTTCAAGGAATAGCCAACATTTACATTTTATTTTCCACTTCTTCCTCCAGTGGAATTGCAATCTTCAAAATGTAAATAGGTTTGCTTTTAACTTGGGTACTCTGACTTCAACCTGTCTGCATGTTTATTTAAAATATTTTCCCTGCCTTTCTGCCCTACAATTCTGAGAACACTCTAATAATCCTGGCCAGCATCCCGGCTGTTATTTTCTTGGAAGGGGGGGAGATGTAACTCCCCTACACTGTTGCAATACAATTGCTGCACCAAACAAGAATAGCACTTCATGGAGCTTGCATAAGTGTTGATCCTACTCTTCAGCAGTTGCTCCTCCAGTGAGCACCGGCAACTGAATTTATGTTTGAGAGATCAGGTAATTACATGTGGGAACAGACCATCATCAAGTGGGATGTTGTATCTGGGAGGATTGCAAGGATGGCCTTGCTTACATTACTCAGACACTCCTGGTATATTGAAAACTAATCTGTTGAAGACTTTGGCCTGAGCTAACTTCCCTGATATGCTGGTTTTGAATGTGTATGTGGAGGGTTTCCTTTGTTCACTTTTTAGAAGAGGGAACATTGAGGTGCATTTGTTACCCTATGGTCCGAATGGTTTCCAACAGCCATCAAGTGAGTCTGGCATTCTTGTGCATTGTCTCACTGAAAGGTGGGAACAAAGGAGATTTGGAGGAAGGTGACACATTACAGAGTTGCCACATGGTTCTGTTTCTCTGCGTTATTTGGTACTTTGCAGATGCTAAACCAATGCCTGTGTTTAGCAGTGTGCTAGAGAGGGCCTAAGAAACTCTGGTTCTTCCTAAATTCCAGTAGGATAGATATCCGAGTGAGTAGGTGGTTCTTGTACCTGGAAACTAAGTACTTAGTCTGTTCTAGGCAGGCCTGCACTCCCTCTGAGGGAAGGGGTATATGCAACTCAGGGATGCTACCTCATCTGGTCTCATCACTGGAGCAATAGGCATGGTGATTTTTATCAACTTTATTTCATCCACCTACTACAATATCCCTTGAGTAGAAATAATCTGGTGTCGGTGGTCCAGTGCTCTGGTAATCTCTTACTTGGTCTGCATGGCCTATAACCTGCAGTTAGTTCAGAAGGCAACAGCCAGCGTTACAACTGGCAGAGCCAGGTTGGACCACATTGCTACACTATGCATGAAAGAGTTGTAGCTGCTACATCTTTTCTACTGAGACCTGGTCAAGATGCTGGTGCTTAGTCCTAAATGGATTGGGACCCAAATATTTGAAGGGGTGCTGGTTTTACATTGTTGGCACCTGAAGAGTTTCACGGAGGAGTTTTATTCAAGCATAAGTATTAGAGATGGGCATGAAACGGAAATATAGTGTTTCATTTCATTACAGTCTTCATTTTGTTCCGTTAATAATGAATTTTTTAAAAAGAATTTTAATCACCAAAAGAAATGAAATGATACAATTTGTAAGGCTATAAATAATAGGGATACTGCCTTTGTTTTATTTAACAGGGAGCCCACTGCCCAAGTTTAAATAGCTATAAATCAAAGATCCTCCTTAAACCTTCCAATCAATTTGCTTTCAAACAAAGAGCCCTCTGTAAACAAGCAAGTAACCTAATGGCTAGCTGCACCTCAGATCAAGATCAGAGAGATAAGCTCAACAGCTGATTGGCATGGGGAGGGAAGGAAGGAAAGCATCAAAAATAACCTCTTACCTTATCAGGAAAGGAAAACAACCAGTTTAAATCAACTTGCAGACACAGGCACAGTGCAGGGAAGGGAAGGGAAACACAATCCAGTCAGCTTTGTCATCCTAAAACTGCCATGTCCATAAGCCAGAAACAGGCAGCAGAGCTCAGCTCCTGGCTAGCTGTACCACGGAACAAAATTGTATATAAGCTAGCTATCAGCAGCTGAGGTGTGGGGAGGGAAGGAAAACAATCAGTTTAAAAATAAACCTCCTGTTCTCAAAATGGCTGTCTCTCACCACTAGGATGAATCATCTGATTTCTGAAACCAAAAATTGTGTTTTGTTTCATTTCTTGACTAAACGCTGTCTGCTGTTTCATTTCATTTTCAAAAGCCTTGTAACCTTACAAAACAACGAAACAGCGTGTCATTTTTCATTTTTTGCCCATCTCTAATAAGTATTATACTTGTGGAGTTGGAATCAGGGAGGAGCTTTCCCCAACTGGGAACTGTTCTTACTAGAGATATATAACTGGAGTTGACTTTATGCTCCTTTCAGTGTAAGGTCAAAACCTAAGCTTTACACTTTGCAAATAGTCTCATTATATGACTGGCACCTTGGGTTGAGTTGGATGGAAGAAAAAGTGGGTGGGAGCCCCTGCAGGTGTTCAACCAGTAGTGGAGCTAGTAGGGAGTAATGAAACGAGGCTGAGAGGAAATCCAAAACACAATTTTTGCTGCTATTGCTTTTGTTTAAGTATAGTGATTCTTTTCCTTTACCCATTTCTTGTCTCATGATTTTAGGCCTTCTCAGCCACTGTTGGATCGCTCCATCCCAGATTTTACTGCCTTTACCTCAGTAGAAGATTGGCTCAGTGCCATCAAAATGAACCAGTATAGAGACAGTTTTCTGACTGCGGGCTTCACATCCCTTCAATTAGTTGCACAAATGACATCAGAGTGAGTGGTAAAATTTTCATTCTTACTGTAGTCTCCAATATAAACCTTATTCCAGGTTTGCTTGTCTAGATGAATAGAAGGTAAGGATGGGCTCTCCAGCACCCCTCCCTCCATAACTGACTCATGTTAGTGGGGAAGGTCTTGAGAAGGGGTGGCAGCCATGTTTAAGTGGACAGATGCAGAGTTCCATGGAATTGAAAGTGTCCCCCTATCAGGCATGTTAGTCATGTGGAATAGGAATTTAAACATTACTCACTACATTTCTCTGTCTAAACGCAACAAGGCAGCCAGAGGAGAAATTTTCAAGCCTGACAACCTTAATCACTTTTAGTAGCAATTGAGCAATGTGTCTCAAGTTAGTTGAGAAGGTTGGCATCTCTGGGGAAATAAGTTAACCTACCTAAGGTTTTTATACACAAATAGCCAGTTGTTTTGGATTTGGTGAAAATACTGATTTTGAGTCCTACGCCTATATACTGCCACATTAATGTCATTATCTTTTATCTATACAGACTGATCAGCTGATTGCTCAGCAGTAGTTTTTTTGTTGCAGTGTTTAAAATTTGTCAGGATGTCTGGAGGGAAAATCGGGGGGCATGCCCTCTGCTCTATGAGCATGATCTTGTCTCTTCTCTTTTGCAGAGATCTTCTAAGAATAGGGGTGACCTTAGCTGGACACCAAAAGAAGATCCTCAACAGTGTCCAGTCTATGAGAGTGCAGATGAGCCAGTCACCAACTGCGATGGCATGACGCTTCATGTCTTCTCACAACAACGGGAAAAAAGAAGGGAGGACAGAGGCGGGTTGGACGGGGAGGGGAGGGTACTCTGACAAGACAGTGAGATGTTTGCAAAGGTTGGTTTGTCTGAGAACTTTTGTGAGATGCAGACAAAAAGTACGTGGGACTTGTTTCTGTGTGGCAACAACATCCGTTTCTCACCAACAGAAGCACACTTACTGATGCCATGGGAAACCGCATATAAATAAATATAAATATGTACAAATCAAATATTTAAAAATGAACAAAAACAACAACAAGAGCAAAAGCAAACCATTGTGTGTGGGGAGAAGAGAAGAGACCTTATATCCCACCACCAGTGAGCAGTAGTCAAGGGGCCAGTAGGGAGGAAAGAGGTGTAACCCAGAGCACCCATCTTCAGCAGCTGTATTCATTCCCTTCTCTTCCTTAGTTCTCCTCCCAGAACCCTTCCTATCTGCCCAGTTCCCTTTTTTTGATCATAAACTGGGGGGAATTTTCTTCCACAGTCTCTACAGCTACCTACTAGTGTATATCAAGACATTGTTCCACAGTTACCAAAGGACTTCACTGACCACTGCATGGGGGATCCAGACCAATCCAGTTAATGTCTTCATATTGAAGAAGAGATGTACCTTCAATAGAAAAACAAACAAACAAACCTTTTTTTCTTTTGCTTGCATTTTTTTGCAAAAAGGAAAAAATCCTCATGGGAAAAAAAAAGAGAAAACAAGGTGTTCCCGCAAGTGTGTGTATGCGTCTGTATGTTGTCAACTTAACTGTGGAGTCACTCACTGCTTGTCCATAGCAGAAGACACAACAAAGTGGGACTGGCAGATGATAAATCCATCACCATCAGGGAAATTTGGAATTCAGTGGAAGACAGACGTGATAAGCCTGGCTTTCTGTCCAGAGCAACTGTGCATGGAATGTGCAAAAGAAATGAACAAGGATAACAAATGAATTCAAAGGAGGATGGAAGTAAAAGAAGGGACTATGCAAGAAGACTTTCATGTGGAACTATTATAGGATGCCCAAAGACAGAGGCCACCAAACAGAAGAATGACTGGTCCTCCAGCATCCCAGAGACCAGCAGAGGATGGCTCAGGAATGTTTGGTTCCATTGTGTGGATGTCAGGATTTTGATATATATTGATTTTGGCTTCGTAACATCAGAGGTAGGTTCTTTCAATGCTTCTGTCATCCACCCACCCACTCATATATTCATCCCTGAGCTATTTGCTGTCTCTCATTATTTTTTCAACAATCTATCTTCTGTACAGCTCTGCTTTTTCTATATGTGATTTTACAGTTAACTTAACTACAAGTGCCATTGCTCATTTAAATTGGACAACTTAAATTAGCATCTCTTTATTTACATCTGTCTGTTTTAAGAAACAACCATTGCACCTTCAGTTAATGGATTTTGTGGAGAGTTTATGCAAATGAATGATCCCTGAGTGGAGCTTTTACCTAGCATGTGTGCACTGTAATTGTATGTCGCTACCATTCTACGGGATATAACCAGCTGATAATTTGCAGTTCATTCCAGCAGTTTAAGGAGTGGGTGCAATGGCTTGGCTTTCCAAATCCAATCTGGAAAGACATCTAGCTTTCAGAACAAGAAGAGACCCATCATATAGTTCAATAGTTGTCCTAAAACAGGATCTCCTAAATGTAAAGCATCCCCTGTGAATGCCAGTCTGAAAAAAAAATCTAACTTTAAAGGAAAATGATTTCTCTATTTTACTACAGAGCTTTTTCCTTGCATTAATGTCCCATACAGTGTCAGTGTCTTGATGTGCATTTTTCAATGAAACACTTGAATGGTACAAATGGCTTTAATCTCTTAACAGAACATACCCACATACCGCTATGTATGGATACCATAGTTATGCCCACATCAATTGTTTTTCTTAGAAAAATCAGGAGCTCCTGTCTAAATACTTGTATAGCACTGCAGCAGCAAAATACCCTTTAGGGTCTTAAGCTCTTGGGAAAGGTAGAGGTGTCCAACCAAAGTCTCTGCAGGGTCAAACTGTAAAACATATTTCTTTATATACGGCCATTATTTCCATGTCACAACTGAGACTGCAGATTTCATGTAGGGGTGGGTCTGCGGCACAGCTGCATATATATTGAATGCAGGTACCATAGAAAAATGTGTCCTCTCCAAGCTTCTCTTTCCACTAAATAACATACATCTCTTCTTACATCTGGGCGCTGCACAGCATCCTTTTCACCATTAAACCTGGCAGCTGCTGTCATTACAGCCACTCCACCCACATTATGGGACCTAAGAGCCTTGTTTATTTCAGATCTGAGTTGAGTCACGTTATAGAACTTAAATTATTTCTCTCTCCCCCCCCACATTCTATTGCCTTAGCAGCAGACCAGTTGGAATATCCCAAATCTGACATCATTGGTCTAGTGCCCTCTTTCTTTGAGTTATAAGAGATTTTTTTGGTTGTTGTGGTGGGAATCTATATTGAATCAAACAAATCCTATGCGTTCAAAACGTTTCTTCCAGAGGTATTCACTGGTTAGCATTAACAAATACTTGTGAGTCAAATAGCCACCACTCTATTTGTAGATAGGAAGGATTTTCCTTATATGAATTTGATGATCACATATTAAAATGGCTTAAACTAAGTCAGCTTACTTAGTCCATAGAATTACCTTCTAATCTGACCAGAAACGCTCTTCAGCAGAAGTCTTCTTATCCCAACCTTCAGATCCTAATAAGCAGACTATGTTTCCTATTGCTGAGGTATGTTTCTTCCCTATAGGAAGGATTGGGAAAAGGGAGATATGTTTTGTCTTATGAACACAAAAAGTTACCTAATACTGAGACAGTACTGGGTATACAACGTGCCTAGCCATATATTGTCATCTGTGACTGGCAGGAGTTCTCCAAGGTTTCAAGATAGATTCTTTCCAGCCTCTATCTGGAAGATTTACTGTTCTCTGGTACCTCCCATATACAATAGTATCTCAATTTACGATTGCTTCGATAACTGAATAATTTGACTTATGAGTGCTGCTCTCCGCTCTGCATGACAGCTGACTTTGACACATCAGACCTGTCAAAATCAGCTGTCGTGCGGAGTGGAGAGCAGCGTTCGCTGCCTATCACCACCTCCTTCTCCTCCTTGGTTGCTTTGATCTCTGCAAAAGAGATCAAAGAAACCAAGATGAAGGAGGAGGTGACCATTGCACCTCCCTTCCAAACTGTTTGGGCTGCCCGAAGTTGCATCATTTCCAGGGAACGATGCAACTTTGTCCAGCCTGGGCGGTTTGGAAGGGAGGTGCTTAACTCTGGGTGAATGCTTACCTTCGCTTACCTCCAAGTGAAGGTAATCACTCAGAAGCAAGTGCTTCCTCGGAGGTAAGTGCCTCCCTTCCAAATTGCCCAGGGTGGCTGATGTTGCATCATCCCCTGGGAATGATGCAACTTTGGGCAGCCCCCGTCCTTGCAAGGGAGGCTCTTACCTCCGGGGTAGCACTTACCTTCGCTTCACAGGGACCAATGCAACTTCGGCCAGCCTTGAAAGGGAAACACTTTCCTCTGGGTAGGTGCTTAATTGTGGGTAAGTGCTTACCTTTGCTTGGCCAGCGCAGAAGTAAGTGAAGGTAAGCGCTTACCAGGAGGTAAGCACCTTCCTTCCAAACCACCCAGGCTACCCGACATTGCATCATCCGCAGGGACTGATACAGTTCCAGCCAGCCTGGGCACCTTGCAAGGGAAGCGCTTACCTTGATTGAGGGGAGTCGGGACAGCCTTCCCATAGGAATGCTTTGAAAACCTCTTAATCCATTCACTCCAGAATGGATTAATTGATTTTCAGTGCATTCCTATGGGAAACTGCTGTTTGACTTATGAATAATTCAACTTCTGAATGTGCATTCAGAACAAATTAATATCATAAGTCGAGGTATCGCTGTAGTTATTAACAAGGGCCTATGCTGTTGAGTTTCCACAGTCAGGTACATACTGATTTGGCTCACCTGCCTAAGCCCTGGGGTCTATTTGCTTAGGAACCCCCTGAATATGTGGCTGCAGAACACTGAGCATATAGATTGGGCTGAGTTAATATGTGCAAAGTGAATGAATCTTGTCTATGAACCTGAGTCATGGCAACTGGACTTCTTTTCTTGAGAGACTGAAACGTTTTGCTGCTGATCCAAGCGGCTTTGTCAGAGTTGTGAGTCCTCCATTTTATAGTTCACTTTGACCTCATGTGACCCTGGCCTAAGTCGCTGTGAAAGTCCCACCTTTAACCTTCCCAACAACCATAAAGTATGAGTCATTAGCCATGGCCTTGGTGGTGAAGGCGTGAAGTATTTTTGATATGTCTGGGGATTGTTGAAATCACTGCCTGATAAGTAGCAGATAGACTGTGCGTGAGCCCCCCACCTCTGTTGAGAGAGGGGTTTTCAATACTCACATGAATAGCTTCCCTGACCCCTCTCTCAAACCACCTTCTGGCACAGTCAGGCAGTGATTTCAACACTCAGACTGATGAATCTGTTTGGATGAGCAGTGAAAGGTTTCAATCGCTCAAGAAAAGAAGTGCAGTTGCCATGACTCAGCTTTCAAATAAACTCACCTGGATGACTGGGAATCTTCACAGACTAGCCTATGAATAGTGGTTGAAGTAGGTGACTGCTCTAGCCACTTATCAGTGCTGCGACTCGCTAAAAAATTGTGGCCTAGAGGACTAGACGGTTGTGTGTATCAAAAGCAAACAACTGATGGGCCATCAGCTGACCACAGGCAAATTACTGCCGAAAAGGTGGTGGTGGGGAACAGGGGCCTGAAGGCTGTTTGAAACCACTGTCATGCAGTTGTGCTAGAAAAGTTCCCTGCAGTCAAGGCTAGAAGCAAAATGTTAACAAGATGCAAAAGAATTATGCTTTCTCTAGCAAAGCCTCCCCAGACTGGCAAAGGGGAAAAAAGCCCTTGTTTAACAACACGAGGGAGTGCTCTTAGCCCTGTCTGATAGCCAGTTATGAATCCCTTTTGGAATATTGAGCACAAAAATCTGCATTCAAGTATGTTGTCAAACCAAATGCAACAAGCATAGAAAAGGTGTGTGCTGAATATTAATCCTCTGTACCAATCCATTGACATTCACACAAGGCGGATGAAGGAGCTTTTGTGCTTGTTTTGTGTGGCTTTTGCTTTCATTAGTCAAACTAAATACAAAGGTATGAAAAGCCTGATAACAGTGACTCAGGCTACAAATACAGCTACACTCTGCCTACCGGGCAACATTGGTACCAATTTAATAGACAAGGTAGTGTTTCATTATAGCTCTGAGCGTTTACTTCATATCATAGCTGGGGCTCAGCAGTCCTGCTCAGGCCCAACTCAGCAAGCATTGAAAATGCTCCTAGCTATAGGAAGGAAAACAGCCCATTTTGGTTTCAAGACACATACATATGGTGTGTGTCTGGTACCATATGCTGGATTTGGCTGCCAGTGGTCTTTGCGAACCATAACTTCTCCACCAGTTCCCAACAAAGCAGCATATATTGTAAGGCCCAAGAGGAGGTCCTTTCCAGGCACCACAACACCACATTGTAAGAAATCAAATCCAGTTTTTGTTGGCATAGCTCAGTGGCTCTGCCGTTCTACGAGGATGCTGAAGATGATTTTTTTATTTTTTTTTACACATCTGAATGTGTAAAGTCATCCATAATTACATACAATTGTACCCTGTTAACAGTAGGGCCTTTTGGGTGTCACCTGCTTGACTTGATAGCAAGTAATAACACAATTGTATTAATTCATTTTCACATTTATTTATTGTACATTTTTTGCCTACTTATTTGTTCACACAAGGAAAACGTTGCTCTATGTCCCCCCTTTTTTCACAGTTGTGGCTGTGAATATATAGGAATAAATCATAGTCCCATAGTTACTATGTAAGGAAGAAGCACATATATGCTGTACTTAGCTGAAGCATGAAGCTGTTGAGAAAACAAGAGACATTGCTTTGTAGTGTCACAGTTATTTCTTGAGATTAGGTGGCATGAATAAGATTTGTATTTTCCTGGTAGATGACACATAAGAACATAAGAGCCTTGCTGGATCAGGCCAAAGACGTATCTAGTCCAGCTTCCTATATCTCACAGTAGCCCCACCAGATGCGTCTGGGAGTGCATGAGACTAGATATCTATCTCCTGATACCACTCCCCTACATCTGGCCCTTGAAGTACCCTGGTTTTAAGCCTGGAAATTACACATCTCCATCGTGGTTTGTAATAATATATGTTTGTTCCTAATAGATAACCAGTGGACTATTGCTGATCTCTTATGGTGCCCTCTAAAGATGGGCATGAACTGCCAATTTGGTCATTTGTGTGGGACGAATAAGAGTTTGACACATTTCAGGCCTGCTTCCTTTGGCAGGTACTCATTTAGATGCAGTGCCATGGCTTCTGTGCCCTGCCTTGGCTGCGTCTGAGTGGACACCCATTGAAGGAGGCAGGGCTGGGAGGCGCAAAACATCTGCTCATTCGAATGAACCAACAAAGTGGTGGCTTCTGCCCATCGCTGGTGCCCAACATTCTAAGCAAATTCTAAGTCACACTTTGGGATGCGATGTTAAACCTTATTTTTGGCCCTGTTTTCAAAAAGGGAAAGAAGGCAGGACTGGGATGGGTGCTAGAATGGCCCTAGAATATGTGCCAGGGCATGACTCAGTGTGCCATTCTGCAGGGCTCACAGAAATCCATGCCATTCAGATCTTCTGTCTCCATATGCACAACTGAAGAAGAATATGTGTCTGAACTTCCCTATCTGAAATCTTTTGTATCTTTGCCTTACCTCAGATATTTACTTGATGGAAATGTGTATCCTAGTCTGTGCTGTAGAAGCTGGAATCGATGTCACTGCTTGAAGAGCTGAAGAGAGATTTGATAAATGCAGATGGAATTGCAAGAAGTAAAGCACTCATGCAGCCTGAAGCTGAAATCAGATGAGATGCTCCTGGGTTATAAAACTTACATGCCAATATGGTAATGTGCACTGGCCCTGAGCTTCCTCATTATTCTAATGAGAGCCCCAGAACAGGCTGTCAAAGTATATCTGCATACCTTCATTGCTCAGATTATAGAATGGTACTGCTGGAGTTAGAACTCATGTTTCTCAACAGGACTGTTTTGGTTCCAGGACTGAGAGGCAGTATGTTTACATAGCTTTGTTTTACAACCAGGAACCACCTAGAGTAGTGGCAAGGCCACTAGATATTGCAGTATAAAAATATAACAAATAAACAAATAAAGCAGGGGCTTCAAAACATGGGCCTTCAAGTTTTTTTTTTTTGAGGGGTGTGTGTAACCATAATCCCCACAACAATTTCAGCTCAACATGACTGATAACTATTGTATGGTAAATCACCTGGTGCAGGATGTGTTTTTCCCACCACTTAAGCAGATTATAATGAACCTAGTTGCGTCAATGGTCTTCCAAGCATGCAGGCAGAAATTTGGCCGGCCTTCCACATTTAGATGAAGATGGGTTATTGCTACTAGTCACCCTTTTGTACAAATAAAGATGCAAGATATTTAGTGACAGGTGAATTAAGTATAAAGTACCTAAATACTATTTTGCTTTATTAGAAATTCTTCAGATGAAGTAGCCATTTACCACTGCTGGAACTGCAATTGTTACATAGAAGAGTTAAAAACTACCTGAAAATGGGAGTCATAATGTCTGTATTTGGGCAGGACAATAGAAAACAATTATGAAACCATCTTGACCAATCTTGCAGACAGGTGAAGGAATGGAGAAAGTCAGACAGGTAGACTCTCTCCTCCTTTCCAGTCTTTTTCCCAACCCCAGCATCCCTTCCTGATCTCCTAGCTTGCCATCATGCTTGTTTTGCTGCTGAATACCAGGTCACCCCTCAACATGAGCACAGTTATCCTTGGCTTGATCAAGGCTGATCGACCAGATGAGTCCAGGAAGTGACTTAATTTGTTTCAGTTGGACTTGGATCATTTGTTTCTTTTTGTAGATGGCCCTACATAACTATCTTTGCTGCCTGACAACACTGTGGAAATTGGAGACTGAGCTGAATATCCTGGGTCACTTGTCTGCTGAGTGCATCTTGGATAGATGCAGCTCAGAGGGCCATCAAGATGTGACCTACATAGACCCTACTTCAATATGTACCTATTTGAGTCCCCCCCTCCCAGTATTCACCTAGCCCAGTGTTGGTGAACCTATGGCATGGGTGCCAAAGGTGGCATTCGGAGCCCTTTCTGTGGGCACCCGACATTGCCCCTTCACAACCACCTGGATTCAGGTTAAATTGCTGTATTGGCACTTCGCCAACACTTGTCATAACTGTAGAACAAATAAACAAAATAAAGCACATATTTTGTTCATTCTTCACATTACATTCTGCCATGCCCTTTAATATTGTGAGACAAAGTGAATTTCTCAGCGAGTCAGATGCTTTTGTATGTCCTGAGCTTTCTTTGTGGCACAAAAGAAAATGTTTATGTAGAGTGGAAGAACAGGCAATTCTGAGACCCAGTGTGCTTCTGGAACAAAGAAACTTGCAATGCTGACTGGCCCTTTTTGTCTGTTTAATACACTGTTAACTAAAATATTTTGGTAGCTCAGATATCAATTGGCACTTCTTTCCTGTCTAACATGCTTTCTTCAATGGTACATTGTAATATACCAAGGTTTACCAAGCCCACCACCTGATTTCAGATAATTGTTGGGATTGTATCTATTGAAGAACTACTAAAATAACTAGGCATGTTCAGCCTGATGAAGAGAAGACTGAGGACAGACACAATAGCAGTCTTCGAATACCTGAAGGGTTGCCAGAGGGAAGAGGGTATTGATTTATTCTCTGTTGCACCTGAGGGTATGACAAGAACCAATGGTTGGAAACTCATCAGAGGGAGAGCCAACCTGGAAATAAGGAGAAATTTCCTGATGGTGAGAGCCATTGAATAGTGGAACAGCTTGCCTCCTGATGCTGCGGGGAGCCCATAGCTGGAGGTTTTCAAGAAAAGATTGAACAGCCATCTCTCTGGGATGGTATGAGGTCTCCTGCCTTGGGAAGAATGTTGGACTAGAAGACCTTTAAGGTTGCTTCCAACCCTAAAAAGATTAGATGATTCTAGCCAAATTATATTTATCTATTGCAGTTAAGATACCATCCAGAAATGAGAGTTCACTTGCAGTATCATTAATCACAATTATCGATGGCCACTGACCCTGTTAATTGTCTATTACTCCTAAAGATTTGGGATTTAGGCAAAATAAGCAAAGCCTCCTTGGGTCCTTTCAAGGAGAAAGGTGGGATACAAATAAAGATATAAATACATAAATAAATAACAAATTGTAGACACTGAGGCATACTATTTTTCCCATGGGACTGGTTAAAGCCAATATTGTGTGACTGAAGCAAAAAATGGGGAAATGGCTCTCATTCGGTCTGGGGTAAGATTTTTAAAAGCTTTCACTTTTTGCTATGCAGAAACAGCTTACATCTGCAGAAAAGCATGTAGGTTCAACTGAAGTTCAGGAGTTAAGTTATTGTCCTTCTAGTGAGGCATCTTTCCAGAAGAAACAAGCTTTGGCAATTCACATATAAAATTACTTGCTAGATTCCAAATAGGGAAAGAGAACAGAAGACAAAGGAGCTGGGAGGAACCTTCTATGCCACCACATGCCTGAACTAGGGTAGGCAGTCCTTATAAATTTTCTACTTTAAGTGTTCTGTCCCTGCATCAATGGAATCCCAGCTTATAATATATCCAACAATCACTTCCCATATTGAAAGACTGCAGGGTCAAAATCCTCTAGCATAGTTACATGGATAAAGGCGGTTATTTCAAGCCTGTTTTGTCTCTCTTAGTATTGTGCTTAGGAGCAGTACAAAAAATGTTACTTCAGGTCCATTGCACAACTATTTATTTATTTATTTATTATAATAACTACTGAAATGTGTCTCGACCACGCCCCCAGAACGGTGCTAAGCACGACAATACTGTACCTGGTGCTGGGGTAGGGTTTTCCCTTGTCACCCTTTGTTCCCACTTTCTGTTCCAAGACAAGACACTGTGTAGTAACGAACGACTCATGCAACAAAACATCCGTTTCTCTCAGAGAATCTTTGCTCTTCGTCCACAGGACTCTTTGTTTCTCATGTACTCTGTTGAAAACTATAGATACTTGTTCACTTGCACACACACACATACACACACACACACACACTTCTCAGAATTATTACAGAGTGATACTGTTGTGGCAGCTTTTTCTGTCTTACTATTCCCATTTGTTGAGTAAGGAACATGCCGGCATTTCCACAGAAAAAGCCCGTTCATTTCTTTTTCTGGCTCTTTCTCTGCTTGCTGTTTACCAATTTATCTATTTGTCGATCTCACCTTTCCCTTTATTTCCTTTGACTGAATATCTCTTGTTCTGCCTTGTTCTCAGACGTGTCTTTAAATCTATGGAATGGTTTTCAATTGTCAGCTTCATTTCTACATTTCTATGGCAACAGCAATCTCCCGTCCAACTCTCCCCTCCCTCCCTCCCCACCCCCCCCAACCTTGTTCCTCCCTCCTCCCCTCTAGTGGTTATGCTGTGAGAATATTGACAAGCTGTAGCCCCAGGTAATTGGTTGCCTCCAACAGCTGTGGGAAGAGGGAAAGGAAGAGGGGCAGAGAGTTTGGGAAGGAGCTAGCCAGGAAAAGGTTGAACTGCCAAGAAGGGGATGGAAGTAAGGTCACGGACTGGAGGTTTTGCAGGGAAACCCTGTTCTGGAAAGGTGTTGAACACCCTTTACAAAAATGGACAGATGGCTCAGTGTTTGCTAAAAGGCTGTTTATGATTCAACCGGGTGCTCCAAAGCCATAATTGCCGCTCAGGAGCACTAGGGGCACACCTGGCAATTTGTGACAGGCAAGAGTGGTACACTGGGGCACCGACTGGCATGCATTAGATGTTGTTACAGTGAGCATACCTGATGCCCTCCTCCATTTGGTGACATGGCATTGACCGCCTTGGAGGAGTCGCTCCTTCTTCCGGCGTCCTCTGTGCTGCCAACTTCAGATGTGTTTGCGGTTTCTCTGCCTTTATCTTTCTACTTTGCAATCCAAGCAAGGCCAAGAGATGGAAAGGTTACAACGGGGGCCGCTTTCTGATAACAGTAATTCAAATGGGATGACAGAGTGTATAGCTGGTAGCCCAGGGAAGTCAATCGCTTTCATATCGGAGATAATAAATGCTGCAGGAGCCAGGAGAGGAGCCCATATGCATAGCATTATTATGCACCTCTTTATAAATAAAGGAAATATATTTTATGCTCTTTAATGACCTTCAAATTAACAGCTTTTTGAAAGCACTTATGTATATTTAATTTGAAATGGCACTGAAAGCCTGAGTGGTGATCGCAGCGAAAGCAGCAGGCAGCCAGTTTTTAAATAAGAGTAAACTCAGGCCATTATTTCTCAGCCTGTCAGCTTTCCCCTGGATTTAATGTACCAATTTTTAAAAGAGAAACCCTTTTCTTTCCTCCTTTGTGCTTCAATGCACTCCAGGATCCTTCCTGTAGGCAACAGCAGCCGGAGACTATTTAATTGCCATACTGCTTTCCCACCACCACCATTTTGGTGCTTTGTATCGGATCTCTAGAGTAACAGCTTTCAGTGATGGGTCACTCTTAGGTATACAAAGGATTAGGCTCCCCAGTGGCCTGGATGGTGTGTGCTAGTTTAAAATAAGTGATGTATCATTTTGGGATTATTTCCTTCAAGGAGTTGTACGACCAGCCTGGTGCCTGGTATCTCTGCCACAAAAGGTACATCGTGCTGTGCACTTTTATGTCCTTACATCCTTGCCAGATGGAGAGTTCCAGAGCTTCTTGTAAGGAGGAACTTCTGTCCAAATTTGTACAGAGATATTTCTCTCTGTACATGTGCAGGCAAAAGGGTGATGATCCATGTGACCCCCCCCTCTCTCTCTCTGTGTGTGGGTGGGTGTGGGTGGGTGTGGGTGGGTGTGGGTGGGTGGGTGTGAGTGTTTTATATATTACATGGAGGGTTGCTGCTGGTAAGCATTTATGCTGAAAGAAATAAGCATTTGTGCAGCTTCTCCCACAGCATGGATATTTTCGTACACTGTAAACAATCATGACATGAACCAGGCATAAGCCCTCAGTGTTTATTGCGTGTCCTGTGAAGTCAGGGCCTGAATTATGCACATTAATTATGAATTAATTTCTGTTGGGGAATGGACCAGCCTTAAAAGGAGATATTTCTCCCTTCTAACATGCAGCTCTTTTTGTCAGACTTCTGGGCTGAGGGAGAAATGGTGAGATTTGGGCATGATATTAAATATAGACCTGAAATGAAAGATGGACTACAAGCAAAGTGAAAATGATGTCTTCTATTTTGCTACTTTCCCTCTATGTGTGTTGTCTTCTGAATTCTCTTTTCTCATGCTCTCCTGCCATTGTTTTCTTCATTTCCCTTCTTTTTTTCAAATCCCTATAGAATCATAGTTGGCAGGGATTGAGGAGGGCCTCTAGTCTAACTCCATGTTCGACACAAGATCCACAATACAAGATACATCTAGGACTAGGTGGTGAACCTTCAGCACTCCAGATGTTTTGGACCACAACTCCCACCGTCCTTAGTCATTGGCAACCTAGGCTCTGAATTCTGGGATTTGTGGTCTAAAACATCTGGAATGCCAAAGGTTGGCCACCACTAGTTAGTTGCCATGACCAATAAGCATCCGTTTCTGTGCTTCAACATATCCAATAAAGGGTCACCTCCCAAGAAATTTAGTATACTTTCAAACTACTGATTCCAACAAAAACGTCCCCATGTTCAGGGCAAATCCATCACTAGCCAGCACTAGCCGAAATCCTACTACATATATTCATGCATGCAGAAAGGTCACTGATTGATTGGTTGGTTGGTTGGTTGATATACCATACATCTAGCTATGAGGCTACTCTGGGCATTTTGCAACAATAACAATAAAACAAATACAAAATCAATAGAAAAATAAAAACACATTTATAAAAGAGGCAAAGGCAGAAAAGATTAGGACATGAGTTGTACCACTGGAGTCAGGGGAATCCTGCTTGAATAGGCAAGTTTATAACATTGATTTAAATGTTCCCATTGAGAGGGCCAGGTGTATTTCAGGAGGCAGAGAGGTAAGATTGCGGGGACTATGAATCGCCACTGCCGCTTCCCTTGTAAGCTTCCTGGGCCAGGCAAAGGTCAGTGGGTCTATGTTCTGCCAACCAATTTGTTGAGCAGAGCATGGACCTACTGATCTTCGCACAGCCTGGGAGGCTTGCAAGGGAAGCGGTGGTGGCGATCCTTCCAAGGCACTTTTCCCTTAATCAAGGGCAGCCTTTGGCTGCTTTCCACTTTCCCGCCAGACAGTCGACTTTGACAGGTCGACTGTCTGGCCTGCCCTTGATTGAGGGGGGTTGGGACAGCCTTCCCATAGGAATGCACTGAAAACCTCTTAATCTGTTCCCTCCAGAATGGATTAATTGATTTTCAATGCATTCCCTATGGGAAACCGCTGTTCGACTTCCGACATGATCAACTTCCGAAGATGCCTTCAGAACGGATTGATGTCGTATGTCGAGGTACCACTGTATTCACATCCACAATCGTTTGGTGTGTGTGTGTGTTTATGATGAGCAAAGTTAGGCAAAGAAATTAATGGTTAGCATTTCAGAATTCTTTGGAAGTAGAGCCTTTGTTTTTATAAGCACACATGGTTTATTACTTGCAGGGTCAGGAAGGAGAGCTCTGTATGCAACAGAAAGATGCACCACTTGTCTGTCTCCCTGTTTCCACAAGGTACAATCCAGAATCCTTCCCATGATATGGAGGAACAATGTGTGTAATACAATAAACTGGCAGAGAAACTAGAGGCTGTGCTGATTCTGATGCTGCAGGAGTTTTCCAGCTGGCAGAGACAGGGAACACAGAGCATCATTTATGCATTATGATTTTGGGCGAATTACTATGATTACTGCCACTGCTGATTTACAACTGCAAGCTACCCATTTGCAATTTGAGAATGTAAGGTAGATTTTTCCTTTGATCTGTAAATGTTTGTAATAAGTTTTAACTGCACCATGTTCTCTTGGAAAGCCTTCAAATCTTTGGGTTCTTTTTTTTTTAGAATTGATTTTCAAACGGTAGCGAATGAATCTTAATACAAACTGGCTCCCTGCTCTGGGCCTATTTGTGTGTTTCAGTGGCAGTCAAATCAATTGTAGAATGCAAAAGGCTTTTCTTTTCTGATCAGAGGTTAGCTTGTGCACTTCAACTCGGCATTTTGCATCTGGTTTCCCTTTCAAGCTTTGAGTGAGTTAAAGAAGAAGATCTACATAAATGTTATTAATTTGCATGTTATCTGATTTAGGGGCACTCATTCAGAAGATGTTGCTAAAATGGAAACTTTCCAATAACAGGTTGGCAGTCTTTCAGATTGTTTTGAAAAGAGACTAAGAATTGACCACAAAAAAAACCCACAAAAACCCTCCTTGCAAGACCATATTAGAGAAAGCCTATTATAAAAATGATTGCATTTTTTTTTAAAAAAAGAATAATTCCTGCCCCTACAGGACCAGAAAAATGAAGAGTTGCTTTTTAAAAATTAGAGCAGTAACTCAGTACAGGATGGGGCTTCATTTGTTGGCAAGTCACCTCTGAGTGCTGGTGGCCCTATGAATGAATGTTCTCCAAAATGTCTCATCCACAGCCAGCAGTAACTATAAACATAACTTTTCCATCTCTAATCTAGATGATTGCACTTGGGGAAAACATAGTAACATTTATCTTGATATTAAGATAAGTGAGAAGGAGGAAAAGGAGGTGGTGCGCATGGCCTTCTTGCCTAGTTCTGCTGGCATAAGCACAAACAGCATAACCCTTGGAGATGAATTGCCCCAGGTTAAAAACTGTATTATGGATGTTATCAGTTACATACTTACTTGTATATCTCAGAGTGCAACTGATAATTAGAGCAATGATTTCTTAACAAAGGGAAGTCAAAACGTTACACTATTTGCATAGCTACGCAAGAAGAGTTGGGTCAAGAGGATCACACTTGCTAATTTTTCTGGTTTTATCAACTGCGTGGAAGAACCAACCAGAGGTTGGATGGAATCATGTTGCTCAATTTTATGCCACATAACTGCAATAGCATCATCAACCACATCTATTTGGGAGATGATTCCTATGTTTCTTGGGATCCTTAGGGATCCCTTTCATCCTGGGGAAGCCTGTAGGAGCCACAGAATGGGGTGGTGGTTCTTTAAAGCCTGCAAAATCACTGCTGCTGCTGCTCCTGGTCCTGCTGCTGGGACTGGCAGCATCACTTTTTAGCAATTAGAGTTCCCTATCCTGTTCTGCAGCTGCCACATTTGTCCCCAGGTCAAAAGAGATCCCTTGGGATCCCCAGAACCTAGGAGGAATTGGAAGCTTTTAATTTTCCCCTAACAGGAATGGCTGATTACATCATCACAGTTGCACAGTGTGAAGCTGCACAACAGGATTCTCTGGCCAAGATCCTAAAACTGCCTGCTGGCCATATATCTTACCATATCTCTTACCATGGCATCTATGTGATCAGTGATTGCCTAGGGAGCGCTCTAGAGAATTGTTTCTCCGTAGTTGCAACTTGCATGTTTCTTATGTGGCGAGCAGAGCATGTAGCCACGCTCCTAATGTCATTTTCTAGAGTGAAAGAAGATGGATTTAGAAGTTAGACAGCATCTCTGTATTATATTTGATAAAATTACCATTGATAGTTCCTCCCATAATACTTAGATCCAGATGTGATGTTTCCAACAAATTGGAAAGACTCAATTTTGAATAAGCATTTTTCTCCATTTGTAATCCAGATGTCAATGTGAGGAAGCCATTGACCAAATTAGTGGCAGAACTACAATGAGCCACCAAGCCTCTCCTCTCCAGGCTGTGCTCTCTCGTGTTATGCCAAATTACCTCTTTTATTGCTTTACAATTTAATTCCCTCTACCCATTCTTTAATTTTTATTTCTCACTCCCACGGGCACACTGTATCCATAATTTTTGCATCCATTAGTAATATTTCACCCTGGGAGTAACAAGACCAAAGTCAGCTGGGTTACGCCAGGAATGAATTTGTCCCCCTGCCTTTCTGATTATCCTCAGGGGTCTCATTAGGCAACAGAACCCTTGTTTTGAAGGTGGGGAGAAGGGATGAAAATGATGGTTAACATCAATGCAATTTTCCATGCTAATTAGCAATGAGTGGAACTGACAGCATGAAATACAGCCCATGCCAAGAGCTATGTTGCAGAAGGAGGATGTCTGGAGAGGATGTTATCTAAAATGCAAATTGTGCTTTCCAATGACTATGAAGAAGATGAGGAATGGGGACAAAACACCACCACCACCCCATTCGTTGATGCCTTGAGCACCCCCAAAATATTAATAAACTCTTGCAGCAACTCTCTAGAAAGAAACTTATCCTGCATAGCATTGCTTTTTATCATATTTTTGAATAGATCCCATCAACCCCCAGGTTAAAGGAACTGATTTAGTATGACACTGACCAGAGGTCCCTATATTAAACATTAACAGACACATCCAGTTCCTTAACATGCCTTGCTTTGGAATATCTTCCAAAACAGGATGGGTTAATGCAGTAGTGTGCTCTCATGAACATTTCCCTCCACTCCCATATGTTCTACGTTGGGGAAACTGGCCCATTGCCTGCATATATTGAGGCCAGCTGCCCAATTTGCTTGCACTCGGCATGGAGAGGAATGGATGAGTCTATTCCATTTGGGCCATTTGTCAGCATATGATGTCCTTGTCTTCTACTGGGTTCCTAGCTGCTGGAAAACGCCCACAATCCTAATGCAGCTGTAAATGGGGCCTTATGGGAAAGACACTTAAGACTGTCTATGTAGAATATTTTCATACATTGATCTATTTGAGAAAGAAACACAAACAGACGGTACTATATCCTGGTTTTTAACTTACAGACATATAAATATTTTTAAATTCTTTTCAAGCTTGATTTTTAAAATCTTAATTATATGGTTAATTGTTTTTAAGCAAGATATTTATACAGAGCTTTTAAATGTGTTGCTTTGGATGTCCTATGTGGAGAAAGCAGGCATATAAATAATTAAAATACTTAATAATGCTATATGCCCTGGCAACCAGAAAAAGAGATATGAGGGAGAAGGAGAATGCATTTATGACCTGCTGCTTCATAAATTTAGAGCCTTTTCACATGACCCCTAAGATGCGCTGGCCACTTAAATTTGGACCAGAGATCTTGGGGGTTCGTTGCTCTTCCTGTGTTCCCACCCCCTCTGCACTTCCTTGCTCCTGTCTGCGTGAGGGGAGGGAGAAAAAGAGAGAGGAAAAATGCAGGCTCAACTCCACCGGTCAAAGCCGCCCCGAGCCCCGTCGTCATCCTGATTCCTGTCTCTTAAAGGGGCGGGGGCAAAAACCAACAACAAACAGAAGCGAGGAGAGCCTGGCACTCACTCCTTTACATCCACATCAGGGATTTTCACCCCCAGAGAGCAGGTACCTGAAAAGTGCACTGGGACGTGCTTAGGTAGGCGTGGTCGCACTTAATTTTCTGTAAACTCCGTAGCTGGTGGGGAAACAATTTTAAGCTCCGGAGCTGAGAGCCATTTGCCGCGGAGTTTAGGGGTTGTGTGAAAAGGTCCATTATCTGCCGTTAAGAGCGTGGTCTGTGATTAGGGGAACAAAAGTGTACTAACTATGCAATTGTGTCCTTTATCCCAGAGATCCCTGATACCAGAGCAGATGAGGGTCCCTGTGGCCTGCAGGCTGAGAAATCAAGTCACTCAGGTTGAACTGACTGTCATTCACTTTCCTTCTGACTGGAGTGCTTCTCCTCCTCCACTACTACCATTACATCCCTGTTATCAAGGTCCTATAAATTTAATGTCTCCCATTTGGAGGTATGAGCCCCAATTAGCCAGCTCATGGTTGACTCAGCCTTCTATCCTTCTGAGGTCAGTAAAATGAGTACCCAACTCATTGGGGGTGGGGGATGTGTAACCTGCATAATGAAACCATAAAAGCACTATGGTATGGGGTAGAAGCAGAACGCTTAACACTTTGCTTTTTTAAAAAAACTAGGTGCATGCATGCCTTGAAAATCTTGTGCCACTTTAGAAATCTTAAATGTGTGGAGAAGATTCCACCCCCACCCCTGCCACAAAATGCAACAAGAATAAGTCCTTTCATGATGGCTATGGTTGATTACTGTTCTATCTCCCAGACTCTCCAAATATTAAGAAATCTGAAGTACCAGGAACTCATCAAATGTAAAGTGGCTGTTGACTTATTGAAAATTGCTTGAGAGGTGAAGGAGAAAATCTGGTTACTGTAGCATATCTTAAGGATCCATCATTCACTGCTAGCCTCCTTAGTAATCCTTTCCTTATTACTGTCACAGCAAAAATAACAACAGAAAGTTTAATGCAATTTTGAATACTAACCAGTTTTATTTGGCACAAGCTTCTCTAGCCTGGATGCCAATGAATGAGATGTTATGATTTGCAGCAGAAAGCAGTGGAACTTCGGATCACTGGTTTTTCTCACCAGTGCGTCTCCATTTGCTCCCCTTCCCCGAGTGCAGGAGTTCTGATCTATGGCCCCCATTGTCAATATGGATCTGGAGCTGAGATCACAGGAGAGGGATCTGTCTTGATGAGACAGCTAATTTGGATGAAAGGTGCTGCTCCCCTGCTTGATAATGGCTATTCCCCTAAATGCTTAAGAAAGCAAAGCAAAGCAAAGCAAAGTGTTCTGCTTATATACCACCCCATAGCACTTCAAGTTCTCTCTGGGTGGTTTACAGTTTAATTATGCAGGCTACACTTTGCCCTCCCCCCCCCCAGCAAGCTGGGTACTCATTTTACCGACCTCAGAAAGATGGAAGGCTGAATCAACCATGAGCCGGCTACCTGGGATTGAACCCCAGGTCATGAGCACTGTTATAGCTGCAGTAGAGGCATTTAACCAGTGCCCCATGAGGTTTGTGATTGGCTTTAGAAAAACTGGTTTTAAGTTCTAATCCCTCCATAGGAGGTCATTTCCTATCAACATGGTTCCCTCACTGTAAAAGAGGAATGAATTTGGTCCAATTGTTGCGAGGGTTGTGCTCAATAAAACACTTCTGAAATTAGATATCCTTCAAATCACAGGAGATATGGGCTAGAAGGTATCACAGCCCCATGCCAAACAAGGAAATCCACACTTACAAGTTGCCATCCAACCTCTGCATATGTTATTTGCAGCATATTATATACTGTACTGTAGTTTCATTTTAGAAACTGGTCCAGGAAAGTGGACCCACATCTAGGCTTGTGTGCCCTACAGTTTCCTTTGTGTGTCCAACATGTGTCTTTATACCTCTTGCTCTGCACTGACTTGCAAGACTTTGTGGAAATTCACAAGATTCGTCTCATATACATCTGGTAGGGGAGCAGTGCCCTGCTAACAGTGCACTCCTAACTAGGTGATGGTCTCCTTTCAGAAAATCAAAGCCCCATTTCAGTTAATTGTGACTGGCAAATTATCCTCCCTGTTAAGCGTGAAATTGCAGTCTGCTGACAATTGGGAATCCCCAGGGAGAAGACATTGTTAGGCCAACTATCCTGGGATTGCTTCTGTGAACAGTTATTAGAAGACTGCTTTTCTCTCGTCTTCTATCCACAGCCCTTCAGCGTACCTACCCTGCTATTCACCCATATTTGTAGGCTGGTTTCACATCTGGGCTGCCTGTGTTTCCATCCTTTCAGCGTAATTTACTGAAGCAAAGAAGCCACAGTTACTTTACGTTGGAACTGGGTAACATAACATCTGTGCGCCATTCTGCACATCTATTTTTGCTCCCTCAGATTTTGATGCCGAGGATGCCGTGTTTCTTAGATATTACATGATGTGTTAACAACACTTTGTACTTTTGCTGGGCCATTTAATCTCAAATAAATCTCTGTAATGTCGTTTTATGGCTATTAACTATATTGCACTCTCTCTAAGTCCAGTGCTGTTCAGGCTGCAAATCTGAGCTCAACATAAAATTACTGTGTTTGACTACTTCCACTCCTGGTAGCTAACCTAACAAAGAATATTCCTGAGAATTCACGAATTTCTTTCCAAATGTGCATCAAGACCAACTTTTTTGTTTATCTCATGGCTTCATACAAAGGCAGATGGGGCTACGTCAGTTGACATATCTGCCTGCACTTCCCAACTCTCTCCCAGCCTTACCCACTTAATTCTCTCCCTCCCAGCTCCTGCTTGCCATCTGCTCCACCTTTCATTCTCTCCGTTTTATAATGAGTCCCTGTTCTCTAGCCTCCTTCCTATTTCCATTCAAATACACCATTTGATTTTCCTGGTCTCTTAAACAAATTCTTTGAACTCTCTTCTCCCTTCAGTAGGGGTTGAAGCAGACCCACCAAATTCCTCAATTATCACCACCCTGCCACATGACAGTGCAACAAAGAGATATCCCTCCAAAGTCTCTGTAACACCACCACCACCACCACCACCACCACCACCAAAACCACCACCACCATCATCGTCATCAAACTGCAGAGCTGGAAGGGACCCCATTAATGACTGAGTCCAGATATGCCCATACTTTTTTTGTCTTTGAGAAGCAAACCCTGCATGTACACACATCGGCATACACTCACACACATACATCCACACCCAGGTCATGTTTACCTGATAATATCTTTGCCCTCCAAATTCCTTTTATATCTTATCCTTCCCCTAAAACCTTTATAGTTCATACACCTGCTGTCTCATCTTTAGTGAAAGTGCCCTTACCAGAGTCAACTAAAGTCTCTGTACTGCCACATCCAAATCTTCCCTCTTGCCCTAATAGGATCTCTTTGTGGACTCTCGTTGTCCTCCCTTTATATGCCGTTCCCTGGGGATATTATATCCCATAACTTTCCATCCTGCCTATGTGCCTGATGACACCTAAATGTGCTTCTGTGTTCCAAAACTTCCAGCCACCATCCGGTTCCACATCTCCAACTGGCAATATCTTTTCCTTTCAGAATGCTCCAGTCCCTGTCCCAAACTCAGCATGACCGAGTCCAAACTCCATATGTTTTTTCCAAGCTCTTTTGTCATTACAGTATAACATTTCTGTAATGGGTAACAATGCCACAGTCCATCATCGTGATCAAGGACAACACCCTGGCTTTACCTATCTCTCTTTTCTTTTCTCTACACATTCATCTCGGCAATGTGTCATTTTAGAGACATCCAGTCACTTCTGGTTCTTGAAAGAGTTCTTTCTAGCCCAAAACAGGTTTGGGGAGGGGATTCTGTAGTAATGGAAAATCACATCCCCTGCTGTGAGGCTTTGGCATGAGGGTGGGTGGACTTTGAGAGGTCATGGTCACGTAGATGGTGTGAGAAAGTAGGTGGTCCATGGACTGCACTTGAACCACCACTACACTAAGTCATCTCCTTCTCCATCCCTAGCCCTTTGCCCTTACCATGAGTGCTACAGCGGATGATGGAACAGTAGTCCAAAACATCAGGAAGGCCCATCCCTTCTAAGCATGAAAAATTGAATGTCATTCATTTTTAAGGAGGATGGTTCTGCATACGTATACCATTGTGCATGGGTGGGAAGAGAGGCCATTTCCCTTCCCCTTATACTATGTGGCCTTGACTTTGTAACAGTAGTGTACTGGTCATTGGTTGTCACTGCACATAGAAAGCCTCAAGATACATTTACACAAAGACAGGCAACTGTAGCCCCCCCTTTTTTTATTGCAACTCCCCTAATACCTGTCCACTTGTTATGCTAGTTAAGGTTGGTGGAAGTTGTAACACCTCTTCCCCCACCAAAAACAAACAAACAAACAGATGGCCACAGTTGGCTATTTACACATGTCCTAGTGTCAGACAGTCAATTAAAAGTTCACTGGGTTTCAGTCCCATGCATAAATATTTAGATGTATCTTCTAATGGATATCTGTAGCTACATATATCTGTGACTATAATCTATAGCTGCGGACAGTAGTAGACTTTCCACGGTTTTTTATCCCTGTTCTGCATTTAGCTGTTGAGTTTATACCATCATTTCTTCCCACCTCACTTCCCCTAGTGAATTCCAGATTACTAAATAAAAGTTTCATTACTACCTAGGTTTGCAAAAATGATTTGATTCCAAAAGATGATGAATTTTAACAGAAGCAAAATGTCAAGCGCAGCAGGGACATTTTAAAGCTTCAGTAAGTTAGGATAGTGGAACACAACCATGAGTATAATTGTGTTGGCAGCCCCTAGTTATCAGGAGCTAGGCAAGGGGACACAGCGGTCAATTGCTGTGCTATTTAATGTGGTGGCTTTATGTTTCCAAGGTACAATTGTATATTAAAAGCCTCCTTGCCCCCCTGATGTGGCTAAATAATAGGTTTTTTGCTGCTGGGTTGCACTTCTCTGTTACAGCATGGGTAACTGGCATTCCCTGAACTGCTCTTTTCAGGAATGAATAGTTACTAGCGCCCACTAAAAATAGATGCTATTTCTAGGGATGAATGAATCTTTGACTGTTCATTTCTATTGATTGTCTCATTTTCCATTTACAAATTAGTTTCATCTTTCTTTTTCTTTTTTTTTGGAAGAATTTGCGAATTTGCCAAACATTGGTTTAACATTTTGTGTCCTTTTCTTAACATAATGCATTATTATATACATCATTGCCCAATATACAGGTTTCTGCGTTTTCTCCTGATGTAATGCATTTTTACCCACAGCACATGCTTTTTCAATGTGTTACTATACTGCAAAATTCCAAACAGTAGGAACAGTGGTGCTTCAGTTTCCAATTGAAGAAATACTAATTTGTTCACAGGACATCACTAAAGGGATTTATTCCCCATCTGACTTTAGGAGATAGCCTTTCCCACTGCTATAATCCCGTTAGGACAGCCACAACCACCCACAAGGCTTTTCTCCACTACTTTGATCTAATTCTCTGAGAAAGCCACTTTTTGCTGAGCCACACTAGGGTTCCACAGAGCACAATCACTGAAGCCTACAAGGACTAAGGGTATATCTCAGGTGCTTCAGCCTGGAGACCTGTAGATACTGCAGACTGAATTTGGGAGTGGAACCTTCTGCATGCAGAGTCTGCACTCTGTGGATGTATTACAGGCTTTCCAGAGGGCCAGTAATTGATAAAATATGGGTCAGGCATTCAAGTGCATTTGTTCCTGCAAAAGAAGATACAGAGATGCCCATGGCATGGATCACTGATAGACTGGAGCCATATTCAGTTGCTACTTACCCAGTTGTTATCAAGACACAAGCCCCTTTCTTCACAGGGAGAGTATTACATCTGCAAGGGAACAGTTCCCGATCCTGGCAAATCATGGAGCTTGTTTGCATAAAGAGACCTACACAGAGATAAGAGTTTGTTTCCTTTCCAGTCACACCCTTCTGCACCTGAAGAAACCAGCAATGGAGAGTTACAGAAGCGACAAGGCTAGTTGTTTCTCTCTAAGCATATTGATAACAACTGGTTAGGTAGTGACTGAACAGGTTTTGGGTGAAGATATAAAGCGAGCAACTGTGAAGACAAATGATGCTAGTAGGGAATGTGCATAGGATTGCATTTGGGCAGTGTATTGCTGCTGTTACATGCTGTCAGGTCAGAATCAACTTATAGTGACCATGATGGGGCTGTCAAGGTGAAACGCCTAAGGAGTGTCATTACCAGTGAGTTTCCATGCCTAAGCTAGCATTTGAACCCAGGCTCCCTGAGTCCTAGTCTGTCACTTTATCCACGACATCACCCTGGGTATATTTGGGCAGTTTATTAAGTTCATATATTCTACTGAGCAGCTGATAACTAGTAAGTGAACCTGTGCTTGGTATGCAGAAAGCCCGCTGGCACCATCAGTTAAAAGGGTTAGGTAGTGAGTGATGGGCAAGAGCTTAGCCTGAGATCTTACAAACTCATTACCACTGAGAGTAGGAAAAGCTGGGACTGACAGACAATTAGACTGTCCTTATAAAACAGTCTTCGTTTGCCCCTAGGTTGTACTGTGTAGCTATCGAAACCTGTCTTAAGTTCCTAAACCTGATTCACATCCGTTGTGGTGCGAATAAGATACAGACTGAAACCACTAAGAGTCCAGCATCTTGTTGGTGATTGTAGCAAATCATCGCTAACAAGGCATCAGTTTTTCACACACACACACACACACACACACACACACACACA
>JAHTLZ010000379.1:23565087-23580990 GCA_023846285.1 Phrynocephalus versicolor | reverse complement strand
AAGAAGAAGAAGAAGAAGAAGAAGAAGAAGAAGAAGAAGAAGAAGAAGTCCAGTTGCCATGACTCAACTTCCAGATTCATAATCAAAACAAACTTTGAATTTCTTCATAGAATTTTTCTATAGTATCTTCAACTTTATCTGGAACTGGGACATATACTTGAATGATATTCATTTAAGTGGGTTTCCCTTTATTTGAATAAGAAACCAACTTGATTTAATTTGCATTTTAATACCTGCTGCAAAAACAGGGTTAACTTAGTAGAGAGTACTGAAGAATGAACACATTGCTAAATGTGTACTGAAGAAGCCGCGTGGCACAGTGGTTAAACACTTGTACTGCAGGTAAAAATGTGCTCAAGACTAGAGATGGGCATGAAACGGAAAAAAATTTGTTCCATTATTCATTATTCATTTCATTATGTAATGAAATGAATAACGAAAATTGTGATGAAATTGGAATAAACTGAACAGAACCATGAAAATTAGGTTTGTTACATTTCGTTTTTGTTAATGGCAATGCACAATGAAATGAGCTGTTTTTAAATGTTAAAAAAACATCCTGAATATCCGTAAAAACCCAGCAATAATTATTTATTCTGCCTGATAATACCTACCAGGGGGGTTGGGGTCCTTAAAACGTGCATTTATGTCTTTTCTCAGATCGCTGTATTTTTTTTTCCTTTAAGGGGAGTTAGGGGACATCAACCCAAAATGGCTCCCAGATGCCTAATATTGATTTCTTGGTATTAAAACGCCCTGGACATCCGTAAAAACGCAGTGATAATTATTTGAAATTATTGCCTACCAGGGGGTTGCAGTCCTTAAAACATTTGTTTTGTCTTCCTCCCATTGTGATGTATTTTTTCTTTTCCCTTTAAGGATGACACAAAATGGATTCCAGCCACAAGATGCATGCAAGCCATTTGATGGGATCATGTAAATTCTTGGACAATTTCAACCAATAGCATGCCCAGGTTGCAGACTGGGTAGGTGTGGCAGCCACAGAGGGCATTAAAAGCTTTGGCTGCCCCCGTTCTCCTTGCAGTCTGCGGTGGGAGTTAGGGTGGGATTGCTGGCTCTGCGACTCTTTACTTTAGGCCAGCCAGGCAGGTGTGTGTCTCTGTGTTCCTGCTGGCTGCAGCCTGGCTCTTAGGGGAGAGAAAGAAGAGATTTCTCTTGCAGCCTCCCTGTGTGCATGCATACCTCTCGGTGAGTACCCTCCCCTGCCCCACAGTGCAGTCACTTTGCGGCTGCCTTGCACCCTGGGCAACACCCGCTGCTGCCTTTGCAGCCTCCCTGCATACCAAGTCTATACTGTGTCTCTGCCAGCATCATTTTTTTTTAGTGTTTTCCCTCTGGTCTGGGGCGTTGGGGGACATCCGCATGCAGAAATGGTTTAAGTCACGCAAAAAGCGGGTAAAAACAAATCAAAAGAAGAAATGAAATTTTTTCAAAAAATTCATGAAAAACGAAAACGAACTGAAACGGACCCGCAACGAAAAATGAAAAACCGAATTGTCATTTTTTCGATTCGTGCCCATCTCTACTCAAGACCTGGGGTTCAATCCCAGGTAGCAGGCTCATCGTTTACTCACCTTCCAGCCTTCTGAGTTTGGTAAAATGCGTATCTAGCTTGCTGGGGGGGGGCAATGTGTAGCTTGCATAATGTAATTAAACTGTAAACCGTCCAGAGACTATTTGAAGTGGTATGAGACAGTATATGAGCTGAACATTTTGCTTTAAATATCGGCTACAGCTAGAAAACAAGTTTCATAACAAAAAAAAGGAGTTTAAAAAATCAAGGTAGCCTGGTTGGTCCATGAGAACAAAGGTAAGTAGTAGAAAGATGGGCACTCGCTTCACCACACAATCGTACATCCTCAATAGCATCCATTTGAGAACATTTGAGTTGTCAATAATTTTTGAGAAGGCTAAGTGGCCAGAATGGAGTTGTGGGGGTATGGGGAGTATGGGCGTCCATAAATTCTACTGAATGTTTTAGTCACAATGGTCAAAGTTAGACTGAATCCCAAGATGGAGAAACCTTGGTTGGTAAGTTACTGATAAATCTGAAGGTATGAGTCTCTACCTTAAATTCTCTCGTGGGATGGAGAAAATATGGCGGATTTCCACTTCTGATAATGTCACTATTTACTGTACAGTAGTTTTGTTTTCCATTTTATAACCAAGATTTCCAACTAAGGGTCTAGTCAATACTAGTGTTAGCTGGGAAGGTAACAAGCTTGTTTGTTGAAACATACTTTCAGAAAATAATACCCTATCAAATGTGGGTCCTACAGTCAAAAGGAGCGCCCTGCCTGGCAACAATTGCAAACCATTAAAAAAGATCTGAATCGCTGTTTCATTATAATTTACAGATTTCTTCTCTCTGCAATGTCTTGATTTGGGAGAAAGCACAGTCATTTTAGGAGGTCACTATGGCAGTGAACAAAGGCCAGTTTATCTGGAATTAAAGGCTCTAGAACTCATCTTGAGCTCTGAGGTAATTTAGTGAGGCTTTCCTGCTCAGATTTTTGACTCTGTTGGGTCTGCCAAACAAGCAAGCATCTCTACAGAATGGCAATAATGAAATCACCAAGCAGATTCTGAGTCAAATAAAATATTTACAGTAAAATCTAGTTCCCCTCCCAACACATCACGCACACGCATACATACGCACCGACTAGGGCCACAGAGTAGATTGTAATTAGAACAATATGGCCCTCTGGCAAAGCTAGGTGCCAATTTGCATAAAAGGGAAGCATCTGTTTGGATTATTCGAGGAGTTCCACTAGGAATTAAAAAAATGTTTTCTTCCTCAGAGGAACAAAAAAGGCCCTTCCCTTGTGCACAGAGGAACTGTGCTAACATTTTGTGAACAACACCTTCTGCTTGGTAATTTCTCAGTGCTCCTGGCAAAAAAATGCTTGCATTGCTCTCTGCATCAGCTTAATAAACCTAGAGCTCTGAGAAGTTACATTGGGATATTGGGGACTTGTACTCTCCAATATCCGATGAACTGTCATTCCAGAATGTAACATTCTCAGTAGGTAAAATCAGATTTGATTGGTTACATCTATTGTGACTTAATTCTTCCATTAATTTTATTTCTTTGAGGAAATTCAGAGTTCTTCGCAAACTATCAAAATGACAAATAGAGCTTTTTTAAAAAACAGCAGAAGTACACTATTTGGGGAGCTGTAGGACACACAGTGGACCCTGGTAATACAAACAGTTTGTATAACATAAAATCTGTACAACATAAAAAATTCCAGAGATGGGGGAAATTTGCTTAACATAATTGCCTATGGGGAGAATCCATACAACATAAAATGGGATTACTCCATTTTCAATGCATTCCTATGGGAATTTGTATAAAGGAACATTTGCTTAACATAATTTTATTTGGAACAAATTAATTCCTTTATACAAGGTACCACTGTACTATGATACCGGTATTAAAACCAAATAATAATCCTGTGCCATCTAGTCAATTCTAACATCTGGATATCTTGGACAGAGTTTTCTGGCTACAGAAGACTCAGGTGTGATTTACCTTTCTCTTCCTCTGGGGCAGTGGTTCTCAACCTGCGGGTCCCCAGATGTCCTTGAACTGCATCTCCCAGATCTCCTGGCCAGCTCAGCTAGTGATGAAGACTTCTGGGAGATGCAGTACAGGAACATCTGGGGATCCACAGGTTGAGAACCACTGCTCTGGGGAATACTCTAGGAATGTATAGCTTGCTCAAGGTCATAGAGGCTGGTCCTTCTCCCAGGAGGCATAGTGGGGAACTGAACTCCCAACCTCTGGCTCCAGAACCAGATGCCTAATGCACTGAGCTCTTCAGAATGAAAATAAAACTTTAAGATACATTTTAAAAGATTGGGTTTTTTTATATATAGAAAATGCCACACTTATTTTTTTTGTCAATTTCCAAATGCCAGCCCAAACAGCAAGGTCTTGACCTGCCACCAGCAGAACAAAATGTGTGTGGTAGCAGACTAGTTTCCACTGGAAATGAGTTCCATAGCTACTGAAAGGGGCCTCTCTTGGATCATCACCAGTCATAACTATGAGGGTGGAGGACTGAGAGAAAAGGTCACCTCACCTCTGAGCATCTTAAGGTATGAACCTGAGTTTTCAAGGAAGTTTAACTCCATCCCGCACAGGTCTCTGCTCCCTATTATGCATTTTGACTGATCAGGACCACCTTAACCTTGTACGGATTGCACCTCATGTTTAAAAAACTTTCATTGAGTTGATTATCTACAGTATATCAAACACCACTTTAGAAGAGAAGATGCTTCCTTGGATTTGAATGGGAATTAAAACAGAGTTGGTGCCATGAGACATGATCCCTCACAGTCAAATAACCCAGAAATTAGGAGTTAGTGAGGGAAACAAAGCAATCAAACAAGGAACAATTGTGTTCAATGGTGGTAAATTCACTGATTCGTATTGGTCAGGGGCATAGATTCACACAAATACAAATCAACAAATTAGTGATTTTTAAACAATTTTTGCAATTGTTTTTTAATTTAATCCACAGTGTTTGCTCTTCATTCAGGGCTTTATGACATCCTCCACATAGCCAGCCCTCAGGTATCAAGATCCATGCCAGTCATCTTATTTTAATAATAGTTTGTTAAAATACAAATTTCTCAAAATAAGAGTATCCAAGGGATACTATTTATTCCTAGGCTTCAGGTTCATTAAGACAACTCTTCACTCTCTTTGTCACTTATCTCCTGCTCAAACTCCTAGCTGTCTTATTAAAATCCACCCTCTTCCTGATCTCTCTTCACTAAGACACCTCCAAAAACCTAACCAATGCCCATCCCCTTAAGCTCTTCAAGCCAATCAGAACATACTTACCAAACCAATGCATTACAAAATAATACACTTATCATTACCATATAAACATACATCTAAGCCAGGCAGCACATTAATCCCCACTGCACAGCAGGAAAAGACCTTCTGTTCCCTCAAGTCTTTTGAACTCTGATGTTTTCATTTTTGTTTTTCATTATTACTGCTGGAGGTTTCTCTCGCACTGCATTTTATTATCAGCTGTTCTTTTGTTACACTTTATAGCATGACACAAACAGTCCTGGCAGTTTTTAATTCAATGATGATCTAGAAATGTTTTCAATAAAATAAAAATAATAGGTATTTGAAAGCTTGGCATGTTGGAGTGGTGGTAAAATATTGATATTGATTTCATAAATATTTTTTCTGAGCCCCCAAGCCCTGAAATAATGTCAAGAAGAGAAGCTTTCAATGAAGGCCACTGCGCACACTATCCTTGCTGTCACAATGATTTTCCAATCAATGTACCTTCAGCGATCACATTTATGGCATCCTTTAACAACATTTTTGCAATTCTTCAGTTGTTAATAAAGCACATGGAGAAGTTTTTCTCCCTCTCTAATATTCAGATTAATTTCTGTTAAAAGAAGTATATGTGAAGCAGCCTCACTTTTCAGACATTATACGTGCTTATATGCTATTGCAAATAAATAACACTTAATGCTTACAAAAGTGCATTCAAAAGCTCCACTGATTCCAACAAGTTTAACTGTGTATTGCATCCATTATATTCCCTGGGTTGCAATGGATATTCTTTTCTCTTCTGTTCATGTCACACTTGGGGATCTGCCTGGATGTGATCACATGGCTCTCTGGGGTTAAATGGAAGAACTGATGTGAACTGGGGTTGGTGGCAGAGGTCAGATTCCTGTCACAGAAGTAAGAATGCTCATGGAACTCCACAAGCTTGAGCATGCTTAGTTCTATATATTTTTAATAGCCAGGCTATTGGGATTGTTAGTGTTGTTTTCCCTGAGAACTGAAAGAAGTGTGGTAAAGCCATTTCTTTTATGAGTTTTGTGTGCCCCACCATTCAATACATTTGAGTCCATTTCAAGTATTTAAAAAATCCAAAAAGCCGGTTTGACAGCCTGAGAATAGGAACAGCTTCATATGGTGCGAAAAATATCTAATAGCCATCTGTATCTTGTTGTGTGTGTTGCGTCATTACAGTCGTGACCGACTCTTCGTGACCCCATGTCCATGGAGTTTTCTTGGCAGGGATACTGGAGTGGTTTGCCAGTTCCTACTCCAGGCACCTACAGCATCTGGTATTCCCTGGTGGTCGCCCATCCAAGTACTAACCAGGGCCGACCTTTCTTAGCTTCTGAAATCAGGCGAGATCAAATGTGCTTAGGGCATCTTGTTGAAGAAACAGAGGTGAAACAAACACTAGAACAGGAAATAAGTATTTTAGTCCAGCCCCTCTGGCATTACTGTCTCCATGGGATCAGCAACTTTGTTGGCTGTGTGTGTATGTGTGTGCTCTTCTCATCAGCCTCTTATGGCAGTTGCTTCCAGAATTTTCAATCTGCGCTCATTCCAAGTTCTACTGCCTGTGGTCTCTACAGCTGAAGGTATTGGCTGAATGACTGTGTTTCATAATTGACCATCTGCCTCTAACTTCGGTCCCATGGTTCAAGTCTAAGCAACAGGGTGGCCTTGTCGTGCATGACTTTACAGTAGATGCTGCTTTATTTGATAGCCTGTCTTCTGTTTCGAGGTGTCTTCCACCTACAAGGCCCTTAAGTTCAGTTTCAAGATAAATTTTCATAAGGAAGGAAAGCAAGGAACCAGATTTTGCCTACCAACAGTTAGCACCCAGACAGCCTACAGATCAATAAATCCATCCCCTACACTGTGCTAAGATATAATGCATTTCTATTTAGATAACAGTCTCTGTTTCTAAAATGTCTAGCAAATTGTACATAATTAGCATATGCAAACATTGTCCAGATCTGTACCATTTTGTGTCCTCTTGTTTGGTGATATGTAATTGGCCAATGGACTTGCACAACACTGGCTCTTCCGGCTTGAATACGGAGATGAGCACCGCCCCTAGAGTCGGACATGACTAGCACAGATGTGTGTTGGGAACCTTTACCTTTTTACCTTTAACTGGCCAATAAATGCTACTTCAATTTTTCTAAAATACAGGTCTGGGAACTGTATTTCTGAATCCAACAATTCTGTCAGATGATACACACTTTCTTCTACTCTGGGTTTCTTATATAGCAAAAACACCCATAGCACCCATCTTACAAATATGCTCACAAGATAGGATCCTCAGTAAAACTATACAATTCCCCTATAGGGGAATGTCTCTTCAGGCAGGAGACATTTTTTAATTTCTCCAGATGTGTGTGAGGTGAATGCTTCGGAATGTGGTAGTAGCTCCATCCTCATAACGCTCCCTGGGTCTGTACATGGCCAAGCAGTTATATTGATTTGATCGTTGTGAACTAGTTTTCAATTACCAGCTTAATGAAAGGATGCCCAGGTGACTGGCTGCTGTTTGCCCCCTCCCCTCCCCAGTCAACAGCTGTTTTCAGAGTCTGCAGACCCAGGGGGCTTATTTGTTTGCCTCAGGTGGAACACCTTGATCCAATTACTTCCTCTCTCACTGCAGAGCTGCTGGTTGGCACAGCGGTGGCTGATATTTGATCAGTGCTCCAAAGTTGTCCCCCTGTATTTTATGCCCCTCTTGGCATTAAAGAGGAAAAGGAGAAGCAAAACAAAACCTAAAACAACTTCAGTATGTTCAGCATCTACTTTTGACAAGCTTTCTCTAGGCACTTTATTGAAGATGTATGCAGTAATACACAGTGGTGCTACTGTAACAACAATAGCAAGAAAGATGGCAGTGATTTGATTTAAAAAAGGAGAAACCCTGGAGGATCAGAACTATTACCTTTATTAAAAGAATCCAAAGGCTTGATGTACATTCTGTTTTCATCCTCACCTGGACAATAAATTCCCAGTTGGGCAGCTCATATGTAACACAGGCACCTGATGGTTTGTCTGTTTCTACAGATCCTCCATGGTACTTCTTTTGCATGCTTGCTTGCTTGCAGGTATGGCCATCTTTTTGATGTCATGTTGATGCTAGGATGTAAAAATCTTTAAGACTATATCAGAGAGATAATTAAGAGCAAAATGGTCCTGAGCACCAATATTTGCCATGCATATAATAAAAGCACCCATTAAGCAGCTGTAAATATACTATTGTAACCTTTTAGCATATTGAAATAATCTCCTGGTAATGTTCTTACATTTGGGCAGGGAAATTGGATGTGCTTAGCACACAACAGACAACAGGAGTATCATCATGTTCTTTGATCCAAAGATTTCTACTCGTGGAAAATGAATAAATCTATGATTTTTTCCTATGGACTGAGCATGCACCTTAATAGGTCACTTGCTTTACAATTGTTGGGTAAGCAGAAGACGGCTGATTTCAAAACGTCTGCCTCCAATCAGACAGGGAGGCAGGATGATGCATTTTCCTACACATCTCCTGATTGGCCTGCACCAGGGAGAAGGACAGATGATGTCAGGAGAGTTCTTCCTGGTTGGACTTTAGCTCAATTATGTGCAGGAAGGTAAGTGATTGGCTGCTTGCATTTTGGAGGCTTCCAAACAGCACCTTGGTCGTTTTGGAATGTGCTGCTTCTGAAACGAACAGCCCATCCCTAACATTGGTCCATGGACTTGTGCTAATGAAATCACAGGGACACTGCATCCCCCCCCCCAATAAAAACAAATGGAGAAACAAAAAGAAATCCCAGTCTGTTCTTTCTTTTTCTTTCTTTCTTTCTTTCTTTCTTTCTTTCTTTCTTTCTTTCTTTCTTTCTTTCTTTCTTCATATCAGAACATTACATATTTTAAAATTATGGAGTCATTGAAGTAAAGATTACAAACAAATTAAAATGTTACAAATAGTTCAGTGCACTAATAGGGTGATTTTTAAATAAAATAAAATAAAAAGACTGTTATTGACCAGAAGTAGACTACTTCAATAGCATTATCACAGTCATTTGCTGAATCTTCTTTTGTACACATAGTTAGAAAATAAATTGCATGTACCTAATTGCTCTCTTGATCGAATTTCTCCAGAGTTGTGCAAAGTATAAATGGTTCACATCAAAGCTTTAAAAAGGGAACAGAGAACAAGAAGAACAAACAAACAACAACACATACATTCTGGCCTGTTCCTTAATATTTAAATTTAAAGTTCCCTTGAGAAACAAACTCTCTAGGTAGGCATTTGTGACTGTTGATGCCCAAAGGATGGCTGCATTGAAAATATTCAAATTGAAGCTTTAGGGTAGTGGGTGATGGTGCCTGGCTCAGCTGCCCCTTGCACAGTCTTCCCAGGAGGCTTTTGGTAAGTGGGCCCTCCTCACCGAGTACCAAGCAGCTGTACTGCTTCCTTTTCACTGCAAGTGCTCTCCAACAAGTGGGAAATGCAAAAGAAAGATCTCTCTCTCTCTCTCTCTCTCCTTTTTTTTTTACAAAGTTCTACTGACAGACTTCTAACTAGATGGAGAGAGAGAAGCCCCCACAGCCCTTCCACACTCACACAGCCATATTTTAGAAGCAGTCTTTTTTATTATTAGCAGCAAAAACTGAAACCATCTTCCTCCTATAATGAAACTCGAGGAAGGAGGTTTACTCCCACTGTGTTAGCTCATTCTTTTGTCTGCTCTTCCCTCCTCTCCCGTTTTGTCATAGTGTGAGATTGTCTGCTTCTTAGGGGCAAAGCCTGCCTTTATTGCTTCTGAATAAGAGAATATATCAGACATTGGTGAGCAGGTGGCATTTGCTTGCAGCTACAACTCAAGGGATGGCACAGTAGATATTCAAAACAGAAGTGAGAGAATGAAAAGGGATTATTTATTTGTTTGTTTGTTTTAGAGTATTTTCACCCTGCCTTTCTCCTTGAAAGAAGGACCCAAGGTGGCTAACAATGAGGGACAATATACAGTCCAGTACAATTAAGACATGTTCAAGTATTAAGAACAGGGAATTGTGGAACATCTTACAGCATTAAAAGACATTACATTAAAGCTTCCCCACATGCACTCTGGATTTCCCCACCACCGCCCCCATTATTCCTTTCATCATTTTCTTCATCATTTTCATCATTTGTGAGGGGGGAAATGTCAGACCTAACATATGCCATCGCTGTTCTGATGAGTCTGTAAGCAGCTAATGAGGCCCAATCCCTAGCCCAAATGGCCTAATTCTATTGTTGTAGATGCGTTCAAATTATCCTGACAATGCTTTCTGGTCTTCTGGTTCAGGATTCCTGAGAAATGGCATTGTTATTAGGAAAGAGGAGTCCCTGTGTATATGTAAGGTGAGTGGTAATTATTGCACTGCCAAAAATTAAAAGTGGGAGATATTTTGCAAACATTTTTTGGAGTCACGCTTCTGTGAGAGAAGTCGGGCTAATTACATATGAAAATGTATCTTCCTTAATCACCTTTTAATTATCTACTCAGGTGAACTATAATTTCAGGGAGGATATATTAAATTTAGTCCTTTAATAAAAGATGTGATTGTATGTAATCAAACTGGAAGGATGTAGTCAGATTGCTGCTGATTCTCACAAAACTCAATGAAAGGCAACAAAGTTTATCATGTGACCTTGGACAAACTAGTATCAGCTCTCTTGTTTTGTATGCAGGTCTGCTCCCTCTCTTATTTTGGTCAAGTGAAATCTCTTTGCATGAAGGACCAGATACCCGCTTGAATGTTGTTCACCATTCTGTGAACAATGTGTTTGGGGGCTGTAAAAATAGGGAGTAACTCTGTCAACATGGGTATACCTAAAGAACAAAAATCCTTACAGATGGAGGTTTTCGACAACATTAGGAACCCTAGTTTTCTATGGCCCTCAGTTGTGCAGATAGCTTCTAGTGCAACACTGTATTATCTTCAGACTATTGCTCCCCACACTTGGAAAAAGACAACTGAGCTAGAGCAGTCCCGGCACTCTTTCCCTTCTCACATGTTCAGCTTCATCTTTTTCTGCCTGCCTGGATATGACACATAAAATAGGAATAAAACATATCTATGTGTGCTCAATTCAAACCCACAGAGTACAGGTTAGTTCTAAGACACAAACACTATCACGTGACTGGAACTGGCTATTATTTTTTCAAGAACTCCTCAATGACACATGTTGGGCTAAGAGAAATATTTTACCCATGAAATGTGATCTGTTCCATAGCAATGAAGAAAATGGGCTAGAGCTTCTTTATGGTAGGCTAAGGTTCATTCCTGAGTTTTCCCCCCTTTCTGATGAAGTCAGCAATGTATTGTTAGAATCCACATGGAGGCAACTTACTGCCAACATTTGAAACTCATGAATTTGAGTGATAGAGCAATTTTGTATTATTTATTGAGTTATAGCTCAGAGGGTAAAGTGCAACTGAGCACATTCGCATTTATTTATTACATCATTCCATGATGGAACTCAGAGCAGTTTACATGCAGCTTCCAGGCAGTCTCCCATTGAAGCACCAACTACCCGGAGCCCTGCTTAACTTTAATAAAGGTGTTTTATTATACCAAACCCAGTGCCATTTAGAGAATAGAGCTACCTACTAGGACTTAGGAGGCTTGCGTTCAGTTCCCCACTCAGCTACGGAGATTCACTGGGTATGTGGAACTGGCAGCACCATGCCTTAAATATGTTACCGAGAGCTTGACTACATGGTCAAATACTGCAGGATTTCCTCTGCTTATGAAACAGGTGAATTCAACATTATTATTATTTTTTGCTGACCACAGGACACAAAGGCCAATCCCAATTGGTCCAGCCCTCTTTGCTTCCAAAGCAGATCCCCACCCTCATCCTGCTTTGCAACTTGGGAACTTCTACTTTTTCAAGCTGGAATGAATGGTCTCTCCCCCCACCCCCATGTGGTTATTTATGATATGTTCTTGTAAAGACAGGGGGCATGTCTGGTGGTGGTGTTTTAGTAATGTAAATAGGCATGATGTTCAGGCCAGGAGTACACATGCAAACATTGCAATTTTAATGAAGGGGATCAGGTTCTAGTCCCAAATCCTGTCAAACCCAATAGGCTTCCGTTCATGTAGGAAGGCCCTTTTGTTGTGAATAAAACACTAAATGCTGTTAGATAATTAGTTAATAGGTCAGAAAGTGGTCCCACCTGTGCTGATCCTTTTATGGTTCACTGTGAAGATGCTTTCTCACTTAAAGCATCAGTCTACTACCTTTCTCCCAAACTTTCCTATATAAAAATAGCATGGAAAGGTACTTCATAGCATAAAAGCATAGAACATTATAGACATTTTGCTGTCTGTGAACTACATTGTAATTCATGCATCCAATTGATTCTGTAACAGGGACCACCACTTTCTTCATCGGTTCTTCTTTTCCATTATTTTCAAGTGACACATGCAGGAATTACCTGCTATGTGGTCATGTGTGGTTTTAAACTATTGGTGTGATAAACTATGAAGGGGATTATCTTTTGGTCTATGTGCCTGGTAAAGGTAACCCCCCCCCGCACATGCCTGCTAGTCATGTCTGACTCTAGGGGCGGTGCTCCTCTCTGTATTTAGGCCAACGAGCCAGTGTTGGGCCACGTGGCCGGTGTGGCTTCAAGGAAACACTGTTTTACCTTCCCACTTTTTATGGTGGTACCTATTTATCTACTTGCATTGACGCACTTTCGAACTGCTAGGTTGGCAGGAGCTGGAGTTATCAGCAGGAGCTTGCTCCGCTGTGTGGCACCCGGGATTCGAACCTCCGAGCTACCAGCTTTGCAGCTGACAGTTTTAGGAGGCCTGGAGCACTTTCTAAATGTGATACACATAAGAATAACAGAGCCTTTTCTTGAGGTGGGCATTATGTGTGCTCTTGAGGCTGCCCTCTCATGCACAGAGTCTTCTCCATAGCAATTTTCTCAATACTTTCCACCTCTCCTTCTCTCTTATACTCCATAGTCTCATTATTCAGCCAAATGGAGTTATAAAATATATGATGCTGTCAAAGCAAGGACTTGGTGCTTCAGTATGTTGCTGCTGGGAGCACATAATAGATGAGGAGGCTGGCTGTCATTATCAGCCCATTGCTATGATAATGTATTTACTTTACCAATGCTATTCAGATAGTAGAAAAATGGAGTCCACATTTTTTTGGCAGAAGGACAGGAGAGAAGAGAGATATCCAGTTACTGGGATTATTACAGCTTCCAGAAGCTGCTTCTGCTACTAAAAGCATGAAAAGGTTACTTTTGGAGATGGAAATTCCCAGAATCCAACAGTCAGCCCTCCAAAAGAAAGCTTTTCAACTCTTTCAGTATTCACATTTAATCCCTGCCTCTGATGGAGAATTGCAAGGACATCGTGTCACTGCTTATGGAAGTACACAAACAGAAAAGTTGACTGGGGTTTATGTGAGAAGTGTTATTCATCCTCTTCTTTAGCACACACACACCCCAAAGTCACCTTTCACTGGACCTCAAAAGCAGTGCACAGGATCATCAGGATGTTGACACGGCCAGTATCTCTTCCCAGCATGTGTTTAGCTATGTGATACCTTATATTGGTATCATCAACTGAGAAGTGCTTCCTGTTTGCATTTTATGTCAACCCCCCCCCCCCCCATTCTGCCTCTAGATCAGGGCTTCAGCAGTTCCCGATCACAGAGTCTTTGGGTCAGAGGACAGACAGTTTTATTCTTGTTATAGCTTTCTGCAACCTCATTCAAACTAAAAGCAATGGTTTGCACAATAAAAATAATAAGAGACTAGTAAATAAAATGAAAGCAATTATATAGCGGGAAGCAGGATCGCTGCCATCCTTAGAAATCAGATCTCATGCCTTTTTCTTAAATGTTTGGAAGAAGATCTCTCCAGAGTTCTCAACTGCAAAAATAGGTTACAGGCAATACCTTCATAGGCCACTATTAAAAAATAAAAAAGGAACATTGCAAGCTTTTGAGTTCTGTGGCTTCAGTAGAAAAGTCCTTGCTTCCGTCCTTGCATAGAAATGCCATGAGTCAACAGAGAGGACTTGGGGAGGCTGGAGAGGTATTTGTCACTGTGCCATTTAGAGCAAGCTAAGGAACAAGAATCATGAACTTTCTTTGTTCATGCATCCTGGCAGTGATGGTACAGGGCTCTGTTGCCGGAACCTCCTCATGGGCCTGGGCCAAATCTTCGACAAATCACAATAGCAGCGCAGAACCTGAAAAAACTCCCCATGTTTTATGCATGCTATGGGAGCCCAGCAGAAACAAGAGCAGATGCTGCCAGTGCTGGAGATATTTCACCATTTGCCCAAAAATAAAACAAACAAGCTGCAACAAACACATTCCCTCCCCAACTCTGCATTGCCACACTACCTGGATGACTTGGTTTTACGTGGATTCTGGTCCCATTTAACTGGATCCCATTTTGCCTTTTTCTATAATCCACTAGGACAAGAACAGTTCCAGCTCCTCCTCCTAAGTCATGGCTCTGTAATGTTGCAAATGGCTGTCTTGGTGGCATTACAAAGATCTGTTCGCTGGCCTTGGGTTTGCATGCTGAACTCACTGGCAAGCTGAGTAGCCAAGGATCCCAAATTGAAGGTGGTGGTGGTTGTTTTGGTTTTGGTTTTGTTTTTGTTTTTGTTTTAAATTACTTATTATTTCAGTAGTTTAGGTATCTGGTTACGGAGCCAGAGGTAGGGAGTTCAATTCCTCACTGTTCATCCTGGACAGGAGCTGGACTTGATAATTCTTAGGGTCCCTCCCAGCTCTGCAGTTCTGATTGCATTTTACACAGTGGGAGGGGGGGACTAGCTGGTTATTTTCCATGTTCCCCCTCTAGCTTTATGACCACGCAGAAGAAGCTACAGAGTGCAGGATGAACTACACATACTTCCCACATCAGGAAGGAGGTCTATATCTGCAAATCTCTTGCAATAATGCAAGCTAAGTGCTTTGCAAACAGAAGACTTAAATGTCAGATCAAGTCCTGACAACTCTGTGCTTTGAATTGAAATATTGGTCATGCTCTTGTCTTGTACTGTTCTCATTAGAGGTGGGCGTGAATAAAAAAAAGGCATTTCGTTTGTCGTTTGTCGTTTGGAGGGTCCGTTTCAGTTCATTTCCATTTTTCGTGAATTTTTACAAAAATTTGTTTTCATTTTCGTTCGTTTCATTACCATTTCGTTACCATTTATTTCAATTTTTGTGATTTTTTAGGATTTAAAGGAATTCACTCATATTGCAGTAACAGAAACGAAATGCATGACAAAATTTCCGGTGTTTCTGTTCATTTCGTTTCATTTTAGAGACAAAATTCGTTTGTTGTTTTGTTACGTAATGAAATGAAAAATGAAAACGAAAACGAAAAATTGTTCGTTTTGTGCCCATCTCTAGTTCTCATTCTTTCCAGCAATAAACAGTATATCCATCATAGCATCATGTCTAGAAGTCAAACCAATACTCCTCCAAAGCCAGCACCCCCCAAATAAACACCTTTTTACTTTACTTTGTGACTTATATACCACTATGCCCAAATCCTTCTGGAGGAAAACTCATTCCACTATGTTTGCATTTGGAGTGTTTCACAAAAATAAAATGCTTCTTACCAAAGTGTTCTTAAATTTAGGCCCAAATAATATGTAACAGATAGCATAGTATCTGAATTTGAAATCACTTTGTCTCCCATATGTGATTTTGGCTGAAAAATCATACTTGTGAATGAAGCTTTACGTTTACCTTCAGATGATTAATCACAAAGGAGCGCAAGTTAATTTGCAAATGGTGGAAGGAGTGAAAGTCTCTAGCTATGACAATCAGATGATTTCAGCAAGCAAGGAACCCTGTCTTCTAATAACATGCTATCTAAACACTAAGCACTTCTGATTTTCTACATCAGAAGTGTGGTTTAAAATAGGGCAGTTGGGTCTAAAAAAGGAAAGAAGGAAGAAAGGAAGAAATCATAGAATCATAGGAAGGAAGGAAGGAAGGAAGGAAGGAAGGAAGGAAGGAAGGAAGG
>JAHTLZ010000379.1:23547387-23565077 GCA_023846285.1 Phrynocephalus versicolor | reverse complement strand
AGGAAGGAAGGAAGGAAGGAAGGAAGGAAGGAAGGAAGGAAGGAAGGAAGGAAGGAAGGAAGGAAGGAATCATAGAATCATAGAATCATAGAATCATAGAATCATAGAATCATAGAGTTGGAAGAGACCTCAAGGGCCATCTAGTCCAACCCCCTGCCATGCAGGAACCCCATCACAATATTTTTGACAGATGGCCATCCAGCTTCTGCTTAAAAATCTCCAAAGAAGTAGACTCCACCCACCTGTGTGGCAGCATATTCCACCGCCGAACAGCTCTAACTGTCATGAAGTTCTTCCTAATGTTCAAATGGAATCTCTTTTCCTGTAGTTTGAAACCATTGCCCCGAGTCCTAGTCTCTGAAGTCATGGAAAACAAACTTGTTCCCTCTTCAATATGACATCCTTTCAAATATTTAAACATAGCTATCATATCCCCCCTCAGCCTTCTTTTAGAGAGGCTAAACATTCTCAGTTCCCTAAGCCGTTCCTCATAAGACATTTCTTTCAGACCCTCAACCATCCTGGTCACCCTCCTCTGCACCCGCTCGAGGTTGTCAACATCCTTTTTAAACTGAGGTGCACAGAACTGGACACAGTACTCCAGGTGGGGTCTGACCAGAGCAGAATAGAATGGTACTATCACTTCCCTTGATCTAGACACTATGGTTCTGTTGATGCAACCAAGAATTGCATTGGCTTTCCTGGAATGGAATGGAAACAAAAAAGGAAGGGGGGGAAGCTTTTTTTGGGGTGGGGATCAAATCTGCACTGAATTGATGTTCTTTGGGTTGCCATCCCAGCAACATTATCTCTGTGTTCCTGTAGCACATTTTATTACACTAACCTTGAAAGGATCCATCAACTACTTGGATATTCTTGCTATTCTCTGCTATTCTTTTTCACTCTTCAGCTTTTGCTTGCCCGGATACATGCCTCGCCTGTTTGTGTTTTTGATCCATCGTGTCTCATTTCTCAACTCTGTTTTTTTATCTAGGCTTGTATCTCAGCTTTGCTATCAAAGCTATAAGGAGGAAATGAAACTGTATCTTGAGAGATTGTCTTGACTGGTGCAGGCATTGGAAATGGAATTGAATCTGTTTCCTTTTGGAGCCCTCATAGTGCCAGCTGAAGTCTGATGGAACTTAATTCAGGCATTTAAAAAAAAAACTGCAGGTCTTCAAGTAGACAGAAAAATCTCAGTGAGTAGCTGTATAGATGAAAAATGCTATTTTATTTTTTTGAATGCAAAATAGCTTTAAAATCGAGGCACTCCTCTTCACCTCCTCCCAGATGGTGTTGCAGAGTTTTGGATTTCTGGCCATATTCCTCCAGCTGCACAGCAGAAATGCAAGGATACGTAGAGCAAAAGAGCTTTTACAAGAGATGGGCACAAAACGAAAAATGACGTGCTGTTTCATCATTTCACAAAGCAATTTGGCAGACTGTCAAGAAACAAAATGCAGTGCTTTTCCCCCCAATTTAAAAAATGAATCAGGGAGCCACCAGATCTGGCGTCAGGCAAGGGGGGGTTGCAGCCAGGATCACAGTCACTGCCACCCTTTCTTTCCCTGGGTCTCTGTAGGCGAAGGATGGGTGGCAGCAAAGGAGGTGCGGTGGCGGCTTTGATCCTGGATCAGAAGGGGAGAGCGAAGCAGGCTTTTTAGTTTTGTGCCACACCAGCACCCTCGCTATCTACTAAAGGTACCCTCACTGTCTTCTGCAACACGTGAGGTTGCAGAATTCTCAACAGGTGGCACTAGAACTCACTGGCATAATGAAAGGGGTTGCCCATGTGTTGTACCGACAAAATATTGGGACACCCAAAACCCAGGAATACGAGGAGAGGGGAGAGAAAAGATCTAGTGGGTGCATATATTTCATATCATTTGAGCACTGCCTGGGGCTTGTGCTGGACTGGATGTGGGCTAATAGACTGAGGCTGAACCTGGGCAAGACAGATATCCAGCCGGTGGGGACCCCTGACATCTGCAGTTTGGAAAGCTTCCTCTCATTTAGGGAGTAACTCTCTCCATGAAGGATGGAGTCTGCAGTCTGGCCTTCCTGTTGGACTCAGCACTCACCATGGGGACCCAGGTGGCGTCAGTGGTCCACTCCAATCATTACCATCTGTGGAGAATTGCAGGCCTTCCTGAACATTGGGGTGTTGACCATGCTGGTTCATGCGCTCATAGTCTTGAGACTAGACTACTGTAGTGCTCTCTACTTGGGGCTGCCTATGAGGTTAATGCGGAGACTACAGCCAGTGCAGAATACAGTGGCTGGATTGATAGCAGGGTTAAAAAGGTCCCATCATATTACCCCTGTACTGGCCGCTCTGCCCTGGCTGCCTATTTGCTACCACATTGACTTCAAGGTTTTGGTATTAACATACAAAGCCCTAAATGGTTTGGGACCTCAGTACCTGACAGAACGGCTCCTCCCAAGAAGAACTGCCAGGATCACTCATTCAAGCCAGGCTGTCCATCTGTAGGTACTGACCCCGAAGGAGGCCCACAAAGCGACAATGAACCGGGCCTTCTTAGTGGTCATACCCCACTGTGGAACCAGTTCCCGCAAGAGATTTGCCTGACACCCTTGCTACAAGCCTTTAAGAAATTACTGGAAAACCTGGCTTTATAGGTTGGCCTACCCCGATCATTCAGTTCCAACATCCTTATATAAATATGACTCTGTTCTTCTTCTCCACCTTATGATAATTCTTTACTAGCTCTTTGTTTTTTTATTTGTATTTTATTTAGAACTGTTGAATGGTTTTGATTTATTTGTGTTTACCTGTCCTTTTTATTATTATTTATGCAATGTTGGTTTTGATTGACTAGTTTGTTTATTTACTATTTTAAGTGTTTTAATGTGTTTTATTGTATTTTTATGTTTGTAAACTGCCCACAGTAGCTTTCTGCTAGATAGTTGTGGCATATAGATCAAATAAATAAATAAATAAATAAATAAAAAGGCAGAGACGTGGCACCAGCATTTTGACTCATGAGCCTTCTTGTTGCCCAGATGTGGCAGCAACCAAAAGATATCTAGAAAAAAAACAACTCTTCCTCTGCTGGGAGGGTTCCCACAAACTTCAGCAGCAATATATGGCCTAGAATAATTCCACACATATCACATGTACTGGAAAAAAAGCTGTGGTGCCCTAGAGGGACACTAGACAAGTGCTATAACTGTTGGACACATTTTCCTGCCCATCCTGACAAAAACCAATCTGAAACAAAAGTTTCTTATCCTGTAGTTACCTAGTTAGCTGTGTGTTACTCAAATTCTGAGCTGATTTATTCTTATTCTTCTAATTACGATTCCCACGATCAGTTGATCTAGAAGCAGATCTGTTTCACCTTCCAGTCCTTCCCCAACCCCCAAACACGTATACACTCTTATGACATAAAAGCACTCCAGTTTGGGCCCTTAAGCCTCAAAAATAGGATGCTATTGGCCCGGAAGCCCCTTTCCTATTTCTCTAATGCAGCCTTTTCTCCTATGATGTCTTCTAGACATTTTAGCCTTTCAGCACTCATCAGCCTCAGCCAAATAGCCAAAAGGGCATGAGACTGGAGAAGGCTGCTGTGATGTAAAATCATGCACTGCCTGGTCACACTTGTTACATGCACTGACATTTCGACAATAATCATCTGCCTGGTTGCAGATGCAACTGGTGAGACATCTGTTTTAGGGTTGTTTTACGCAATGTAAACATGCCAGCGAGTGTAAGAGAACAGCCAATTTCCCTTCCAGTGGGTTGCCTTTGATTAGAAGCTGCTGTACCACCAAGCCCCAGACGTCAGCAGGCCAGGAAGCAAAACAAAGCAAAAAAAACCCTGTTTTCCCTGCAGAGATCACAAACTCCATCCTGCTTTTTGGTATTCACTGAATTCTTGACCCGAAATGTCCCCATGTATGTACAAGAAGAATGTCAGTGTGTGCCCTGGCCCTCGTGGACATGAGGGTCACCAAATTGTTTGAGAACACAAGGGCTGATTTAGGAACTAATTGATTCAATCTGAATCCCTCCCCCTTTTGTCTGAGATGGGAAGGAGAGAGAGAGAGAGTGTGTGTGTGTGTGTGTGTAGCTAGAGAGAGAGAGAGAGAGAGAGAGAGAGAGAGAGAGAGAGAGAGAGAGAGAATTTTAGAAGGAACTGCTGCAGTTTCTCTTTGCAGTTGCAGACTGACAGCAGTCATGTTCGCCCTCCATATAACCTGGGGAGTTCAGACCTAAGCTTTTGTTGTTGCTGCTGCTGTTAGCATAATTGCTGTTCCCACAGTGCCTGCTGCAGTTTGTAAGCTCATTTTCAGCTCGGCTGTGGGGATTAGCGATAACGCTCCCTATTGTACTGGATGTCTTATTATTTAAAACCTGAAAGAGAACAAAGACAGTTTGGTTTCCTTTCTGTACTTCATGGATAGAATAATATTTCTTGAGACTAGCTGCTGGAAATCTCTCTTCTGCCTTTCCGTGGGTTATTTGTTCTCTTGGCTTCACATGGCCAGGGGTGGGTTGGGTCAATGATGAGGATAATTTATACTAGATAAACTGCTCATCCTTTTATGTTTGTGTGACATCAAGGTATTCAATTGAATGGTGTCTGTGTGGCATTTTTGGTTTGTTTGTTTCTTTATGGTGCAAGGCAGTAGCACATAGTCAGAGGGAATGTAACTGCAGCAACATTCTATTTGTTTTTACAATTACAAATGTATTCTATTTGGTCAAGGTACGGCAGCAGATTACCCACACTTTTCATGCTAAATTATCTCACTGTTGTGTTTAAATGGACATCTGCTTGCTTTAAAGAAAGAGTGGGGAATGTATCCTGCTCCAAAGGCTGATGGGCTGCCACAGTCATCCTAGTTGATGGGCAGGGCCAGCGCGTCCATTAAGGTGAACTAGGCAGTTGCCTAGGGTGCCAAAATGGACAGGGGGAACCGGCCACCGCCGTCCGTCCCCCTGGCCCGCCCCGTCCGCCCGCCGCCCCCGCCCTCCTGCCACCCCGCCCCCCTCCGGCGCCGCCACCCGCCCCCCCCCCACCCCCCGCCACCGCACACAAGATTACATCCTACTCTTTTAAAGATTACATCCTACTCTTTTAAAGGATTTACTTGCTCTGTCTGAAACAAATTTTGATACTGTGTACACACTTACAAAACCCCGCATGGAAGAAAATCTGGCCAAAATCAATGCAGATATACTGAAGAAGACACCGCAGAGAGTGAAAGAGCCACCAGGTGCAATCTACGGGCCTGTCCAGATTGCCATATAGTTGGTATGGTTTTGGTTTGAAACAGATGACGGCATCCATATGTGTTTCTGGTTGGATCAATCCTGTTCCTTTAAGAGCTGTCATGCAGCTTTCTGGCATAGCAAACCCATAACCCTAACCCTTGCACCCAAATGCAGCTGTGGGCAGCACTATATGAAGCAACAACTCTGTGGCATAATTGGAGGGCTGTGCTCTGGACAACTCTTGTCTTACTTTAACTGTATGGCTATGATCCAACTGTTCATTTAACCAAAGTTTACAGACAGCTGGATTTGTCAACAGACACTGCATTTTTACTCTGATTTGTTAAGTGTGATTCTTGGGTTTCATTTTATCTTTAAAACACACACACCAGGAAATAGCATGGATAGCATGGCCACTGAATGCCTGGTACTGGGTGTTAAGAGAGTTGGTGGGTCTTCATGAAAAAGAAAACCTGTAGTATAACTGAGTCTTTCTTTCTGTGGCCTCTTCTTTTTGCTCCGAACTGGATTATTCGCATACACTTGAACGTCTTGACACTAAGACATGACTGCCGAATAAACCAGAGATCTTCAGGCCAAGACCTGGATCAGTTCAGGAGACCCAGACTGCATGCGGATGTTAGGTAAACACAAAGACAGGCAGAGAGAGGTGTTGCTCCTCAGCATACAATTGTTAGTATTTTCTGAATGTCTACAGCTGACCTTATGTTGGTTTAACGAGGGTGATCCAAAAGATGTCCAAAATCAGTCTGTTGTTCTCTTCCAGCTCAGAAGGTTGAAAGGAGAAAGGAAAGACATATATTATTATTCCTGCCGTGGAGTTCTACTATCCCTAGGGCCTTTTGCCACAGCAATAGGCCCTCCTTATCACCCTCTCATTCCCTAATCTGTCTCAAGCGGCATCGTTCAACAGCCCTTCATCTTCTCCACACCTAATTCCTACCCAAATGGGCTGCGGTTGCCCAGTATGGCCTACTGTGCTCTTTGGAGGCAATAATGGCCCTGTATGCTTCATTAAAAGGGTCTTTTGGTTGAAGTCTAATGCCTCCTCCCCCTTTTAATCCTAATATTGAAAGGAACTCAGTAAAGGAGCAGGAGCAAGCTGGTGGGGGGGGGGATGAGATAGGACTCTGAATACACAAAAGCTAGAGGAATGGCAAGCAGAAGTAACCTAGCAACAGTGTCTCAGGATTTGAATGTAATTACCCCTCCAACGTGATAAATACTCTGAAGGACTCCTTATGTGGAGATCATACTAAACAAGTCTTTGAAATTACCCTCATCAAATATTGATCGAGGGAGAGGTTTCTAAAAGAAAGAAAGGCCCAGCAAAATCCAGCAAGACCATGCACTGTGGTTAATGGGACAACACAGATTCATTAGCATACAGCAATAATACCAACAGCCTCGTCTGGCGACAAAAGGCACAGTCAAAAGCACAGTCATCAGAAAGGGCCTGTCACATTGATTCTCCTTTTGTTTTATGTCCGGCATATAGAGCAGCAATCACAATAAATAGCATTTATCTTACCCAGCCTGAACTGATGAAAGTTTAATTGTTGCAGAAGGTGAGAGGGTGATTCCCATGGGGAAGCATAAGTAAGAAGAGGCAAGCCTAGGAGTATATTTCAAGCCATTAAAAACCAGAGGGTTTGCCATCTCATGGCATGAGTTTATGTTCAGTCCTACCATCTCCTCAAATATCTTTTATTATCAGGGCATACTTGACTGGGAAAGTGCTGATTTTGCTGGAGAGGGCAGGAGAAAAGGATTTACAGCAGTGGTTCTCATCCTGTGGGTCCCCAGATGTTCCTGGATTGCAACTCCCAGAATTCTTCATCACTAGCTGAGCTGGCCAGGATTTCTGGGAATTGCAGTCCAGGAACATCTGGGGACCCACAGGTTGAGAACCACTGATTTATAGCAGAGCACAGGGGTCCTCAAAATTTTAAAACAGTGGGCCGGTTCACTGTCCCTCAGACACTGTTGGGGGCCAGAGTAGAGTTTGAAAAAATATGAACAAATTCCTGTGCACACTGCACATATTTTTGTAGTGCACAAAAACAGGAAAAAGAATGCAACATTTAAAATGATGAACAATTGTAATTAGAGATGGGCACGACTAGGGAAAATGACATTTTCGAGTTGTCGTGTGTCGGAGGCAGCCCGTGTCGGCTCATTTCCGTTTTTCGCGAAACTTCGCAAAAATTAGTCGGTTTGTTTTTTCGTTTTTTCGTTGTCGTTATACTGTTTTTTGGGGGGGGTAGCGGGCTCCTGGAGGCACCTCTGTGGGGTGGGTGCCTCCTCCTCTGGCCCGCTATAAAGGGAAAGTGGGCTCCTGGAGGCACCCGTGGGTGCCTCCTATCCTCACCCACTAGGAAGGGGCAGCAGCAGGCTCCAAGAGACCCCTCAACATGGGGGTCTCCCCGCCTCACCTGCTGCTGCAAAATGGCATGCATAACCATATATGGATATGCATACCATTTGCAGACAGTGAGACCACCTGGTCCACTGGTACGACCCTCCAAGGAGTGGGTCGCACCTGCCATGTCCCACAAAGAAGGGAATCGTACTTGCGTGTAGTGCAATGCAAGTAGATCTGGCTTAGGGTTAAGGTGGGTTAGTGCAAGGGCTAGGGTTAGGCTACTGATGGGTAAGGTTACGGTGGGCTATTGGGTTGCACCTCTGGGTGCCTCTCTGACCCACTAAGAAGACAGTCTGTGACGTATGGGTAGGAGTCAAGGATTAGGGTTAGGGGGTTAGGGGGCTAAGGCAGGTTTTAGGGGGCTTTTTGGCACATCCCAGAAGTCTCCATGGCCAAGTGGCCATGCGATTGGCGGGATGGCTCCAAAAATTTGCATGGTCGTCCCCTCCCACATGGCTGGCCAGGCCACTGGGCCAGCCCATCATTGCGCACTGCGCAGGTGTAAATAAAATAAAATAAAATAAAATCAATGGAGGCCAGAGGAGGAGAGGAGAGACATTTTGTTGCAAGAAAAAAACCCACTGCTACTGTGAAAAATCTGGCAGTTTATAAATTTCCGCGTGTTTCTGTTGTGCTTGTGTGTTTTTGGACCACGATTTCAAAAACAATATTGCGTTCGCCGCCCCATTTTGGATCCCCCGCCCGCACTGCATGGCATGGCGAGTCCGGCTGCCCAGGACGGGGGGGAGGTGGGACCCCCCCTCCAGACCAGAAACCCCCCCTCCGGTAGGTGCCTTGAGGCACAGCAGGCATTTTCCATCTGCTTTTTGGCCCGGGAATGGGTGGGGGGGAGAGTTTAAAAGTTTTTTCCTGTGCCGTCCGTGCCGCTTGAGCCGGCGGCGAGACTTGTGCCGTGCGGCTTGTTGCTGCTGCGAGCCTGCGGCGAGTCCCACCAGAGCAGCCCAGGACGGAGGGGGGGAGGCCGGGACCCCCCCTCCAGACCAGAAACCCCCCTCCGGTAGGTGCCCTGCGCCCTTAATGAAGCAGGCATTTTTCCGCCTGCTTTTTGGCCCGGGAATGGGTGGGGGGAGAGTTTAAAATTTTTTCCTGTGCCGTCCGTGCCGCTTGAGCCGGCGGCGAGACTCGTGCCGTGCGGCTTGTTGCTGCTGCGAGTCCCACCAGAGCAGCCCAGGAGGGAGGAGGGGGGGAGGCCGGGGACCTCCAGAAACCACCCCTCTGGTAGGTGCCCTGAGGCACGGCAGGCATATTTCTGCCTGCTTTTTGGCCGGGAACCGGGTTTTTTAACTTTTAAAAAACTTTTTTTCTGTGCCAAAATTGTTCGTTCGTCAGTTCGAGCTCGAAGTCTGGCGGAGTAATTCCCGTTACTGTTTCCGTAGAGTAACGGAACCGAGTAACGGAAACGGAAACGGGAATACCGCTAAGTCGTGCCCATCTCTAATTGTAATCAGCATAAATGAATAATATTTCAGTGGGCAGTATGGGCCTGCTTTTGGCTATTGAGATGGTCAATATCCGGTTCCAACTGCAGATGCAGATTTTCCCCCATTTCTTCAAGCACATATTGAGTAGGATAAGCTCAGGCACCTCTCACATTTTTCCTTCTAGAAATTGAGATGACCCAGAAGGAGATTAAAAATCATTTTAGATGGGTCGCAGTTGTAATTCATTGACCTCACTTCCCTCCCCCCTCACATACACACACAAAGCCCCCAAACTGAAATCCATAGTTGGATCCTATGCCTGGGGGCAGCTGGAATGCAGTGGGGCAGGCTGAAGAGTTGAGTGGAAGGAAGAGAGAAGCATGTGGGACCCCAAAGGAGCCAAGTGGGGCCTTGCCTTGTCAACAGAGGATCGAAGAGCTGGCTGGTTTTGCCCTGAAAAAAAAAACAACCCACCCCTCTGCCTGACCTTATGGGAAGCTCCAGGGCAAGGGGAGGAGCTGGGGATGCCCTTAACCCCGTCTCACCTGAATTGCCAGAGCTGTGCCATCCAGGTGAGCCACCCGACCCCTTTGCCACTGCGGTGGGGTGGATTGGAGGTGCGTGTGTGTGTGGATGAGAAGCAAAGCTGGGCAGGCAACCTGCCTGGCTGTCCAGTTGGCTGCCTTTTCACTGGAGATGAGGGGAGGCTTTGCCTGCTTGTTCACCTCCACCTGCCCCTCTTGCCCGCCTGAGCCTTCCCCCCTCTCTTCTGAAGTTTCCCCAGTCCCGAAGAGGGCCATTGGTTCTTCCTTCAGCGGAAAGCACCCAAGGTCTGGGGAGAGGAGATGGGGAAAGCTTGACGGCAGGCCAGAGGAGAAAGAGGAGATATAGAGAGTGAGGGAAGGGGGTATCCTTTTTCTCTCACCGCCCCCATGCCTCAGAAGCTGTCCTGTTAGGCTCGCAGCTTTGCTTATGATGGCCACATGAAAGGTGGGAGGAGGCAAAAGAGCCATTATAATGCCCAAGTGGCTCAAGAAGGACCCAAATAAAAGCTCTTCCTTCATTTTACCACCACCCCCAACCTCACCCCAAACCTTGTTCAGCCTAAAACAGAAGGCTGCTGATGTGGAATTAGAGCACACACCAGTTTACCTGTCCTGCCGACAGGGTCCGCTGGGCACCACCCTGACTTATCCGCTCTGCTTCTCCTCCTCCCCTCTGGCCACCCTTTCTGCCCACCCCCATTAGTACCAAGACAGAAGGGAGTTCACCTTGCAGGGGCATTTTGACCATCTCCAGTGTTGGCAGCTGAGGTGGCGGCAGCTGTTGCGTGTCAAGTTTTTGGCTCAAGTGGGCTGGGGTTCTGCAGTGGTCGGTAGGCCAGACTCAGGACCCTGGTGGACCAGATCCGGTCCACAGGCCATAGTTTGAGGGCCCCTGGCATGGGAGATGCCTTTTGTATCAGAGCTTGATGGAAACCTCTAAGGCAGGAAATAACAGAAAGTCCAGGGGACTAGGGATTCCACCGGTGAATGCCATTCTTAGTTTAAAGATATTAGTCACAACTGAGTGACACTTAAAATAAAGTAGTACTGACTGCAATCCTATGTGTGGACACCGAAGATTAAGTCCTTTTAAATTCAGGAGAATTGACACTTCTACAAACGTCCATGGGATTGGACAGTAATTGTTTCATCAGACAAAATTGTAAGGCATTGCAAATATAAATTAACTCCCCCCCTTTTGTTTTTGCTCATTCGAGGCTATCAAGATATTTCATTATTAACAACCAATAAATGGAGAGTATTATTAAAATTTATATTATGACTGCTGAAAACAGCAATATAAATAAAGTCCCACAATTGTTAGAACATCTTTTATCACCCCCTCCCCCGCAAAGAAAAGTAGGACATCATTGCTTCAATTATTTTTATTACAGTAGTTACAGTGATTGGTGTGCAGTCAACTTTCCCAGCTGAAATGTACACTAGTGGAACTGATCTCAGATCAAAAAACTCTGTCTCTGCAAAGCAAGCCTATTTCCTCTACCTGGGAGGAAGCTCCACCAAATTTAATGTGACCTCTTTTGAGTAGAATCTGTAGTATTTCATGGTACCACAAGGGTCATCTACTCAAACTGCATGACAATGCAGTAACACAGCAGCAACATGTATTGAATTGCAGTATAAAACAATACTACAGCAGCAGTTTAAAAAAATGCAGAGTGCAACTTTGTGTCTAAAACAACTTATAATAAGACAATTAAACATTAGTACTTAAACAACACTTAAGGAAACTAAGTACTACAAGTATTGCTTTAAAAATGCTGTTCTTCAAAACCTGATTTATTTGTACCCATACATACATACATACTGTATATAATCGAATATAAGCCTAGTTTTTCAGACCTAATTTTGGGCTGAAAAAAGGGGCCCTCGGCTTATATTCGGGTCAATACTTTTAGCCACTGAGGCAAGTCATCTGTGGCTAAAAGTCATTTTAAACATTGCATGCCGCTTCTCGTGACCCCCCTCTGCATCACAGGGGAGTGGCACAAGATGTGTAAAATGACTTTTAGCCACTGACCTAAGCACTTGCATCAGTGGCTAAAAGTTATTTTAAACATCACACACCAACATCACACACCAACATCACACACCACTCCCCCAGCTCACAAAGGAAGAGCTGCCAGGCCCTGCTGCATTTCCCACCCTAGACTTATACTCGAGTCAATACGTTTCCCCAGTTCTGGGGAGTTAAATTAGGGGCCTCGACTTATACTAGGGTCGACTTATACTCGAGTATATACGGTACATACATACATACATACATACATACATACATACATACCTTCTCAGTGCAGATATCGGAATAAAGAGCAAATGAACTTCCTCTCATGCCACTGCATGGCCGTAACCATTAAGGTATAATGCAGAACAACTGCATTGTCATTTTGAACCAGAATAGCAGAGCTGTGAAAACTTTTGTATTGTTTTAAGTAGAGCTCAACTTCTTTTTCATAGTAATATCTCAGTGACAGACTATGTTCTGCCTGCCACCTGCTTTTTTCCTTTCTCCCATTTTTCCTCCCTTCTTCTACCCCCCCGTCTCTCTTCCTTTTATCTTTCTTCTTTTTGTTCTACTCTCCCTTTTATCTCACTCATCTTTCCTCCTCCCTCTCTTTCCTCACTTCTGTCTTCTTGACAGGATCGGGGCAAAATGTATATCTATTTTTTTGTATAGTTTAAACTGAAACTATGGTATATGCCAGGTTTAGGAAGTCTATTAATGTTACTAAAAAGAGAATTATTCTAACAGAGTTGTGGATTTTTTTTTCTTTAATACAGATTAATTTTTAAAAATCCCAGAACTCTGTTAGAATAATACCCTTTTTGATAACATTAATATATATCTTCTTCTGCCCTTCTGTCACTATGTCCCTTCCTTACACTTTCTGCATTTTTACAACTTACACAGCTATTTTTGCCAATCTTAAGGTAACGTGGAGAGCACATAAGAATTTTTTGTGTGAATACTCGATAAGAAGAGGACTCCTTCCCCTGAAACCTCCCATTATTATACAACAAAAGCATCCATCTACAGGAATAAGAACTTTTTTTTAATACTAATTGATTGAGGAAGGAAGGCACATGGTGGATTCCAAGATATCACAGGGCAGAACTTAGTGCATGGACCAGCAGTTTGCCAGACCAGCAAACTGGAATAGCAATATTGCAACTATGAAGGCCTCTGATATAGTGGCCAAGCACTCACCATGACAGTCAGCCCAATTTTAAAAATGAGGTAAGTTTGCAATGAATTCTAGCAACTTTAGTGTCCACCACCAACAGCCCCCCCTCTCTCTCTCTCACTCACTCACACACACACACACACACAAACAGAGAGAGACTAATGAGTGCTAACTGCCTCAAATAACTATGTGATTACTGGGAAAATCATTTTCCACCACATGTATGTGAGAAGTTCTACTAAGCTCAACAGGCAGGTACTCTAGTGGGCATTAGATATCATCATCCTTTGGAGGAAGAGTGGCATAAAGATATAATTCATGAAATAATGATTGACTGGTTTCATTTTTGTGCCACCTTTTCCCAGTAAAGGCCACCAAGGTTTAGTCAGTCAACTAAAAGCCCAGTAAGATAGTTTACAACACTTAAAAATTCCTTTAAACACACAAAGATGACGATAATGGGCAGCATCCCAACATTAAAAAAATCATTGTCCAGTTCAATTGTTAAAAACCTGTCTAAAAAGGAAGGTCTTCACTCGCATTCTGAAAGAAATGAGGGAGAGAGAGCCAACCCAGCTTCTCAAAGGAGTGTGTTCTACAAGCCGGGAGCAGCTACTGAGAAGGCTCTCTCTTGCATCCTCACCAGATGGATCTATCGCAGAAGTGAGACTGAGAGAAGGGCCTTCAATGAAAATCTTAAGAGATGGGAGTCTTATAGGAAGAGTCATTGTCCTTCAGACAGCCTGGATCCAAGTCGTATGGGAGTTGATAGGTAATAATCAGTTCTTTGAACGTGGCCTGAAAACAGATTGGTAGCCAGCCAAATAAGATGTTCTAGCAAGGAAGTTGTATACTCCTTTAATTGGCAACATCAACAGTCTGGCTGTGGCAGCTGTAAATTCATATTCTGAACTTCCTGTGATAAATGTTTAACTACTCACTATTTTTTCTAGGAAAATTATAGTTTCTACTAGATCATGGTAGAAAGAGCAATCATGGTTTGACTTTCAGATCAACAGACTACATGCAACTCAATGGAAGGTGAATATTGGTGACAGGACAGGATAAAGCTTTTAAGATAGTGGTGTGGTGATTATGTCAATAACACCTCCTATGAGAGTTGGATGCTCCAAACTTGTCTCTCCTTTTATCCTGAAAGGTGTGGAAGCTTAAAGCCTGTGGTGTTTGATTGATGATGGCTGCTTCACACATTCAAGTTGGCACTTAACAGTGTAGTTCCTGGACAAAGAGAAAACTTGTGCAAATTCCTGCTATGATAATATCAAACATATGAAATTTCTTAAGAAAAGAAAGCCAAGGTGTCAGCATTTGAAATTTTATGTTTATAAAGGTATTACCAACAATTAAAAGGAGTACGGAAAAGGTTGCCATGATAACGAAAGTATGTTTAAAAACCACAGCTTGGGAAATAGTTTATATTAGTTGTAGTTGTTTTCAAAACATGCAACTGTCTTTTAGCTAACAAGGTCAATGATATGAGAAGACTTCTAAACTGGCAGACTTCACTCATGTCTGCCAGTTTAGCATGGAAGTAGACAAAAGGGAGAGATGGGTACAAACCATCAGGTCAGCGATTTGTGCTGGTTTCTCCTATCAAAGAAACAGATGTTCATGCTCCCCAGTCCTACCTACTCTAGTGGGAGCCCACTCAGAGGCAGCACTCAGAAGAGGTGGGACAGGGAATCCAAGGTACTGCCTCTGAGACGGTTACTTAACATCCTTCCTCATTCAAAGATTACGTTCGTTTTGTGATAACATTTTTCGCGGTCATGTGGTCTTGTCCCGGTTCTGTCCCTGTTTCCGTTTACCCAAGAGTGTGATTGATGGTATCGTGACGACTGTTACTTCACATCCTTGTTTCATGACAACACCTGTACTTCCCTGCTTTTGTTTCCCCCTTTTTTTTGTTCCGACCTTCCATTTTTCAATATTTCAATTCTCCGTAACTTTGGTTTTCATGCGTTAAGCAGCAAAGTTTGAGGTTTTATGCCTTCTTCCCTTTCTGCGATGCATTGTTTACCCCATTGGTATTGTACTGGAGAATGGAACTTCACACTCCTGCCACTTGATGGAGAATGCACACATTGCGTGATGAGCCTTACTTCACGGGCTCTCATCTCGAAACAAGAACTGAAACAAGAGATTCCTGAGGTCAGGGAGAGGTATGGCTCATCACGCTTAAATTCCAGTTCAGGGGGCATGGTCGGGACAAACGTCCATCGTCACACAATGGACGTGTAGCAACATTTTTTTTTGTACCAGTCCCAAGTGGGACCGCAAACCGTAATGAGAGGGACGTGAAGTAACCATCTGAATGGGTACCAAATGGAGAAGGTGGGACTGAGGATTTCAATCTGGCAAAAAAAATTCAAATTGCTGGTTTGTGCCCATCTCTAGTAATGATGTAATGAGCAGAATGCTGTTGTCAACATGAAATTAGTGTTTGTAGAATTTATAGTACAACCTACTGGTGATAATAATAATATAGCTTAGCAAGAGTTTAAATTCCTGGACCCTTGTTTTAATAAAATGTTGCAGGTTTTATTGCATCTCATATTTGGGTCCCCAGAGGTACAACTCCCCAAAATCTTGGAGGCTTACAAAATTGAAAGTAAAAACAAAATTAAAACCATAATAACAGTGGTTAACTAAATATGAAATTGCAGGCTCCCAGAGCCATAAAGACTTGCAGTCATAATATAATTTTCCTCCCCCCATCTCCCCCGGGACTTTGAGAGCCTTAGAAGTTACCTTTACAAATGGGCCTAATGTTTTAGCAATGATGTTGGACTATGATTTGAAACAATGACCTTATTCCTCTTGGGACAGAAAGAAGAAAATGTTAGCTCAGATGAAAAGAATTATTAATTGTTTTTTCCTGAGGGAAGGTAAAATTGGGCTGAAGGACAAACAGAATGTTAAGGCTGACAAAAATGATCCCATAACCCAAAGTAAAATCCATGTATCTAGATAAGATATTATTTAGGACTGGTGTTGCTGAGCATTTTTTTTTTAAAAAGGTTAATTTTCATCTGGAAAGCTGACGAATCGTCATGTGCTCAGAGGCCATTACTGTCTTTTTTAAAAAAAAAATCAATATATGCTAATTAATTTCTCTACAAATGTTGTATTGCCTCCTAAGGTGGAGGCACACAGAGGGAACACTTCGGGAGCAAGATCTCCTCCTTCTCTGAGGTGGCAGAATAAAGGCGCCCCTGCAGTAATCTTTTTTTCTAAAAGTTGCATTGTTAAAACCATCCTTAGGGAAATTCAAGCAGCATAATTGCTCTAGTCTGACTCTGTGCGCTAAGCTGCTTGAATTAAGTGGGTGTTTTGGAATCCTGAGCAAAGCCTTCTGGGAAGTGACCTTTAACCCACACTGCTGCACTCCTCAACCCACTGCTAATTAGGATGGAGAGAGTCCCCCTTTGTTTCCAAATACTAGTTTACCTCTGTCTTAGCTTTCTGCTGGGAGCTGACCGTACTGACTTGGTGCATAATGAACAGGGCACAGCAGATGGCAACATACCGCAACGCCTCTGCCGGGGAAACAAAACTTTTGTGTTACGATGCAAAGAGGGCCCGGCTTTGAGTTGTTTGTTGAACCTCTACACAGCAAAGCTGTTCATTAGCTGCACAGCTTATAGCCCTGGAGGTAGCGTCCCGAGGTAATGTCTTGAAGGAAGGCTTTGTTTACACACACACTCGCTCTCCTTCTTCATTCAGCACTGGCAAACTTATTTTGAGGGGAGCCTAGAAGAAGAGAAAGCTTTAGGGAAGAAAGGAGCCACCTGTCTGGCCTAAATGAATGTGAAGGACATTGGAAGGCTCTCAAAGCCGACTATTTTGGGTTGCGACTGAGTAATTTAGCGTGAGACTAAATGAAAGGACCAGAGCCCGTTTTTTACTTCATTCACTCTGAGACCCTGCATAGACAAGATGTTTATTATGTGATTGTCCGTCCTAGACTTGTTTCTGTTTTGTTTTAAAAAAAAAAGAACAAGTGTGATTGGCAACAAAGTGTTGCATGCAATGATTTTATTCAGGATGTCAACCAACCTTGCCCTTTTTTTTCTGGAGGCTTTGTCACCCCCCCACACACCCCCACACATTTATTTTTTGTCCACTTGTCAGCTAGTGCTTGAGCAGGCTCAGTCATTTTACGTGTGTGTGTGTGGTGTGTGTGTTTGTGTGTGTGTTTTGGGGGGGTACTGCTGGAAAATTTGGATTTTGCAAAATGTTCTGATGCCTTCCATCTGTGCCATGGGTGGTCAAATAGGAGCTTTAGTTGACACATTTTCTTTCTTCTGCGGAAAAGCCATGCAAAGGGAAGGAGCAATGCCAGCATTTTTCATTATCTCTGTGGCTCTATTGCTGATAAAGTCTGTTTCCAATAAAGGAAAATATGGGGCCTCATTCTGATTAATGCTGGCATGTACGAGCACTTGAAGAATCCTAGGCAGAAATGTGTTGTTGGCATACCTAGAGAATCAATGAAAAGGGACCATTTCAACTCAGGATGGAACTGTGTGCATTCAAATTCACATGATCTTTTGTAAAATTAATGAGTGGTATTGGTTGATCAATCACCCTTCCAATTCCTTTGAACTTGTTCACCAGAATAATGTAAATTAAGGGAGGAGGGCTTACTTGTCAATTAAACAATTGGGGAGACTGTTTAACAAAAATTTCATAAATATTAAAATGGAAGATGCCTGCTCTCTCTCTCTCTTTCTCTCTTACACACACACACACACACACACACACACACACACACACACACACACA
>JAHTLZ010000379.1:23517096-23537824 GCA_023846285.1 Phrynocephalus versicolor | reverse complement strand
GGGTTTGCCAATCCTGGCACCCTAGTCTCTCAATGCCCTGCTGCACAAGTCAAGTCTGTAATTAGGAGGAGAAGTGTAGCTTCTTCACAGTTGTAAATAATAATATAGGATTGTATTTATGTAGGCTCTGGTGGCAAGGAAATGATTGAGATGGACTCACAACAGCAACACCACAAAAAAGGGAATAGGAGCACGGGGTTTGCCAATCCAGGCACCCTAGTCTCTCAATGCCCTGCTGCACAATTGAACTGTAATTAGGAGGAGAAGTGTAGCTTCTTCACAGTTGTAAATAATAATATAGGATTGTATTTATGTAGGCTCTGGTGGCAAGGAAATGAGTGAGATGGACTCACAACAGCAACACCACAAAAAAAGGGAATAGGAGCACGGGGTTTGCCAATCCTGGCACCCTAGTCTCTCAATGCCCTGCTGCACAATTGAACTGTAATTAGGAGGAGAACTGTAGCTTCCTCACAGTAATAATTGGATTGTGTATGTAGACTCTGGTGGCAAGGAAATGAGTGAGATGGACTCACAACAACACCACCACAAAAAAGGGAATAGGAGCAAAGGGGTTTGCCAATCCTGGCACCCTAGTCTCTCAATGCCCTGCTGCACAATTGAACTGTAATTAGGAGGAGAACTGTAGCTTCTTCACAGTTGTAAATAATAATATAGGATTGTATTTATGTAGGCTCTGGTGGCAAGGAAATGAGTGAGATGGACTCACAACAACAACACCACAAACAACAACACAACCAACAAGGAAATAGGAGCAAGGGGTTTGCCAATCCTGGCAAACAAGTTTCTCAATGCACAGCACAGGGCAAGTGTAACAAAGAGAAATGTAACTTCTTCAAAAATGTAATTGTTTATGTAGCCTGGTGGCAAAAGTAAATGAGTGAGGTTGACTCAAAAAAACAGCACAAAAACCAAGCTAGTAGAAGGAAGGGGTTTGCCAATCCTGGCAAACAAGTTTCACAAGGCAAGTGTATTAGGAGAACTGTAACTGAACTTCTTCACAGATGTAAGTAACGTTACTGCACAAAAACCGAGCTAATAGAAGCAAGGGGTTTGCAAAATCTGGCAGCACCCAACTTTCACACCAATAATGCACAGGTAACTTCTTCAAAGATGTAATTGAAGAAAAAGGTCTATAGAAGTGGCTGGGTGCCTGCCCTTCAACAAATGTTTGTTTGAGTGCCTTAATTCCAAAAAATGAATGAGGTGTTGGACAAGAGAAAGAATATCTAATTATCTATAAATAAGTAAAATGAAATTGTAAAATGTTCTATAGAAGGTGCCCTAGCCTTGTTGCCAAATGCCAATGCCAATGCCAACACAAATGTGCTCGTGATGTGAGAGATCTTTGAGTGCACTGGTTGGCAAGGGAGACTCTGCCTACTGAGTTCTTCTGAATAATAGTTCTAAAATAATTTAATCCACAGCCTCCAAACCCCCCTTCTAAGCACTAGTACTGCCACTTGCTAAACTGTAGGTAGAATAGAAAATGAATGGTAAGGTATAAATAAAACTATAAGCTGCTAAGGGTAGGATAGGGTTGCTGGATTCCCTTCCAAAACCCCAATCGCAAAAGCAGCAAAAAAGCTGTAGGTAGGCGCAGGGTAAAAGGACCTTTGCCAAGTAAATGAACTCGGTGGGAAATTGGGATAGAAAAGAAATGGTATGGCAGTGTAAAATAAAAATAATATATTTCCAATCCGCACTCCCCTCCCCTTCTGCTCAAATCTTCCCTCCCCCTTGAAGCAAATAGCAAAGCAAATAAAAAACGGAACTCTTCCGTTCCGAAAGCAAAAAAGAATAAACGCTGAGTTGCTATTCCCCACACAGCCAGGAATAAAAGAAATTCGTATGTTTTGCGAGAATTAAATTCAATTCCCTCACTCCCTGAGTCCCTGCCTAGCGCGACCACGAAATCGAAACTAGACTGTCTGAGAACGCAGCAATCCAGCCCTGACTAAACCACCCTCCACAAGATCCAAGCCCAGACTGCGACGGACTGGAACTGCCTCGCCTTTTTATGCCCTCTGGCACATCCAGAAGTGTCAGTCAAAACCTGGACATGCGATTGGTGGAATGGCTCCGAAAATTTGCCTGGTCCCGTCCCATGGCCAGCCCATCGTTGCGCACGTGTAAATTAAGAAAAAAATAAAATAAAATCAACGGAGACGTATTTTGGCAAGACAAACCCACTGCTGCTACAGTAAAAATTCAAGTGTTTAAAATAGCTATTTTTCTCATGTTTCTGTGGTGCTTTGTTGGGTATTTGGGCCACGATTTCAAAGAAAAATTTGCGGTCGCCATTTTGGATCCCCCCCCGCCCGCACACCGAATGGCAATGCCCCCCCGTCTGGTACCAGCGCAGCGCAGCAGTAGCACTAGCCCAAGGAAAGGGGGACGGGGACCCCCCCCAAAAAAAAACCCTTCTGGCCTGGTGGTAGGTGCCCTCAGACGGTTTTCGCCTACTTTTAGGGCCGGGAATCGGGGTTTTTTATAACTTTTAAAAACTTTTTTTCTGTGCCGCGTGGCATCACGCGATCGCCGCGATGCAAGTAACGACCACGAAAAATCAGACCAAATTGTTCGTTCGTCGGTTCGAGCTCGAAGTCTGGCGGAGTAATTCCCGTTACCGTTTCCGTTGCGTAACGGAACCGAGTAACGGTAACGGAAACGGGAATACCGCTAAGTCGTGCCCATCTCTAGTTAACACCATTGAATAAATGGAAATTTGCAAAATTTGGGAAGTTTTGTAGAGAAAAAATTGAACTCAAGGCAATTCCCACCCATCAGTATCTAAAGCCTTCCCATCATTTGAATCTTGATAATTGGTGCTGGGAACAACAGTAGCAGGAAGAGAGTGACTGAAACCAAAATTATTACTTCTAAGCCATATTTTCTGCTGTGGTTATGGTGAATTATGATTGTTGTTTTGAGATTGTCATGCTAACTTTTCATGCCGATCCTTCTACATTGACCATCTATGATAGGAACACGTACTACTGCCATTTGCCTGCTTTCATGTATTGTTTGTACAACAGCAGCAGCAGCAGCAGCAGCAACAGCAACAACAACAACAACAACAACAACTACAGACCCCTGACAATTCATAGGCTTCATATTCCTCAATTTATAGGCAGGAAAATTGCAGTACTTTGATCCTTTTGTACTCTAAAATCTTAACAACCAGACAAGCATCCAAAGTAGCAGACATTCTTCTATAGACATGAACAGTTCTGACACCACAAGCTAACACAATTGTGTTGTCTCAAGATTCTTCAAGTCGTTTCAAGCTGGTGGTGTAAGTGCTTAGGGAGGGAAACCAAAGCAGCCTAAATGAAATACAGTTTTTTTCTTAACAATTTTTAGGAATACAATTATCATGTCCTCCTGGAAGGATGATATGCTGTTTCCCACCACACTATCTTTAATACATTTACCTGTGACTTTCTGGCATACCAATAGTAATTTTGTAAACTGTGGGTTTATCCTAATCCCTCTTCTCCCTCATCTCATTTCTGAGTGTCACTAAATGGCTACCTCCTACACCTAATATCTAGACATGGGCATGACTTAGCGAAATTCCCGTTTCCGTTTCCGTTCCTCGTTTCCGTTACGTAACGGAACGAAGAACAACAATTACTCCGCCAGAACTCGAACTCGAACCAACTAAAGAAAAATTGGGTCTGTTTTGTCATTGTCGTTCCTGGCATTGTGGCGATCGTACGATGCCAAGCAGCACAGAAAAAAGGTTTTTAAAAGTAAAAAAAACCCGATTCCCGGCCAAAAAAGCAGGCGAAAATATGCCTGCCTGTGTGAGACTGCACCTACCAGAGGGGTGGTTTCTGGGGGGGGGTGTCCCCGGCCTTCCCCCCTCCTGTCCTGGGCTGCTCTGGTGGGGGGCATCCTTGTCGTCTGGAGTCGTCTGGAGTCGTGACTCGCAACAAGCCAGACTCACCGCCGGCCACCGCCATTCAAGCGGCACAGAAAAAAAGTTTTTAAACCCTGATACCCGGCCAAAAAAGCAGGCGAAAATATGCCTGCCTGTCTGAGAGTGCACCTACCAGAGGGGTTGTTTCTGGGGGGGGTCCCGGCCCCCCAGAGGTTACTGTTGTGTCCTGGGCTTCTCTGGTGGGGGCTGGGGGGAATCCTCGTCGTCTCACCAACTTGCCATGCCATGCGGTGCGGGCAGGGGATCCAAAATGGGGCGGCGACTGCAATATTTTTTTTGAAATCGTGGTCCAAAAACACACCAAAGCACCACAGAAACATGCGAAAATTGCTATTTTAAAACTGCCAGAATTTTTACAGTAGCAGTGGGTTTTTCTTGCAACAAAATGTCTCCTCTGTCCTCCTCTCCATTGATTTTATTTTATTTTATTTTATTTTTATTTTTTACACCTGCACAATGATGGGCTGGCCATGGGAGTGACCATGCAAATTTTTGGAGCCATTCCACCAATCACATGGCCACTTGGCCAGGTTTTGACTGAGAGACTTCTGGGATGTGCCAGTCGGGCATAAAAAGCCCACTAACCCTAGCCCTAACCCTAACCCTAACCCTAAACCCATACGCCAGTACACTGTCCTTTAGTGGGTCAGAGAGGCACCCAGAGGTGCACCCCACTAACTCACCGTAACCTTACCTGTTACCCTAAGCCTAGCCCTTACGCTAACCCTAACCCTAAGCCAGATCTGTGTACTAGCATTGGACTATACACGCAAGTACACTTCCCTTCTTAGTGGACCACAGAGCGCCCAGAGTGAGGGAGCCTTCCCCACTACGTTCACTCTGACTGCACAGTGCACAGCGCAGAAGCGCCGCACTATAGCAGTGGGGCTGTGACTCACAGAGGCACCCAAAAAAGAGAGGTGCCTCTGCCACTGCAACTTGGTATGCATATCCAATTGGCTATGCATGCCATTTTGTAGCGGGCCAGAGGAGGCACCCACCCCACAGAGATGCCTCCAGGAGCCCGCTTTCCCTTCATAGTGGGCCAGAGGAGGCACCCACCCCACATAGGTGCCTCCAGGAGCCCGCTACCCCCCCCAAACCAGTACTAACAACAGATGAAAAAACAACAAACGAAACGACAAATTTTTGAAAAATTTCGCGACAAACGGAAACGAGCCGAAACGGGCCGGCTCCGACACACGACAACTCGAAAAAAAAAATTTCCTGGTCATGCCCATCTCTACTAATATCTGTTGTGCTTCTGCATACACATATTACACTCCCCTAGTATAGTATTCCTTTTGCATGACCTGTGGATGATTTTTTTAATGTCCCTAAAACTTGAATGACAAAACTGAATTAAATCATGACTAAACTAAATATATAGATATCCTTCCAGGAAAAAGTCACATTTTCTGTCATTCTGCAACTCAGATTCTTAGACACAAGGCTGGCAAGATGTGCGATATGAAACTTTTGGAGCAATTCATTAAGCCTTCTCCTCTTTATTATAGACTTACCTTCTATCCAGAGTGGGAAAAGAGAGATACTACTATTTTGGACTCACATTCACAAAACACATTCACATTACTTCTCCCCAAGTTCTGTTTCATATGTCTGTGCTGGGCGCAATGCTGGTTGTAGTATGTGGTGGGAAGTGCAGGGTATTAAGGGAATGATGTAAGCTCAGGCTGACAAAGCTGGTTTGATCCTTCTTCCCTTAGAATACCAGGAAACACAGAGATGCACAGACTATATGAGCGTTAGATTTTTTGTGAAGGAGAACATGAGTAGTCTTAGAAGTTTTGTTGCCTTAGAAAGATATCTAGGAACCTTCTGATCTACTCTCCTCTTCTCCCTTCCCTTAATTCTTGTGCCTGAAATGCTTTGTGTGGTGGCTAGCCCTGAACATAATGTTTTCATCACATTTCTTTATAATACACAGAATACCTATTTGGTAATTCACAAAAATTCATAAGAGGTGTTATATATCATAAATGAATTACATGCTGGATGATAATTGCTTTGTTTTGGCTCACTTTAATTTACTGTCAATTAGTTCTACCTGGAGACTGATCCCTAATTATATTTTTTTGGTGGTGGGGCAGGGGATACACTCCATGGACAGTTTTATAGACCTCTGTCACATTCCTCCTTCTTGATAGTCTGTTTTGTTCTGTATAGTTTATAAAAGGGCAACGACCAAAGAACACAACTCCAGGGGAGTATTTTTTTAAATCCTCTAATACTTTAGTCCAGGAATAGGAAACCTTGTGCACGCCCAATCATTTTGATGTCTCTTAACATTGTATATGTTGATTGAATCTTCTGAGAGCTGAAATATCTAGAGGACCCACACTTCTCTTCCCTGCTTTTGTGTATTTCGCTGTCGCAGAATATGCAACAGCAGAGCCTCATGGGGAGAGGAATGAGAGCAGAAAATAAAGTAAAGGAAAAATGTATGCCTTTTCCAATCTGGCAGCCTCCAGAAGTGCTTAACCACAGCATACATTGTCCTGGGTCAACACAACTAACAGCCATTCTGCCTGAGAATGTTGGGAGTTATCACTGAATATATCTGGAGCATGTTCTTTGTCCTCATTCTGCAACAGTTCTCAGCCTGAAATGCTGTTAAAATTTGAGTGTAATCCAAGGGAGTTGTGGTGGATGTTTGTGTGTGTTTAATTTCTTTTTTTTTTAAAGCCATATTTGTACTTGGAATTAATTTCATTGTACAATGTACAATGACAATAAAGTTACATCTATCCACCCAAGACTAAGGCATACTGGATGCTGCCTGCAGACTTCACAAGAAGAAATTCAGAGTTCTTCATAACAAGTGGAGAGGGATTTGTAGAAGTGGTAATAGGGAGTTTGGCTGCTGTGGAGTGTTTCTAGTTAAAAAATGCTGTCGTGTCAAATGAGAATCAGGAAATTTGAAACCTGTGTGCAGCTGGAAACTGCCTAAGAAGTTTCATTATTAAAATGTTGCCCCTTAGTAGTTTGCTGTATGTATGCCTGTGTTTTAATTGCATTACGGGCAAAGGAAGCCTGAGGCATAACTTGTGAATCTCAATCTGAGCATCTGAAATGTTGATGGCGGTGAATGCTAGAGGCATTCAGAAAACATGAGGGAAAACAACAAACTCCCTATATTCCATCTCCAGGGTACTGTCTCAAGATTTTTTTAATAACAGTGTTTGTTCTCCTGATTCCTTGCTTACATCTGCACTGAACAGCTTCTAAACTATGCAGGGGTTCCATGTATTTTTAAAATTCATGTTTCTATATATAGTCAGTGAACTAACCTTCATTTAATCCCAAAAAACATGAACAAGATATACATTCTAACCAACCCTTCTGGATCCGGGTGATTCACTTTTACCTCTCCAGATGTTACTGAGCTGTAGTTCCCAGTACAGCTCACTGTTAGCTATTTTAGCAAGGGGCAATAAAAGTGCAGCCAGCAACAGCTGGAGGGTCAGAAATTGTTCAGTCCTTGCAGATATTTTCAGAAAAATCAAGTACAGTGGCACTGTATAAAGGAATTAATTCATTCCAAATGAAATTATGTGAAGCAAATTTTCCTTTATACAAATTTCCCATAGGAATGTATTGAAAACAGAGTAATCCCTAATTCGTCACCATTTTTATGTTGTACGGATTTGCCCAATAGAAAATTCTGTTAAGCAAATTTCCCCTATCTCTGCAATTTTTTATGTTGTACCGATTTTATGTTATCCAAACCATTTGTTATACAAGGGTCCACTGTATATACAATTTCCCCAACACATTTCCTGTGATATCTAAACATTTAGAACAGCACAAACCACTCCTTCTTTCAAATGATATTTATTATTTACTGCCTTTTTGACACAATATTGATAGTTTTAACATGTTGCTAGCAGGAAGGAGGGGATTTGAGAGCAGAATAGGTGGGATGAAAAGGAGTTGTCTGTGTGTGACAAGGTTTCGTGTGAAGGAAATCCACCCATTTTAGCTGTTCTGGAAGACAGAATGTCAGATTGCATAATCTATACTGAGAAATAAGGGAAGAATCCCAGTTTAAAATATTTGACAACCTTAGTTGTCCCTCACATACAAAATTGTGTATAATGAGATTGTAACTGTAACTCTGTTGCTTGCTGGAAGACGATATGTGTCATTTTATGCTGTGGGTTTGAGGTGACTCCCATCAATTTCATTGGCATCCATCTCTTCCCTCAAAAGGTTTAAAATGTGTGCGTTCATTTTGGCATGGCTCACATAGATGGAATGGAGGGGCAATAATAAATGATGGATTCTGTCCAGTCCTTAATATTTCTCATTGTTGTTATTTTCCATAGACCAAAATCCTCTTTCACATTGTGCAACTTTGTTCTATTTCTGTTTCAAAGACAGAGCACAAATATATAATCTAGAGACAATAAATAAAAAGCAGGGTGATTTTAAAGAATAGTAATTAATTTTTGTTTAAAAAATCCAGACATTTGATGCTTAAATAACCTGCTCAGAAGGGTAATGAAAAGAATCAGTTCAGTGGGTGGAGCAAAAAACGAGAGGTAGATGGTGATGCTGATAAGTCATATTTGCTCATTGGCTTTTTTCTGAAACCTAGCTTCTATAGTCTCTCTCAATGGAAGTGGGACAGAGGGTCCTATCAGTTTAGTGTGAGCTGTTTTCCAATTATCACACAATGCACTGAATAATGCAAACAAGCCAGGTTCTGCCCAAGCTGGGGATATTCTTTTTGTGGGGCTGGGATCAAACAATTCCCATTGGGATGGAAGTTCTGTTTTGTGGGAGATCACTCCCAGCCAAGGTACAGTTTCCGGAATCATCAGACACAACCCTTTCTTGATACCTGATTGTACCCTGTACTGCAGGTAGTGAAATGTCAAGAGAGAGAAGGGAAAATGAATGAGAATGTCCTTCCTTCTCTGCTACTAGAGAGAAAAGTTTTTTTTCACTATTGATTTTAGGAAAATGACTAGCTGTTTGATAATTCTTCCAAACTTTCTGGGCAAAAACAGGGATTACAGCTGCTTCACAAGCAGAAGGTGGTAAAACATTATTGTTTCAGAGACAAAGTCTTCACAGCTGCTGTGTTTTGCACAGTCAACCTGCAAATGAGGTGCAGAGTTTAACTCCGAATGAGAAATCACCAAACAAAAGCAAGCTGTTTTACAACTTTTGAAGATGTAAAACAGGAGGATAATCACTCATCCTTTACTTTGTAAGACAGCTCTGCTTGTCATTGTAAAGCTGCTGCCTCCAGTCTTTATGCATAGATACTTGCCATGAGAGAGAACGGGGGATTTGTTCAGTTTGAGATTTAGTGCTGCCTTACAAATCCATACTTTTCAAGCTCACACAAAAACTGGTATGAGGAATATACATCCATTTAAATACAATTTAAATAAAAAAATAAGAAAAATGAGCCTAAAATGAAGAACATTTGAGGCATTTTCCCTTAGTTGGTTGCAATATATTATATATATTAGGATAAATTCATGTGTAAAATCATACATATATAAAAATTTAAACTGTTGTAGATATGGGATGATATGAAGTCAAGAATGAAAAAGAAATGCTAAACTAACAGCCCGGGTATCAAAATTGTCCATCACTCTTTGGAAGTGATGAAGTGAGAGGCTGCAAGGGGTACAGTTGAGACTACAAGACTGAAAGAAGACAGAGGCATGTGGTTATAATAATCATAGTAGAACTGCAGAGCTCAGTGACCCTATGAATCATCATGTCCAGCCCTTGTAAAGGAGTATAACGAGGGATCAAACTTTCAACCTTTAAATCACTGAGGTAGGAGTGCAGATTGTGTCCCAAGGGACAAATGTGTTATGCACTGCTGCCTAAGAGAGTCAACGAATTCTTTTCAGCTTTACATAGTTACTGAAAAAGTGTCGGGGATGTACATCCTGCATTGTTCTCCGTGGCACTTCACTGTGTAGACAGAGGTAGGACGCCTCCTGGTGCATTGTGTTTTCATTCAGCAGCCTTTGTGTATTCAAGGCACTGGGATGCTTTGCCAGGATGCCACCTGGGTCAGTCTCTTGGCAGCCTGCTTTGTTTGCCTCCCAGATGCTGTAGAAAATACTGAGCCTTAGTCAGAAGCGCAGAGTTGGCAATTTTGGATATTGCTGAAACATAATCATGTTTTACTTCTGTAGCAATTAGCATATTATTACCCAGAATGTTTAGCATGGCAATTTTGTTGTAAACATTTGTACTAATTCACCATAACCTAATTATTTTTATGACGCATATTTATGAAATATTTTTCCAAGAAGGAATGTTTCCATTTTCTAGCAATATAATCCTTTTGGAGAAAAACCAGATACACTCACAAACACCATTTCTTGCTCTGTCATTCCATTTCTTTCTTCCAAATATCTGTTTTCTGTTTCATCTTCCACGTCTCCTTTCATTTGCTACATTCCTCTGATATTTGGAGCCCCTACAAAGACCTGTTGCTTTCCTACAGAAGTGTGGATGAGTGTATACTCTGGAATATTCTGAGCCATTGGTCAGAGACCGTTGTGGATAGCTGTGTTGGTACTTTGCCAGGCTGTACAGTACTGGAAGAAGTCTCTGTTCTCAAAACCAGTTCTTGATATTCAGGGCTGGAGTCACAAAACATTCACACAAACCTGTTGGAGAAACGTGGATGGATGGGGGAGAACCCCCCCCCACCAAATCACACAAGTGGTTGCAGAGAGCCATCCTTTAGTAGCACTTCAATGACTACAATCATTTTGTGTGAAATTATCTGAAACAATTATTTTATGTTCCTACTACATTGTATTTATTGTGCCTTTTTTTAATGATCTATTATAGCAGAGTGGACACAGTGTAAACCCTGGCACCACCACACATGGTTCTTCCAAACACCTTCCCTAAAGAAAACGAAATGAACGAGGAAAAGAGTTGCTACTCCAGGATGCTTCCAAGAGCAATGTCTGACATTTTAAAATACGTTCAAGTCCTCACTGCAGTGTTTAAATTCAAAAAATTGCTGGCATTGAAAAAGAAGTGGATTTTGAGCTGTTTTTGGTTTCTTCCTTACTCCTCCCCTCCTGGACTTCTAGTGATCTGCGTAACCTGTGGTGAATCCGAGAGTCAAAAACTTCACCCCTAGCCCTGCCAAAGGTGCCTAAAGCTGAGTTACTGCCAATAGTCAAAATGGCTGGAGCACATACTGAGAATTACTTAACAACACTCATATATAATTGGGTGCCAGGAGCAGGCCCAAGTGGGTAATCCCCCACAGAGATTATGCATGCATCTTGCAGACCTGAGCATAAAACCTGATGATCCTCATGGTCATCCATTTTGTCTTCAATTATCTGAAACATTTGCATATGTAGTCCTTACATAATGTTGTGATACATTATGGAAATCCATCCCGCCACCCTCACAGGTACATCTCGTGGGAACACGTGAATGGGCCTTCTTAGCTGCTGTACCCAGACTCTAGAACTCTCTGCCACTACAGGTCAGGACTGCCTCATCTCTGTTGTCCTTCTGGAAACAAGGCAAAGACCTTTCTCTTCAGGCAAGCTTTTCCTGAATGATGGACTACCATGTGTATTTTATATGAATCTATAGGTTCACATAGACTTTGTGTTTATAGCTACTTATAACCTTGTAGCTTTAATGTAATGATGTCTATTAATGCTGTATGATGTCCCTCAATTCCTTGTTCTGAAATACTTGAACATGTCTTAATTGTGCTGGACTGTATATTATCCTTCATTATTGTAAGCCGCCTTGGGTCCTTTTCCAAGGAAAAATGTGGGGTGAAAAGACTCTAAAATAAATAAGAAAATAAATAAAATAAACCATGGTTGCAGTACAGTGAAAGATGTTGGTAAACAACATAGAAAACAGTGTTGACACTTCAAATGTCTAGTACCACAGACTCCTTATAGAATGATAGGAGCATAGATTTGGAAGAGACCTCAAGGGCCATCCAGTCCAACCCCCTGCTATGCAGTACATAGATCAGTCCTGGCCATTGTTCTGTAAAGGGAAATAAGAGCTCTTTCTGCAGTTAAGTGTCCTTTCTGGTGAATCCTAGAAATGGAAAAATTCATCTGTTCTGTGCAAGATGGTGCCGACTGGCATTGATTGGGGTGGGGTGTGGGGTGTGAGGAAAACCACAAAACTTCCAAAAGATTCCACAAGACTTCCTATGAGATTTCTTGGAGGGCCTGGATATAAATCTCATGGGAAGGAGAGAAGAGGGACCACTTCCCTTGAATTCTCTCTTAGCATGAGAGTAGGCAAGATACCAGGCTGTCCCAGTAAATTCTCGCCTGGTTCCCTGTTTGGAGTCCACTGAGTCCTGGAGTATGTGGGAGCTGATTGCCATTTTCATGGTTGCCTTCCCAGCATGTTTCACAAGGAAATGGCTGCAGTAGGAGGCCAGTCTGGATGGCTATGGGAGAAGCCTTCACTGCAGACCATAAGCAAGTACTGTATATTAGTAGCTTCACTGTTTCTCTCTAGCAGTCTTTGCTGAGACTTCAGCCACCCTTCTTCCTTCTTTTTGTTTGTTGTTGTTACTCTTATGAAAGGCTTATCTGTTTTGTGATGTTATGGAATAGTTAGTGCCTCTTTGTTCTCAGTCACTGTTTTCTTTATTTCAGTGGAAGGTAGTTTCTACATATAGGAGCAGATCCTTGGTAAGAAAGATGGCCATGCAGCCCTATCGCGGGCAGTGGATGCCCCTCTATTGCAGGATTAAGGAGTGGTTGATTGACAAGGGTGTATCCTGCTCACCAGGAACATCACAGTCCCCTATAGTGGGATTCATTTTCTCCCGTGGTCTGGCAGTTGATGGGAATATATCCAGCTCTCCCTCCTAAGCCTTGACTACCCAACTGTAGTCTGGGACGGTGGGCATTAGATCAAGGGTGTCCAAACTTTTTGCAAGGAGGGCCAGAATTTGTGGGGTGAAAATGTGTGGGGGCCGATCATTCAGCTGCATTTGGCCCCGGGGCCAGACTTCTCACAAGCCTCTAGAACAGCGGTGGCAAACCTTTGGCACTCCTGATGTTTTGGACCACAACTCCCAGAATTCCAAGCCTGTGCTGCCAATGACAAAGGACTGTGGGAGTTGTGGTCCAAAACATCTGGAGTGCTGAAGGTCCACCACCACTGCTCTAGGACAAGCAAGGAGGCGGGGAGGATGCTGCAGCAAGGGAGCCAGGGGCAGGTAGGCTGGCAGGTGGCTGGGGGGGCACAGACATAGGCAGGGAGGGCAGGCAAATTATAAAACTCCAAGTTGACATCTCCATTCAGTATGGGGAGGGCGCAGCTGGTGGGGATGCATGACAGGCTGAGCCGGTGGGCAGAAGAGGCTGTGGGCCGCTCAAAATTTGAAAACGGGCCGCATTTGGCCCCCGGGCCTGACTATGGACATGCCTGCATTAGATGACAAATGCAAAGATCTGCTCCTCAGATTGAGTCAATCCAAGTTCTGGCTTTCTATCATCCATCAACACACCTACCTGCATATACACTTGTTGAACAGGTTATTTGTGTGGGTTGGTTTTCTTTGGTGGACAGCAGAAACATAACAGGTCATCACCCCTGAATCCTCATGCCTAATTTGATGTTGCATGTGGGATCCAGAAGGGAAAAAAATCCTGTCATCACATAGATAGGAAGTTTGACGGTGATTAACTCATTCAAGCTGTTCTCCACCTAGCCCTGTATCCTGTATTTAAACATGACCCTTTCTCCCAGTGAAGGAAATGTCCAGAGCCTCCTTGACATTGACAGTGTCCAGTCATGCCTGCCAGCAATTCAGAGGAAGGAAAAGTAGTGAATTTGTAGAATCAATTGCAACAATAAAACTCCAGCAACGTTTCAGGCCAGGTGTGCAAAGAGGAAATCCCTCCCCTGGTGATCAGCTTACACACTGAAGTATGACGTTTGACTAGCCCTGTAACATTTTATAAGCCTGCATAGCTGCAAATGTTATTAATGCTCATAAAGTTTATCCAAGTCTTAAAAACCTCTACTGGGCCAGTTTGAGTCTCATTGGTTTCCTGGGGAAGTACATTCCCGAGTGGGACAGGAAGAATAGAGTGCCATAGAAAGTCACATTTCTTTTGTGCTTTTTAGGCACACTGGCTCTTATTTTCAAACTGTACCATTTATTTTTTGTGTTTAGTTACATGAGTGATTAGAGATGGGCACGACCAGAAAAAATGATGTTTTGAGTTGTCGTTTGTCGGAACGGGTCCGTTTCGGGTCGTTTCCGTTTGTCGTGAAATTTTTCAAAAATTTGTCATTTCCGTTTGTCGTTTGTCGTTTCTGACGCGATTTAGCGTGAAGAGCAATGGGGTGTCCTGCAATCAGGGCCGGCACTAGGTGTTTTTGCGCCCTGGGCGGGGCAGGGGGGACGGGCGGTGGGGGGGAGGTGCGGGCGGGCGTTGGTGGTGGTGGGCCATGGGTGGGCGGCGACAGTGGCAGGGGGGAGGTGCGGGTGGGCGAGGGGGCGCGTGGGTGGGCGGATGGTGGGGGGAGGTGCGGGTGGGCGGCCGTGGCGGGGGAGGTGCAGGCGGGCGGCGATGGTGGGGGGCCATGGGTGGGTGGTGACAGCAGCAGGGGGGAGGCGCGGGTGGGCGAGTGGGTAGCCGGTGGCCGCAGGCGGGCGGCGGCGCAGGCGGGCGGGCGACATCCAGAAGTGTCAGTCAAAACCTGGCCATGCCATTGGTGGAATGGTTAAAAAAAAATTGCATGGTCTCATCCCATGCCCAGCCCACATGGGCAGGTCTAAAAAAATAAAAAATAAAATAAAATAAAATAAAATCAGTGCGACCTTTTACTGCTATAAAAACCCCAAGGCTGCTACTATAAAAATTCAGGCATTTAAAATACGTAATTTTCACATGTTTCTGTTGTGCTTTGGTGGGTTTTTGGACCACGATTTAAAAATAAATATTGCGGTCGCCATTTTGGATCCCCCCCCACCGCATGGCATGGAGACGACGAGGATGACCCCCCCCCCCAGCCTGGTGCAAGCAGCCCAGGACAGGAGAGGGGGGGAGGCCGGGGACCCCGCCCCAGAAACCACCCCTCAGGTAGGTGTCCTCAGGTAGGAATATTTTCGCCTGTTTTTTTGGCCGGGAGTCTTTTTTTTTTTTTACTTTTTAAAACTTTTTTTCTGTGCTGCTTGGCAATGGCATTACGCGATCACCACAATGTCATGAACAACAACGATAAACCCGACCAAAATTTTCTTTTTTTCGGTTCGAGTTCGAGTTCTGACGGCTTAATTATCGTTACCGTTTCTGTTATGTAACGGAAATGACAACCGAAAACGGAAACAACAATTTCACCGAGTCGTGCCCATGTCTATGAGTGATAGAAGTAAAGGACATCCATTCAATCTGAGGGTTGGGATAGTGAGAACAGACAGAATATTTTTTTTTATCTAGCGTGGTGTTAGTCTATGGAACTCCCTGCCAAAGGATGTGGTGATGGCATCTGGCCTGGATGCCTTCAAAAGGGGATTGGACATGTTCCTGGAGGAAAAGTCCATCACAGGTTATAAACCATGATAAGGATGTGTCATCTCCAGGCTTAAAACCAGGGTACGTCTAGGGCCAGATGCAGGGGAGTGGTATGAGGAAACACTGTCTCGTGTGCTCCCAGACATATTTGGTGGGGCCACTGTGAGATATAGGAAGCTGGACTAGGTGGGCCTTTGGCCTGATCCAGCATGGTTCTTCTCATGTTCTTATGAGGTGCAGATGTAATATGAAATGTCCGGTGCCTCTTGCTGCATCTTGCTGCTCTTTATATGGTTTCTGGATCATGAAAGGAGTGAGTCAAACATAGGAATGGGAAATAAATTTATTGAATTTGTACTTCCATATGTAAATATCTGCATCCAATTTTCTGAGGCTTAGCATGAAACAAAGTGGGCCTTGCCTCATGAAGCTATATACTGTCTTTCTAAAGCCTGCAATGAAGAAAAATGCACACAGAACTAAGGACACAGCTGAAAGTGTGCATATTTGAGAAAATGATACATGAAAATGCTATAGTCATTTCTCTCTGTATGTTGTGTCATTACAGCTGTGACCAACTCTTTGTGACTCCATGTCCATGGAGTTTTCTTGGCAGGAATACTGGAGTGGTTTGCCAGTTCCTACTCCAGGTGCCTACAGCACCTGGTATTCCCTAGTGGTTTCCCATCCAAGTACTAATCAGGGCTGACCCTGCTTAGCTTCCGAAATCAGGCAAAACCGGATGTGCTTAGGGAATCTAGGCAACATAGTCATTTCTAGTAATGTGCAAAAAGGCATGGGCAATTTAAAAAACACATTAAAATAAATAGATCTAGAAATACAAATCAAATTATTCATGTATGTGGAAAGTGGGGGAAATTATTTCAATCTGATGCACAGCTGAGATGACACGAGAGGTTTCTGAGGAACATAATGAATTTTTCATCTTTAAACAAGAACTCCCCAATTTTGTTGCAATAAAATTTAGGATGTTTTCAGTAAGCAGCATGAGGGTGAATGGGGGTGACAACCTTAGACTAAATAGTGACAAGACAGAGACGTGGAAGAATTAAAGGGTGCTTATCTCCTTGATGGTACCTAAAAATTTACAGATCACTGTCATTAGAACCCAAGATAACTTTGTGGCAAGCAGAAGCTCTTACCATCTTTTCTAAAGATGACAATTAAGATGATGTGGGCAAGACTAGCCAAACACTGGTAACCTCACTACAGTATATGAAGATCCAATTGTGCTTGGTCTGTAAGCTGCAGCAGGCAGTGGTTGAGATGAGGAGTGGTGCGCTGACCTGTCCACATGTTATGTTAGTGTTGCATTTACTCCATTTGCTACCTACTAAGTTCAAGATTTTATTGCTGACATAAAGAGCCCTGGACAGTATGGGACCAAGCATGTTGGTGAATCACGCCCCCTGTTGCAGGCCTGTGTGATGACTGATGTTATTAGAGGAAACCATGTTGGGTGTTTTGCAGCCAACAGGTAGCCATCCGATGGAAGCCCAGAAGTTTTGGAATGCTTTTTGTCCTGTTGTATCTGTGGAGGTCGCACGAACTCTGGGTATTTGTACACGACCCCTAAACTCCGCCGCAAATGGCTCCCAGCTCCGGAGCTTAAAATTGTTTCCCCACCAGCTCCGGAGATTACAGATAATTAAGTTCGACCACACCCACCTAAGCGCGTCCCAGTGCACTTTTCAGGTACCTGCTCTCCAGAGGTGAAAATTCCTGATGTGGATATAACGTAGTGACTGCCGGGCTCTCCTTGCTTCTGTTTGTTCTTTTTTTGCCCCCCGCCCCTTTAAGAGATCTGAATGCAGTGCCGGGATGGCAGAACAGAGGTGAGCGGCATTCTTTTCTTCTTTTTTTTCTCCCTCCCCTCATGCAGCCAGCAGCCAGGAGTGCGGAGGGGGTGGGAACGCAGGAACAGCAACAAACCCCTAAGATCTCTGGTCCGAATTTAAGTGGCCAGAGGATCTTAGGGGTCGTGTGAAAAGTCTCTCTGTTGTCTCTTCAGAGGCCTGTTGAAGAGGCACCTGTTCACCCAGGTATATTCCGATGGGCTGTTCTGCTGTGCTTGAGAACTGCATTTGGAGTCTTCTCTGTGGAGACTATCAGTCATCCAATATCCAGGAGCGGAGTCATAGCAACTGGACTTATTTTCTTGTGGGATTGAAACATTTTATTACTCATCCAAGTACCTTCTTTAGACTAAGGAAAGTTTGTGGGAAGCTTCCAATTTCTAGTTCACATTGGTTTCACCCCACCCTGGTCTGAATAAGCTCATTAGATGGACAGTGGCCTTGTGTGTGTGAAAGTCACACCTATGCAACCCTTCCAAACACCCATTAAGTATGGGTCATTAGCAGTGGGCTTCCTGGTGGAGGTGTGAAGTGCCTCTGATTTGTCTGGGGATTGATGAAAGGACAGAATTATGAATGAGAGACAGACTGTGCCTAAATTCCCTGGAAAGAGGGATTTTCAATACACACATGAATGGCTTCACTGTTTCCTCCATCAAACTACCGATCTTCTGTGTCTCCCATTCTAAAGGCATTTGAAATAGCTATTGTTACTTTTAGCCCTTGGGCATTAAACTGGACATGATGGGCAGGTAACTCTGGGAAGAGAAGCCAGCTACTGCTGTGGCATGCAATCTGAACTACTAGCTTGCAATGCAGATCCTGATAGTGAACTTATATAGCTTATGGATCTGAAGCCTCTGTTTACCTCACTCTGCCTTTTGTCTGGAGGCACCTTCAGAGTTTACTGTGCTGACTGCTTGGAACAAGCAGCAAAAATAAAGGTCAAAAGAGATGGATTCATATTTGTCAACTCTAGCACTCTTCCTCTCTCATTGTGTCATCTAAAGTGGCAGAAACCCCAACAGCCTAAGAAAAACGGGAGAGTTATAGAATCAAATTGGAGGTGAAATGTTGCTTCCTACATCACTTTGCCCCCGTTTGGTTCTGGCTTTTGTGGTTTATTTTGTTTTTCCTTTAGTAGTTTCTGGGGGGAAAAACTATTTCCTGACTTGGGGGATGGGGTGGTGGGTTTACAGTGCATCTTTCCCATGCTTCTTTGCAATCCTTGTATTAGCATGAATTAATAGCCCCCTATGCCTCACCAAAAGAAGGAATGCATGCCAGAGTTAATAACGAAGCCAGCCATTCAGTTAACAGCAGGCGGAGAGGTGACTGGAGCTGTCCCTAGCAGCTGCCTGACAGCCCTGCCGGCTGCTGCAGACTTGTAAAATGAGAAATGCACATGGCACAGCTTTGTGCTATGAGCTGTGAAGGCTCCTGATTCCAAAGCCTGCAATGTGGTCCTAAGGGGGTGCTCCAGTTTATGAAAATAGCCACCTGCTGTGCCCTAGATTACTAAACCCAATGCTGAGTGCTGGAGTCTATATTTCACTTAGCATCCCCTCTCATCTGGGCTAAGCTGCCAAGCTCTCCCTATTTCCCATATGACATCTCACATGCTTGTAAGAGTAGAGAGCTGGATTCATCAAATGGAAGGGAGCTTTTCCTTCTGAATGACAAGGACAATGGGGTGATCCCTTCTCCTCTCTATATGTTTTGGAATAGCCGCAAATCATTAGAATAGAATAGAATTTTATTGTCATTATGCATACGCAAGATATGCACAACGAAATTAGAGTGCTCTTCCACTACACACTCTAAACATGCAAAGCACATAAAACACATAAAACATATAAAACACCATACAAAATATTAAAAACTCTTAAAATTGCTTACAAAATTTAAAACACTACTTAAAAACTGATTAAGATGGTGCTAAAGCTGTTGCATTTAACTTGGATACCGCTCTGTGATAAAAACTGTTCTTTAGTCTATTTGTCCTTGACCTAAGAGTCCTGTATCTCCTGCCAGACGGCAACAATTCAAAAAATTGGTGGCCAGGATGCGAAGGGTCTCTCAAAATTCTAGATGTCTTCCTTGAGCATCTGGAGTTGTATAATTCTTCCAAAGGAGGAAGAGGACAGCCCACTATCCTCTCAGCAGTGTTTATGACCCTCTGGAGTGCCCTTCTATCTGCCACTGTGCAACTGGTGAACCAGACACATTCTAGTGACAAATGTGTTTAAATGTACAAAAGAATAGGAAGAAGAGCCAAACTGAGCACCAGTAGGTGTTGTAATTCCAACAATGATTTTCGTGGTAGCTCCTTGTGGCCTTTGTTGGTGGAAACAACTACAACTGTTCAAATCCTAATGAATTATCACCTGCAGTATATAACTGCTGACTCCGTTCCTAAAGTAATTGCTGTTACTCCTTGACATTGATAAGAAGCTTCTTGAATTTCTAGGGGTTTGTGGGTGGCAGATTTTTTTTTTAAAAAAAACATAATTGTCTGATTCATATGACACTCCTTCTTGGCTTTAATGGCTTGGCCAATGATGGTGGACTGCAGGTCCTATAATCTCTGGCTTGCATAGCCAAGGACAATGGAATGTGGTGGCTGCAGAGTTATACCTTTTAGAATACCATCACTGGTCGTCCATGACCTAGAACATGAGCCATACCCATCTGACAGCGTGAAGCTGCAAGCCTTTTTTTATTGGCTTGAGCTCCCCTTGTGAGGCTGGGTGACCAGATGCAAGGGAGGACAGGTTCCGTGTAATTTTAATAGAGGACAAAGGCATTTTGGCAGGTGGTGGTTGTCATGTGGAGGGAGAACCGCTACACTTGCCAAGTTCCCCCTTCTGTGCAACTATTAAAAGGACAGGAGCATCTGTTCATCCCCCAAAAGAGCTCAGTACCAACAGTTTGGGAGATGGATGGTGGGCTGATTTAGATTCTGAGAAACAGGGCTAAGGCTTGTTTTATGACTCACAATTGTTTCCTAGATGTTTTCAGAAAACACATCTGGATAATGGCTGTTCAAGCTATCAGGATGGAGATATAGAATATTGAGGGTGAGAACAAACTGTCTCAAGGACAGCTTCTTCTCTAGAGCAATATTGGCCTTAAGTGGAAATTCTGGATTTTGAAGACAACTTATTTTATGTGTTATATCGTATGTGTCATAGATGTATTTAAATCTATGTGGAATGTTTCATACAATTTGATATAGTAACCAGAAAATTTTGTTGTTCCTGTAAGGGGACAATGACAATAATGATTCTATTCTATTCTATTCTATTCTATTCTATTCTATTCTATTCTAT
>JAHTLZ010000379.1:23489749-23512311 GCA_023846285.1 Phrynocephalus versicolor | reverse complement strand
AATAAATAAATAAATAAATAAATAAATAAATAAATAAATAAATAAATTGTTCTGTGTGCTTGAGTTAGCCCTAAATTATTGGTGAACAGTTTTACTCTGAGTCACTAAGGTAAAAATGCACCTGAGGTAAAACAAATACCAAGGCTTACTTTGAGACAAAAATATGTTCAGAACAAAGCAATCCTACTATGAGGTTAAGTGAGATAGCCACCCCAACAGGTAAGGTTGGATGTAATGAAAGGGCAGTAAAATATTTGCTACTTAACTTATTTTTATGCCAGTTTTAATCTGAGAAAGCAATATTAGTTTGTTTCTTGTTTATTTATTCATTTGTTTGTCACAGTAGTTGCCAAAATAACCTGGCCAATACCTAAGGGGACTACAGAGAAGGGGAGATTTTTCTGCAGGCAGCCAAATATCTGGTGCGATCCTACCTTGAAAAGCAGATTGAAATTCATTTTGCCTGTTAATTGTACAAGATTTTTAAAATAAATAAAAATAAGTAATGGGGAGCAGAGAATTCCATTAATACCCTGAATAGCTGCCTAATGACTCAGATGGAAAATTCAGGATCACGTGGTCATAAAGATGAATTTTAAATATATTGGGAATCAATGCTAAAGGCACAGCATTCAGAAAACACAGCGGACAAAACCCTAATGCTGCAAGTGTGCATGTTTAATGTCGTGACCTTAAATACGTGATTTTATGGGGGCAAAATGAAGGAAGCCATTTACATATCTCACAATCCATGGACTAGTTTATTCAAGGAGTGTAGCTTAGACATCACCTGCTTGCCTTGCTAGTCCTTCATTTTCCCTCATGGGGTGGAAAAGACAGAAATAATAGCTTGAGTCAATGCTGAATAGTAATTTTGAAAATCATTTTTATTGGATTTCACCTTTGAAATGTTCATGATTCCACAGTAGCTCTACTGGCCTTGCGAGAATTCTAATTTAAGTGTAGCTGTAAGAGAAATGTAGATAACCTCTACCAATTTGAGTGGGAAAAGGAAGGAAAGCTGCTCTTTTTAAAAAAAGGACAGGCTAGTAACAGTCTTCATTGCCAGGTGATTTACATATCACAGAGACAATGAATTAGGGAAGAAATACAAAATTACTGATTTATTTATTTATTTTAAATAGCCCACACAAGCAAAAATACCACTACCATGACCACAGGCTCTGAGGGCAGATCTTAATGATTGAGAAGCTATTTTAAAATTGGACTTCTTTCTTATGCAATGAATTATTTTTTAAAAAAACTTTGTGGCAATGCATATACTAGTCAATTTGCATATATTAACCCAAGCCCTCCCCCTGTTTTGCTGGGTAACTTCCCTTTCCAAGTCACATTTCATTACCGTTCTTTTGGGACCACCAGGCAAATCAAAACTCTGGAGGCAGCGTTAATTTATCCAACCCATGCTGTGCAGGGTGTTTGTGCTTGTGTGTGTTTCTAATCACTTGCTGCAGATTGGAACCTGGGTATCTCTGACGTGGTTGATATTCCTCAGCCTTCTGGTCCAAGCAGTAAAATGATCAAGGGCAAAAAAAGGGGGGAGATGGGACGGAAAAGAGGAAGACCATGTCTTATGAAAGAACTGAGACTGCTTGTCATTTAGAAAACATACACCAAGAAGCAGGGGAGTAAAAATAACGGCAAAGGAATCAACCATAGTTATGCTTCATGCCTCTATAATATTGCAAAGACTGAATGGTGACATTGGTTAGGAATGAATGTTCAGGGACAGCCTGACTGAATTCATTTCCTTATGTGGTAGCGTGAGGGTCGCCCCCTTCTTCTCCCTCCCCTTGTTGCCCACCTGACATAGGTAGAGACGGTGTGAGTCCCTTTGAAGGTTTCCAACTTTTGTTTACAAGGCTTTTGCTAATACCTAGGTCTTCACTAGCACTCTCTCTCTCCCTTCTCACGAATTAGAGGCTTGGCCTTCAACCAACATTTGGCAACTTTCCCTGGTGTTAAACCAGGTTCGACAGTCTACCGCCAAATAGGGGGATCCCTGATGATCGAACAGCCTGGGTCCATATTAAGTCTGGCAAAATCTTTCAACATGGAGCGGCTCTCACCCGTAACTCCCGTCGCTGCCGCATCGGGCTCCTCTAGCTCGTCTTTTCACCTGAGCTCTTCCCCTCTTGGCTCCATGGGTACTCTGCCATGCCTCTGCCAGGGCTCTCTGTTACTCTCAACGACGGGCCTTGCACACGAAGTACTCATGCGCCTCTCTCCCCCGCTCTCGATCTCCCATCTGCCCCCAAAATGGAGCCTTCTGTGCCTTTTTCTCCCACCACACCCATCCCCCCACTTCCTGTGGGGTTTTGAAAGTCACCCACTCCCCCATCCTGTGATCCTCCTTCACAACCTCCTCCAATTCTTCCTCCACCTTCATTTCTTCCCCTGCCCATCCTCCTAACGCCAACTCCTAGGGTTTGTCCCCTCTATTTCTCACCTCTGTGGCTCCACCTTCCCCTTCCTCATGTCTGAGTTCAGCCTTCATGGTTTCTTGCCCGGGCGTTTTCTTTGGCGAGGAGGGCACACCTTCCTTCTCACAGACAGGATCTCTCATCCACCACAGGCAGGAGACAGTGATGGAAAACTGAACAAACATTCAATTTACATACACAGCACACATGGTTGTGGGAGTCCAAACCATGAAGATTGCATTAGTAGCACTACAAATGAATTTTCAATATGACAATGGCATTTTCAACACAAGTAATGAACTTTCAATGTTAATTACATGATTATCCTAATAATAGGTAGAAAAAAATGCTTGTGTGTCATTTGTCTGACAATTGTTACATTGTTGTTTGATGCAATAACTTTTTTTTCTGGAATTGGATGCTTATCCTAAGGCCAGAGGAAACAACTCTTTCATTATATTGAAGTTTGGAGAGAGAAAAAGAGTTTAGAGAGAGAGAGAGAGAGAGAGAGAGAGAAGGCAAATATCCTCAATCTCTATTTAAATATCTGAGTGCACCCTGGAATTTATGGATATACCCACTTAAGATGACTCTCTGAACTTTCCATTTATAATGCCTTCTTTCTACAATAGTCACTTTGAGATCAGTGGCAGAGTATCCTGGATGGTTGAAATGTTCTGGCAGTGACATTTATATGTTGCCATTTGGGGTGCCAGATAATATGGATTTATTCTTTTATGCAAGGGTTTCTCTTTTCCCTCCCATCTCCCCTTCTTTGCCCCTGATCCTTTTACTGCTTGTAGGTTGTGCACAACACAGCAGAGCATTTTTGTCAGAGGTTGCTGTATATCACATTAGAAAATAGACAAGCAAATGCCCCCCCCCCCAAATGTTGTGGATGACATTGCTGTGACTTGTAACTAGAGAGATTGATGATTTTTAAAATGGTGATTTGTCATGATTCCTGATTTGTCATGGCTGATGCATTGATAAATAAAGGAATCATTGAATTTCTAGTCATGGACTGAAGAATTCATTTGTCTTCCCTTTAAGATGATATAAAAGACCCCACTGGCATCTAGAGGCCCTAAATTTTCAGGGTTGCTTTCTTTTACTTTCCTTTATAAGCCCTGAAAATATTTTGGGGTTCAGAAGTTTGACATATGTACCCCCAGAAAGCCTCCCAAGAAAAGTGCCCCCCCAAGCACCACAAGACACCAAACTTGCAAAGAGGCTTCTACCAACTCTCCTCTAAGTTTTGAGAAGTTTAGGTTTCAGATATCTGAGTTATACATTTACAGATTGGAGCCCCCTAGGAAAGTGTCCTTTAGAAACTGGGTTGGGAAAGTCCAGTCTTCACCAAACTTGGAGGGGTTGTAGAGGGGAATATTAAAGAGCTTCTTTGCAAGTTTGGTGTATATGAGTTCCTAGGGGACATATTCCTGGTGATACTCTCTTTTGGGTGTATAATGGGGACATCAGAAATCCACAAAACCTTGGAGGGGTTGTAGAAGAAAGACAAGGGATGCCTCTCTCTAATTTTGGTTTCTCTCAGTGTCTTGAGGGGCAATTTATAGCCCAACAAATTGACAACTCAAAAATGGTTAAAAAAAATCATCAATCTGTATTCATTGCGGTACTCCCTTGATGATCAATACAAATAGGTGATTTTTGATGAACTGGCTTAATTCATCATGAAATATAATTCATTTTTCGGTTTGTCCTCTATTTCTATTTGTAACAATACTATCAGATCAGATGTGTGGACACAGTTGGGATCCAGGTTTCTAGGATGGTCTCACCCCTTCCTCTATGCTTGTGTTGCATTATCTGTTACATGTAACTAGCTGTGTAAGTTTTGGGTGTTCTTGATAAGTGATCACAGAATCACTACACCAAACTTCTGAAGCATTGTTTCTGAGCTATACCTCACTGATGAGATATGTGAATGGTCTCAGGTGGGAGGTGTAGGTGACAATCTATGCTATTTTGCCATTCTCTTTTATATCTTGTAGCGGTTTGTTCTGAGTTCCAGGATTTGTCATGTCATTTTGTTATTTCACCTCTTTGAGTTGGGCCTGCAGTCTAAGAATTCCCTGCTAATATGTTATGGATGTCGAATCTGGAGATCCTTGCTATAAAATTATGAATTTGGCAATAACTTGTATGGAACAATGGGTGGATGGTGAGCCAGAGGATGAAACCAAGATCACGTCATCGTGGAAAGCTGGGAAATCTCACTGGTGAAGGACGAAATCTTGATGGGGATTTCAAGCATGGCAAGGAATTGAAATTTACAAAAGAGGGTCCTTTATCTCATTTCTAGTATGAGGCCGTCCTTGCCATATGAAAATGAATGGGAAATGAAATGGATAACAAGCTGTCCTTGGCCAAAAGATGATGGTAATGGCCAGTGAACAGACTAGTCAATAATGGAGCTATAAGCTTGAGGAATGCAGATACAACCATCTGGAGCATAACTACTAAATGGCAGCTCGTCGTTGCAAGGTACCACAATATTCTGCTTAGAGCCATCACTGGAAAGCATGCCAACTTGGCCTGGACAACTTGAAGGCTACAAAAATCTATTCAGGTCCAAATTAGAGAGAGATTAAAAAGTGTTATGCCTCCACACTATCACTGGGGAATCTTTGTTTTTTCAACAGAATTGAATGATCTAGTACTGTACTCTTCAGGCAAGCTTTCCCATAATGACTGAGCTACCTGAGTGGGCTTTTAAATGGATAACTGTGCCTTACTGCTTTGAATGTGTTTTTGGTGTAGATTTTGTTTACTATATTTTAGTGTAGCATTTGTTAGTTTCGTTTTAGTATTTGTATACTTACACTTTTCAGCTTTAAATATTATCTTTCTATGGAGTTAGCTCCCCTGGGTTTTTCTCTTTAAGGAGAAAGGTGTGGTAAAATATTTTAAATAGATAAATAAATACAATGTTTTCAATTTCATAGTGTATTTGTTTTGCTACATTATGCATGGCTAGTTTCTGACATATAGGTGCAGGGTTTTGTCCAAGTGACTTCTTATTTTGGATGTTTTTAACAGGTAAGTGTATTTTTAAAATGTACATTTGGATGACTACTAGAGATGTTTCCTGGTCTCAGAGGCAGAAGCATTCAAACACACAAATGGTGATTCCAGAAACATTTTCTCTTTTGTGAGGCAGTTTATATGAAAAGCCCAGGATGCTCTTAAAGAAAAAACACCAACATCTCAGAATGACGGATTTGGGATGGTATGTGTGCATGTTGGGTTACAATTGGGTTGTAAGGGAAAACTAAGAAGGGGTCGACTGTTCCCTGTCCATGATTATGTGGGCAGTTTGTATCTTCCCACTGAAAAGGGATAAAATTAGAAGTACATGTCTAGACATTTTCATTATATGAAGAGTATGGGAAAATATATCACGTAATGGACTATGGCTGAGCAGGCCCATTCCTTGGGAGTTACATACATCATATGGAAGAAAAAGAACACAATGGTATTGATTACAGCAGGGCTGTCCAACTTTGAACAGGCCAAGGTCTACTTTTTCTCACCCCAAGTGCCTGAGGGCTACTACACTAAAACCTCTACTTACGAATTTTGTCAATTCCAAGCACATGCTTGTAAGTAAAAATCTTTGTAAGTAGAGCAGCGGTTTCCCATAGGAATGCATTGAAAATAAGACAATGTATAGCGTACTTGTAAAACTTCAACATGTTATAGGGGATTCCTATTTCATTATCAGGAAGAAGTTTGTCTAGGCCAGGGCTGTCCAACTTTGAAGAGGCTGAGGTGTCGGGGGGAGGGAGAGCAGGGGACTATGCCATGGCCTTTGAGCTGCCCTGCTCGGCTGAGACAGTGGGCTGGCAGACCCAGAAATTTGCTGTGGCAGTGCTGGTCTTTGGGATGCAGGAGGGAAGGGTGAAGAACTTATCCCCTCACTTTTACATTGATGGCTGGCGGGCTACTTTTGAACCCTTCGCGGGCTACCAGTAGCCCCCGGTCTACCTGTTGGGCAGGCCTGGATTACAGCAACCATTTCCCTGGGAACAGATCTAGTTCATTGTGAGTCCCAAATGCCCCCTGATGCAATTCACCAATTCCCTCAGATAACAGCCAGGAAACACCCCCAGAATGCCAGTTCCTTGGAAGCCATATGGGCATATGCCACTCTGTGGCTATCATTTAGCCAGGGGCATTGCTGGCCCCTGACTTCTCAGCTGGGTCAGTCCCTGGCTCTGCCCCAGGCTCCCCATAAGCGGAATTCCATCCATGGCATGCAGATCATCACCTGCTGTGCTCCAACCACCCTGATCCATCACAATGCTTGAAACCACCACAGGTGCTGTGCAAAGCACAGGTCCTGCCAGAGAACAGCAGCTGCAACCAATCAACCACAGCAAACCTAACATATCCTGGCCAGAGGTCCTGGCCCAATTTGAGTCATGTTTCCCATTGGCCTGGAACAAAACATTCATATTAGGAGAAATGTCTGGATGTTTGAGCCAACTCCTGCCCCATGATGTCAGCAAGTGGCCACAGCCCTGGTCACTTCTTCCACACAAAAATCCACTTTCATTTGTTTCCTCTCTACCTCTACCTTTCCAGAAGGTCAGACCTAAAGATGGGGACAAATAAGAAAATAATATCATTAAATGTTTCTCCCTTCATATTTGTGATGCCTGGAGACCTCAGTGAATATGATGGGATGAGTATTTCTTTACCGGTTTTTTATTCATCCCATTCATCTCCACAGGCAGAAATGGAAGATTAGCCTTCCCTCTCTGCCTGTGAACCCTACAGCCTGCCTCACCTTCCCACTGCCCGATCTCCTCCCTACCTTTTCTACTGCTGCTATCACCACCTGGGCCTAGACCTCTACTGCTGCTCCCATCATCTTTGCAAAGATAGTGCCTGTGTCTTCCCTTACCCTAAGGCCAAGCCAGGTAGCCGGCTCATGGCTGTCTCAGCCTTCTATCTTTCTGAAGTTGGTAAAATGAGTACCCATCTTGCTGGGATGGTGGGGGGGGGGCGGCGGCAATGTGTAGCCTGTGTAATTAAATTGTAAACCACTGAGAGAGTACTTGAAGTGCTTTGTTTTAAAGGGAAAATGCAGTGGTAATTTTTGAAGAGAGGAGCCTGGTTTCCCTTCAGACCAAGGCCTTGTGCAAACCTTGATGTATCACAAACTGAAAAGAAATGAATTACATTTTTTATTCACACCCTTATCTGCTGGGAAACACTGAAGTGGTAGCCACACCAGGTGTCAAAACAGTAGATATACTTCTTCCCAGCTGGTCAAGCCCCATTTCCCCCTTTATGCTACCAGTCTTCTTCTGGGATTCCTGCTGGTCATCAGTCCCTCTTGCTGCTTTGCTTTGCCCTGTTCTAACATTCCTTTCCTTTCTTCCCTCAACAGTCTGCCTTCCCATTGCTCACTTCTTCATGATTGCGTCACCACTTGCTGCCTTGCTACTCACTGCTTGCCATGTTGTCCTGTTTCCTCAAATACTGTTATGCCCACGCAAGGCTCCAGCCATTGTTTATCCCATGTTATGCTGGACAGGTGAACTGGAGTGAAACCTCCTCCACTCAAGAATGCTAGCACGCCAGCACACTGCCCAATCACCTTGTGCAAGCATAATCCAAGATGTGCTTGGCTCCCCGCATCTCCTGCACTGTTGACAGCTGGAGCCACCAGGACCAGGAGCGATCAGTCACTCACAACAAGAGTCTGGGACTCCAGGTAAATCTGGGTTTCAGCCTTTTGGAAGATATTCTGTGGGAGTACATCAATTTCCCCCCCCGGGTGATTCTGAGGAAGGTTTCTGTGCTTTGGAAACATATCAGATTTGTCTCAAACATCCCAGTTTGACTGGGATTTATCTGAATTCAATGCACACCCTAATAGTCTCATTGATAAATGGTGAAATCTCAGCAAGCAGAAATCATATGTAGAGGGAGGGAAAAAACAAATTCCATATGCCTTTGAAACACCATAGCTTTAAATTAACATTCTAATGCAAATCAAGAGATAAATTTGCATATCTTGTACTTAATGGCCTGGGTCATACTTTTGCAGGTGGATTATGCAATTGTGACAATCTAATACAGAAATAAGCACGCATAAACCATTTTCATGGGTTTAAATTAAACCAATTCTTCATTCCACTATGCCCAATTAATTTGACATGGAATTATTATATACCTGCTTCTGATTAATGTGCCCACAATTATCACTTAATGATAGCAATGTCAAGGCATTAAAGATCAATCACTGAAATAATGTTATCATATGGCCCGTATGCAAGGAAATGAATGAGAGTATAATTGGCCTTCTCACCCATCATCCCAGCATGCTTGATCCACATGCAGCTATCTTGGGCACTCTTGCAGGAATGTAATCTTCAGGTATGCCCTACACATTTTAAAACAACCAATGTAGGGGGATACCCCATGGGGTTAGAACACCAGACAAAATTAATCAGTCTACTGTAAAATTTGCCATTGGATATTGTTGGGAATTCGCTGGGGGACTTTTAGGTCAGGTTGACCTTGGCTGCAGAATGAAGAATATACAGAGAAAAATGCCTTTCTCAGTTAGCTGAGAAGACACGCGGGCGCAGACTGATGCGTTGCTCCCAGAAGGCTTGTTTTATTCATTGTTTCAGTGTTCACAAGTGAGGCATTGGGGCACTTTCAAAAACAATGGTTCAAATGGGAGGCAGATGCCCTTTAGATCTTTGGACCTTCCTCAAAGCAAAAGGTCAGGGGAAAGAGAAGGTCACTTCTTTTTCAGATATGTCATGTTGGCCAGGAGTATGTGTGCATCACTGCAGTTCTCTGGAACACATCCCTCAAAGACAGGTTCCCACAGGATATTATGTGCACAGACTATATTTGAAAGCCACAACTCTCTGTTGACATCCAAGTATGGCAGAGATGAGAGATATAACAGGGCAAGTAGGTAAAGGTGCCCTTATTTCTTTTTGTGCATATGGGGAGGATTGATGGAGGTTTCATAAGATTTGTTTGAACATCCTGCTTTCATGCAATAAAACTTCATCTTTAAAACACCAGCAATGTGTTCACACCTACATATCCATCTCTTGATTATGGTACAATTCAGTTATAATTTGCATGTGCCCCCTGAGCTGCTCGGCCCTTTATACCATGAAAAAACTCTCATATTGATTTTTTGATACTTTGAGTTCTCCATAATATTTTGTAAATAAAATTTTAAAAAAATCACACATTCATTTGCATATGGACAAGTGTCCAGTAATAAAATGTAAAGAAATCAAGTGACATAGTAGGTGTGTGCTGTTGACACCTCATACATGAATGTGTGAATTGGTTTTTAAAAATGCATTCCTTGTTTCAGCTAATTCTAGCTAACTAGGTTGGACATGTCAAGAGCCATGGCTCTGTCTTTCAACTTTAGAAAACATTAAAAATATGTCTCATCCTTGGAAGGACCAAAGAAATGTGTGGGTAGGAAGGAAGTGACATCAGTGATGTTAAGAACAGCAATCTTAGGTAGAAGGAAAGTCAGCATAGTCCACAGCAGTTAAAGGACAGTCTAGAAAATCTGATGCAGTCCTGCTACTCTTCCATGTGCAAAAACATGCATCTTCTTATGTGTAAGCTGGATGTACCCAGTCATTTTCAACAACTAGTTAACTGCATCTCCATAAGCTTGAAAAAGCTTGATGACACATAGGAACATCAGCTAGTATGTGTGATTCAGATTGCAGCTACAGAACTCCAAGTGACTGGTCTGCAAAACACTCTTGACTTGACAACAGTTACATTTTGTCATGTCAGTTGTGGCTTATGGCAGCCCTCCTCCTCATTTCTGAGGTATAAAGTACACAGAAATTGCTCACCAGTGCTGCTTCTGAGGGTTCTCTGGTGTCATTTGGTTTGCCCAAGGCCACACAGAATGGATCTTTTCCAAGGAAGTACAGCAGGGAATCACCCTCCTCACCCATGGCTCCACAAAGCCAACTGAGCTTATGCTGCTTGAAAACACATAGTTTGTGAATTTGCAGAAAATGTATATTATACGTTAAATGACAGTTTGTCCAGAATATGCCTTAGTCTCATCACTGAACTTCATGGATTACAAAAAATAACCCATGAGTGTAATAAGTGACCACAAGAAAGGATAGTGACAAGGAAGAAAAATAAGGAGTGGAAAAATCAGTTTTTAACAGAATATGGAGATTCAGAAATTACTGACTTGTTACCACACATTTGAATGTGGCTGATCCTCAATGAGAATCACTATAAAAAGGACGACAGACAAGCCGGACTCCTGGGAATGTAGTTTTATTTCCAGAGGATCCTTTCCTAATTCCTTGTGCACAAGGGGTGCCTGAACACAGGGACAACTTCCTGTATGGAATGTCCAGTCTTAAATACTCTTCAGCATACAGAAACAGATAAAGAACAAACTCAGGATTGGTTACATTTTGCCGCAGTGGAAAGCATGTGACTTCATTACATATATGTTCATTTTCCCTAACGCAACCAGAGTTAAAGATCAGTAATACTTTCCCATCTGCATTAGCAAGATTAAAGGTCATTCTCTCTATCTTAACAGTAAGTTTCAAAAGCTGGATACAAAGGTGCAAACAAGATATTTTAAGATCTGAGATGTCTTAGCATGCGGTTTGACATTTGCTATACACTTTTTGTGGTTTGGACACATCCTGTTGCCATTCAGTTTTGAAACCCATGTCTGCAGAGATGCGGGTTCTTTGCAGAAATATAGAAATGATGCTTTCAGGATACAGAGTTTGCAGAGATGATGGTTTTAGGATATCTATAAGGCAGAGGTCAGAATGAAGAACTGAAGATAAACTCAAAACTTGAACCTTACTCTCACAGACTTCTGAGATAAAACATGCAATGTATTTATTATTGTCTAGGGCTGTTGTCTCTATCTTCAGTATCATTTTATCTCCACATTGAAGCATATATTTTTATTTAGATTTTTCCAAATGTCAGGAGTCAGGACCTTTTATTGAAATTACATAAGAAAACAGTTGCCTTGTTTCCCTTTGATCTCTGTTTAATGTAAAATGTGCAGACTCCTACAGCTTTATCACAGATACATAATGCTTTGCAGGTGCTTTTATTTTAACAAATATCATTTTGAAAATGCCAGGTTTGAGGGTGTGTGTTTTTATTGAATTCTGCTCTAAAGGAGATGGAACTCTGCAGACATTGCAGATTAAATATGATTTAATATATTTCTGTGCATATCAAAAGCATGTGGAAATAAAGGACATTAGGACACAAATAAACTCACATTAGGCTATATAGTTGCTTTATGCAATGAATGAAATCTAAACTTTCTCACCTCTTGATGGCAATAACGTAATCATCAACATGATTACTGGTTATTAATGAAGAAGAACATACCATTTGGCAGTACAATTTTTGAAGAAAATAGAGTTCTTTTTAAAGAAAGAAACGGTTTTACTTCAGACGTTTTCCTCCAGCTGTTTATATTCTGAATGCTGATTGTGGTCCAAGTTTAACATAGAGCAGCCTGATGCCAGAAGCTTTTCTTTGTGGTCTGGCACAAACATTGGTAGATGGGAACAATCCATCACTTAATTGCATGGTAAGACTTTGGCCTCTGAGTTTAGAAAAGTTGCTTCTTTGGATGACAGATTCCAGGTCCCCTCCCCCAGAAGGTCTGGCTGTGGAAGGACAAAATAATAACATTTCCAAGCATGCAGCTCGGTTGCTGACTTAGCTCCTCTCATTCTCCCAGCCTCACCCAGGCCTCTTACCTTTGCCAAGGCTGACTCGTCAAGGACAGACTGTCATTCTGGCTCTGTGGAGGCCAACTCGATACAAAGGAGTCGCTGAGTGAAGTCCCTCCATCCCGTGGACTGGGCTTAATGCCAGCTTTTCAGAACAATAGCCTTCCTTGCAGCCAAGAACCATTTATTATGACCCACCACATTTTACAGGCTGGATAGGGAGCAAAGGATGCAAAAGGATATATATATATTTCTTTCCAGCATGCTGAGGACTCTTCTGTCACATCATGTGATAATTAGCGCAGCTTGCTGGCAGGGAGAGAGGAGGGGGGACATTTGGAAGAAGTGCCAGTTCCATGCTCCAAACCAAACAGTCATGAATTTCCAGCATTTCCAATCCTCCTCAAAATAAAATGGGCAATTAATTCATAAGGAAAGTTAATTGTTAATTGCTGTTTCTCTCCTTGCTTCCTCTCTCCCTCTGTTTATGTTAAACACTTGGATGCCATGGTGGCTGTTGTGTCTGAATCATAAAACAGCGCCTGTCAGCTTTATTGCCTGCCTGCCTTCTTTTCCCCTTTTTTTGCTTCTTTTCAGGACTTTTGAGGTCAGAGGTGTTTCCTGGTTCACTCCTTTGTCCCTGAATAAATATTATAAGGGCCAGGGCCTACCCTGATGTAAATCAGTATTGGAGGGTTGATTTATCACACTTGGGAACTGGTCTTTGCTTTGCTAGGGTGATTCCAGGCAGATGGCTCTGAATATTTCCTATTAAAATGCATGGTGCAGCTATTTCATTGGCCTCCCTGTCCTTTTAATGGTTAGTTTTGTTGTAAATAGGAGAATCACTGGAAGGTTACAAATGAAAGAAGTCACTGGTTGCCTTCTTTTCCTTCTCCACCCCGTCCTCCTTTTCCTCCTCATGTTTTCCCACAGGGGTGGGGCCTGCTCTTCAGACCCCAAAACACTAAGTTGCCTCATTAACCACATCTTCAGGGTTCAGGTGGGTGATTTGTGTTTCCTTATTGACAGTGTCCTGCCATCTCTGTTTTGCTCACTCAGATTTTCAGGTAGTGAGCAGTTTTGGCAATGGTGGCATGGTGGACATGCCTATACCAGTCCAGCGGGCTTTCTCGCATCTTTTTCTGTACTTACTATCACACCTAGTTGCTGTCAGATAGTATCAGGTGTGTGATGGTCAAATAGGCAGATACCCGACATTCAATGGAGCATGCAAGTTTCCATGGCATGGAGAAGTTAACTAGTGCCCTCTATAAAACTGTGATCATTTTGGAACTGTATGGTTTTGTGATTCTGGATGATAATAGCATTGGCTGGAAGTACATTTTGCAAGCTGCTGTTAAATAAATAAGTAAGTAAACAAAAAATAAAAATACAAGAGGCAGAAACTCTGAGCTGCATCTTCCTCTACAACATCAAATTAAGTAACTAAGAGCTTGCCTCCATTTCATGACTCCCCAAATTTGCTAAGACAAGCGCCTTACTCTGCTTAATGGTAGGCTGGGCTCTTGGTAAGCCATGTTCCAGAGCCAACTAATTTGGAAAGCTGTATAAATAACAAAAGACAAGTCAGAAATTCTGTTATAAATAAATAAACCAACCATGAGAGATGTGATATGTTGAATGTGTGATGCAGTCATGTTATTCATTAAGGAATGCTGTGATTTCAATGTGGTTAAAACTTTTCAGTTTCCTGACCTTTTGTTTGTGAATACTGGAAAAAATGCAATATTATTTTTTCAGCAATAATGGGATAGTGCCAGGTTTAGGAAACTAGAGGAAGAACAAGGTAGATGACATTCTCCAAAGTTTTGGACAGTGGAAACTTACTGTACTTGTAAAGAAGACATACAGACAGATTAACACAGGGCATCAACACAGTACAGTGGACCCTTGTATAACAAACGGTTTGTATAACATAAAATCTGTACAACATAAAAAATCCAGAGACAGGGGGAATTTGCTTAACAGAATCATCTATGGGGCGAATCCGTAAAACATAAAATGTTCACGATTAGGGATTACTCTGTTTTCAATGCATTCCTATGAGAAATTTGTATAAAGGGACATTTGCTTAACATAATTTCATTTGGAACGAATTAATTCCTTTATACAAGGTACCACTGTACTCTAAATATATAATATTTTCATGGAAGACACCATTTTTTCTTGTGAGTTCTCTTTCTTCTTACAAAGTTCAGCCCTGGCTCCTATGCCAATGCCCATAAAATAATTTAGCCTTTTACCATTGGATAATAGCTTAATAGCAGCACCAACGTTCTTCAGATAAACCACACATCTCCCATTGGATTTAATGTCCATTCATGGTTTATAAGACCTTCCCCAAAACTTGGAAAGGCTGAACAAGAATTTAACAGCTTCAGTTTCAGTTTCATGCAACCACATGAAAACTACACATAAGTTTGGCAAGTCTGGAGGTCCTGTGTGACATTAGAAAAGATGCAGAACCAGAATAAATAACCTTGAAAGAAAAGAAAACTCTGCCGAAGTACGGTGGACAGGAATGACATGTTTCTAAAATAGGCATCATCCCTTTAATTAATGTTTGATGTTCTCCTCCTCTCCCCATTTTCCTGTGAAATTCTTTTCAGCAGCATACAACAAAAGCAAAAAGTGACTGTGTGGTCATTTCTTCATGCAGGTTGGTTTCAGTGGTCTGTTTGCTTGGCATAATGTAGACTAAGGAGCCTCATAGTAACTGGCCAATGTATTCACAGAGCTTCCCGCCAAAGTGTTGTTGTACATCGTCTATGCAAAAGCACACCATTTTTAGACTTTGTGAATGAACCATACATAAGATCATGCAAAAAGACCTGATGTCCATAGATTCCCAAGTTACTCTCATATCAGAAGACAATGGAATCAATGAAGTCACTTGCTGGTTTGCTACATATAGTCAGGAATGCTGCTCTGTTGATGTCTCAGGGTAGAAATTACCTAATCGGCTTAGGACCTAAATACCTGAAGGACCACCTCCTTCCATATGAACCTACCCGGCAATTAAGATCTAGTCAGGGAGCCCTCCTGAAAGAGCCATCCCTTAAGGAGGTGAAGGGGATGGCTTGCAGGAATAGGGCTTTTTCAGCAACTGCCCCCAGACTATGGAATGCCCTCCCAAATGAGACTCGCCTGGCGCCAACGTTGATAACATTTCGGCGCCAGGTAAAAACCTTCCTGTTCCAGAAGTTTTTAAACTAATGATTGTGGGTCCTGATGGCAATTTTAGTGGTGTGTTTTTAATGTATTGTATTTATTGCATTTACATGTTTTATTGTTCTAATTTTATTGTATTTTGATGTTTTAATTGTTCATTCTGATTGTGAGCTGCCCAGAGACCTTTGGGTAGTGGGCGGCATACAAGCTATATAAATAAAATAAAATAAAATAAAATAAAATAAAATAAATAATCTTCCTCTGAAGAGCAACCCTTCAGTGAAGGCCATCTTTCCATCTTCCTAGAGCCATAGCGGCATAGATTCTTTCTCAGTTTGGCTATATTGGAAACCATGAACCCATCTAGCAAGCCAGGAAGATTGTTCACTGATACCACTTTCTAATGATATGACTAATGTCTGTGAAGATTCTCAGTCCTCCAGACGAGGTTATCTGGAATTTGAGTCATGACAACCAGACTTCTTTTCTTGAGAGATCAAAATGCTTCACTACTCATCCAAGCAGCTTCGTCAGTCTGACTCCACTTCCAGATACGACTAATGATTCTTTGTGTAACCGGCCATGGATAGCTATCTGTGGTACAGTAAAGAAAAAATAAAAATGTGCTACTTGTACTCAACCCAAAAGGAAAGGTCTGTGATGCCTTGGCCTAGGGATACACTGGCGTTCCTCCCTGGTGGCACAGTGGGGAATCAAACTCTTCACCTCTGGCTCTGCAGCCAGATATCTAACTCACTGAGCTATACAGTCAACTAATCTACAGATAGATTGGGAAAATTCAAGAGGGAAAGATACATCTATCATCCTATTGCTCACTCCCTGTTCAGATTAATAGGTGCTCAATATTCAACATTTTCATGGAGTTGAAATCATAGAAATCCTTAGCCAATATGGCAGTGGCTATAGGCATGTTAATGGAGGGTTGTCAGCCAGTTTAAAAAAGAAAAATTCTGAAGCTCTGCTCCCCAACAAGATGTTTTTCACTTATTGATTACCTCTATATCAAAGATCTCCAGACCCACCTCTCTAACTTAAGGCTCCTCTTGCATACAACTGTGTTGGGAATGTGGATTTCTGCAAGACACAACTTCTGCCCCAGAAATTCTGCTGTCTAATTTAAAATGTGTGACTGAGTCACATTTGCTGTCTGGTGAAGGCACTTTTGACATCTGCCAGTGTGCTTTTTTTCTTTAATATCACCTCTTCACAATGAAAGCAGGCTCAAATGATTTGTTTATACAGTATACTTATCCATCCTAGGTAGGATTGCTTACACTGGACAAATCAGATAATCTGTACCATTAGAATATTGCTATTTAAGGCTTTAGAAATCACTAAATTGCTTAATGGATATAGTGCACAGCAAGAATGAACATTGATTTTTCTTTGCAGTGACATCCTTTCATTTTATTTTGAAAATGATTATTTTGTGATAAATAGATGGATACCTTTGTATGTAGAGATTAACGGTCATTGAAATATGTGGATTTTATGTACAGACTGCAATTATATAAAAGAACTGCAATTTTAAACAGAAACAGGATACTCCAACTAAAACTTAGTGAACCAAGTCACCCAGGTTTTTGCCCATATCCACTTCACACCCTCTACATTACAATACCACTAGTTTTACTGATGTTCTAAAACCAAACATGACCTTGCAGAAGCCCCCATAAAAAGTGAACACCACAGAAACTGACAGGATATAATGCAGCTTACAGTGGTGAGAGAGTGATAATGGAAGAGACGGAAAACCACAAAATATTGGCTTTTCACATTATTCACTTTTCATTTGTAACTGTACATTGTGCTACTTTGCATTCATCATGTGGAGCAATTCCATGGCATCATTTATAAACACATTTTCTGACAGTGCTGTGTAAATTCATGCTTCCGGCTAGAGATGGGCACGAAACGAACAATTTTTCATTTCCGTTTTCGTTTTTTTATTTCATTACATAATGAAATGACAAACGAACTTTGTCTCTAAAATAAAGTGAAACAAACAGAAACACCGGAAATTTTGTCATGCATTTCGTTTTCGTTACGGCAATACAAGTGATCTGCTTTAAATGCTTTAAAAAATCACAAAAAATTGAAATAAATGGCAATGAAATGGTAACAAAACAAACGAAAATGAAAACAAATTATTTCTCAAAAATTCACGAAAAACAGAAACGAACTGAAACGGACCCCTAAACGACAAACGACAAACGAAACACCATTTTTTTGATTCGTGCCCATCTCTACTTCTGGCCACTGGACTGGGATGTAGATTTTGATCAATTGTATGCATTTTGAGGTAGGTTTACCTTATGGATCTACAGCATGTATGACAACGGAAGACATATACAGGCTTTCTAAGTAAGGGCTAAATAAATGGAAGGTGCAAACCAGAAACTTTCTGTTGTATCTTTGCTCCTGTGAAAAATGATGAGGAGAACTTCCTCTATGCCTGGAAGGTCTTCTGCAGGAGCCAAAAAGTTTGAGGTTTGTGTGGAGACTAAAGACCATCCAAGGGAACAAAGCAACACCAGAAGGGGATGGGTTACTGCTACACAGTTCTTTTTATATTTTCAGTAAACCATTTTAAAATGCCTAAGTAATTTTTTTGTAAATAGCACAACTGAAGCATCAAAACCAAAACAGCTGAATAAAGTTTTTAACAGTTGTCTTCAGATGAGGAGGTGGGTAAGGTGTTCCTGGACCTCTGCCTTTGAAGGAGAAGTCAGAGGAGGGAAACACATGTTCCTGCTGTGACTAGACCAGGCATGTCCAAACTTTGGCCCTCCAGATGTTTTGGACAACAACTCCCACAGTCCTTTGTCATTGGCAATCTAAGCTTAGAATTCTGGGAGTTGTGGCCCCAAACATCTGGAGGGCCAAAGACTGGACATGCCTGGACTAGACCATCACATGAAAAGGAAGAGACAAGCAGCACACACCAACGAGTGAGTGGGGGAAGGGAAGGTGTAGCATCTATGACTCACATTAAACCGGCATGAAGAGATTTATGCCCAACTCTCTTTGTGTCCTCCTGGGTTGGATTTCCTTTATAGATTTCTTTATCTCAATCCTATTTGGAAAACCAACAAATATTTTCACTGGTTCTCAGTCCTTTCTTCCAGATTAAACATTTACTAGCAGGAGTGAAGGAAGCAGCTCCTGAAAGGGAACGTAACACATGGCACCTACCTACCAATAACCTGCCAGAGAATGTTCAGATACGTCATCCACCTCTTCATCTGGAAATCAATGTTCTCTGCCTCTTCTCAATGCCGTGTTCTAAGGAGAACTGAACAAGCTTTACTTTGACATGCAAAAAATGATACTTTCAGTCTGTTAAAAAAAAGTATTGTAGTGGGAAGAGACGATGGGACACAGAGCCTCCTGCATGAGAGGAGCTTACCGTCATTCAGTCCTTCTAGTTGCTATAGAAATTAAAGTGCACAGGGGTGGAACACATGAGACTTACTCTTGAATGCCTGAGATGGAGTTACATTCTTAAGAACACATTACTGATAATGGCGAGAAAATTGTAACTTTAATTTGGTTATTGATTTCTGTCTCTTTCTTTGTCCCGCTTTCACACATATTTTCCTGCTTCTCTACTATTGTTCCCACGATTGATACAGTATTTCTTCCTGGTTGTACCTTTGAAATTGACATAATTATTATAATATCGGTACATTTATACTGAAAATATATATCCCATGTATGACATTGTTAGGAAATCTCCCTGCTGTGCTTACTATATCATTCAAGATTTTAAAAGGACAAATACATTCCATTCTTGTTTCACTGTGTGTGTGTATGTATGTGCTTAATAATTTCACACAAAAATTATGTGCCTTTTCTCCCTGCTGTTTTCTCTTGGTATACTCATTGTTTGCAAAGGATTTTTTTTGAGGGGGGGGGATGTATCCATTTTTATATACAGTGTGAGTACAGTATTTTCTATAATTTGTGCATTTGGATACAAAGTGGTCAAAATCCTGTTATGCAACTACATGGGCACAACCTGACATGGTGCCCACCGTAGCTACAGCAGCAGTGAGGTGGGATTCTTCCCTACTAGAGATGGGCACGACTTAGCGGTATTTCCGTTTCCGTTTCCGTTACTCGGTTCCGTTACTCTACGGAAACGGTAACGGGAATTACTCCGCCAGACTTCGAGCTCGAACCGACGAACGAACAATTTGGTCTGATTTGTCGTGCTCATTACTTGCATCACGCGATTGCGCGCGATGCCAAGCGGCACAGAAAAAAAGTTTTTAAAAGTTAAAAAACCCGGTTCCCGGCCAAAAAGCAGGCGGAAATATGCCTGCCGTGCCTCAGGGCACCTACCAGAGGGGTGGTTTCTGGAGGTCCCCGGCCTCCCCCCCTCCTCCCTCCTGGGCTGCTCTGGTGGTGGGACTCGCCGCAGGCTCTCAGCAGCAACAAGCCGCACGGAAATATAGATAGCTTGTTAGAGAGAACTGGGAAGGAGCCAGTGGTCATGGTACACGTCGGTACCAATGATGTCGGGAAGGCCAAGCGGTCAGTCTTGGAAGCCAAATTCAGGTTGCTAGGTAGAAGATTGAAGTCCCGGGCTTCCAAGGTAGCATTTTCAGAAGTGCTACCTGTTCCTCGTGCAGGACCCGCCAGGCAGGCAGAACTCAGAAGCCTCAATGCGTGGATTAGGCGATGGTGTCGAGAGGAGGGCTTTAGATTTGTCAGGAACTGGAGAACATTTTGGGACAAGCCAAACCTGTTCAGGAGGGATGGGTTGCACTTGAATCATGATGGGACCAGATTGCTGGCACTCAACCTCAAAAAGGCAGCAGAGCAGCTTTTAAACTGATAACTGGGGGAAAGCCGACAGGAGCTGAGTGGCATCCGGTTCGGAACACCTCATCCTCGGGGAATGAGGTTGGAGAGGGTAGAGAATCACATAGAGAAGACATAGCAGGTATAGGTATTAACACCGGGAGAATAACGGAATGTGACAGTTCATCTACTGAAAATAAAAGCTGTGGGGCGAATAGAACAAGGCAGCAGCTGTTGTTGCGGGACCCACTGTACAGGTGCTTCTACGCCAATGCTCGAAGCCTCCGAGCAAAGATGGGAGAACTTGAACATTTGGCAGCTAGGGATAACATTGATATAATAGTCATAACAGAAACCTGGTGGAATGCGGAGAACCAGTGGGATACAGCAATCCCAGGCTATAAACTCTATAGAAGAGATAGAGAGGGGCGGGTTGGAGGAGGAGTGGCCATCTATGTCAAAGAAGGGGTAAAATCCAGCAGAATGGAGATTGACAGAGGGTCTGACTCCACCATAGAATCACTGTGGGTTAAATTACCAGGTCCAAGGAGTGATGTGATCATTGGAGTATTCTATCGTCCACCAGATCAAAACCTTGAGGGGGACCTTGAAATGAGGAGAGAAATCATGGAGGTGGCTAAGAGGGATAGGATAGTAATCATGGGGGACTTCAATTATCCCCACATTGACTGGGCCAATGCGAGCTCCGGGCAAGAAAGAGAAATTGGGTTTCTCGACTTGCTGAATGACTGTGCCTTAGAGCAACTTGTCACGGAGCCCACCCGAGAACAGGCAACTCTGGATCTAATATTGTGTGATACTCAGCACCTGGTCAGGGGTGTGAATGTCACTGAGCCTCTGGGGAACAGTGACCATGCTGCAATTACCTTTGCCATGCATGTCGGAGGAAGAGTGTCAACCAAATCAGACATAAAAACCCTTGATTTTCGAAGGGCAAACTTCCCTCAGATGAGGAAACTAGTTAGAGAGAAACTGAAGGGGAAGGTTAGAAGAATCCAATCTCTTCAGAGTGCATGGAGCCTGTTTAAAACAACAATAATAGAGGCCCAGCACAAGTGCATACCACAAAGAAAGAAGAGCTCATTTAAGTCCAAGAGGACACCGGCATGGTTAACGAGTGGAGTTAGAGAGGCTCTAAAGCACAAGGAGAGGTCCTTCTGTAAATGGAAATCCTCCCCAAATGAGGAAAATAAAAAGGAACACAAACTCTGGCAAAAGAAATGTAAGAAGATGATAAGGGAGGCAAAGAAAGACTTTGAGGAACGAATGGCTAGCAATATAAAGGGTAATAATAAAAGCTTCTTTAAATATGTTAGAAGTAGAAAACCTGCCAGAGAACCAGTTGGCCCTCTGGATGGTGAGGGAGGAAAAGGGGAGGTTAAGAAAGACTTGGACATTGCAGAGAAATTGAATGAGTTCTTTGCGTCTATCTTCACGACAGAGGACCTTGAGCAGATTCCGCTGCCTCAGCCGCCCCTCTTGACTAAAGAATTAAATCAAATACAGGTTAAAAGAGAGGAGGTTTTAGGACTAATTGATAAACTGAGGATTGACAAGTCACCGGGCCCAGATGGCATCCACCCAAGGGTTATTAGGGAACAGAGAAATGAAATTGCAGATCTCTTAACCGTTATATGCAACTTGTCTCTTAAAACGGCCACAGTGCCGGAGGACTGGAGGATAGCAGATGTCACACCAATTTTTAAAAGAGGAAGGAGGGGGGACCCGGGAAACTACAGGCCGGTTAGCCTTACATCTGTCCCAGGGAAGATGGTGGAAAGCCTCATCCAAGAGTAAATCTTAAAACACATAAAAGAACAAACCTTGCTGAGAGAAAATCAGCATGGCTTCTGTAAGGGTAAATCTTGTCTGACAAACCTCTTAGAATTTTTTGAAAAGGTCAACAGGCACGTGGATTTGGGTGAACCGGTTGATATAGTCTATCTGGATTTTCAAAAGGCTTTTGACACAGTCCCTCACCAAAGGCTGCTGAGAAAATTGCACAGTCAGGGGATAAGAGGGCAGGTCCTCTTATGGATTGAGAACTGGTTGAGATCCCGGAAACAAAGAGTAGGTGTCAATGGGAAATTTTCACAATGGAGAGAAGTGAAAAGCGGTGTGCCCCAAGGCTCTGTCCTGGGACCGGTGCTTTTCAATCTGTTCATAAATGACCTGGAGACAGGGATAAACAGTGAGGTGGCCAAGTTTGCAGATGACACAAAACTTTTCCGTGTGGTAAAAACCAGAGAAGATTGTGAAGAGCTCCAGAAGGATCTCTCCAAACTGG
>JAHTLZ010000379.1:23450557-23478294 GCA_023846285.1 Phrynocephalus versicolor | reverse complement strand
TCTCTCTCTCTCTCTCTCTCTCTCTCTCTCTCTCTCTCTCTCTCTCTCTCGCTCGCTCGCTCTCTCTCTGTGTTTGTGTCTCTGTGTGTGTGTTTGTGTGTGTGAGTGTGTGTGTGTGTAAAGGTAGATTAAAATTCAGCATCAACATTATCAATGAAGTGGGACAATTAGGGAACAGATCTATTATCTCTAGATATTTTTTTAAAGAATTAATTCACATCCCAAATGGTTAATCTGAGCACACAGCTGTTCTTTACCCTGTTGTGCCCTGCTTTGTGTATCTTTCCCAGGATTGCTGACCTTTCCAGTATGCATTTTGGCTGAAAGGGTTCATAATGACCCTCCTCCCCTTGGTTACTTGTTGCATGCCCCTGTGTCTCATTCCCTTGGAAAAAAGAAATATACACAACTACCCTCTTTCTCTGAGCTAGGCAAATCATCCTGTTCCCACAGGCATCCTGTGAGAAAGGCAGATCAAACAGAACAATTAATTCAGCAAACAATGCAATTAAGCCATGATCCCAGTCTAGTTTCCAGCCTGAAACAAAACAAATAGCCCTAGCAGCATGGATAAATAAGATCACAGATGGAGGGATTTTACAGGCAGCTAACTTTTCCTGCTCTGAGACTTCAAGAACATAAAATGTTGAGTATGAGGCTCTTTTCCCAAATCCTCTCAACCCTTCGGCGCAGAGGATGTCAGCCTGCTGAGAGACACCATATTGGATTCTGGCACCCCCTGGGATCCACCAATCACCAGCTCCAAGGGGATACTTATGCAAGAGGAACACACATAAGGCAACCTGTGTTACAGCAACATTTCCAGCATCTCCCACTGGGCTGGCCTCTGTCACCATCTTGACACATGGTACAAAATGATAAAGTGGTGAAAAAGAAATCTGTGGTATACCCAGTGAGTTTGACTTGCTGTGTGAGAAATGTATAGGAATTCCAGAATCGGGGTGAGTCCAAAACCTGCTTCTTTCCCAGTCAATGTATGAGATGTGTGTAATATAAAGTTAGGCATGAAGTCATCAGAGCTACCCAAGGAAGATTATCCAAATCACACCATTGTTCCATCTAGCTCTGTTTTATCAACAGTAACTGATCGCAGCTTTTTAAATGTAGGAAACTTTCCCAAAAATGCTTGGAGATGCCTGGGATTGATTCTGGGCTTATATGCATTTCAAGCATGATCTTTACGATGCAGATTTAGACAGGATGTTATGTTCACCATGTTTTTAATAGAGGTGCATCCTCAAGTGGTGAGAAATGTTTACATGTTCCAGCACATAACTTTTCTCAGCACTGTGTCTTTAATTTAGACTGTTTGGTATTCCTTTAAAAAAGTAAACATGAGTTTAATATGTACTTTTGATTGCTGAGACATGTAGTATATCTGTGGGAACCCCATGTCTAGCTTGATCCTCAACATATGTCCTTCAGAGGAGAAGAGGAAGATGAACAAGAGGAAAAGAGAGTAAGGAATAAGCAGAATATGAACTGAAGGTGGAGGAAAATCTCTTAGTTCATGCCAACATGATGGGTCTAATGACTGATGTTGACATTTCAGAATTCATGCCATTGCAAATTAGCCTGACTTGGTTGATGCCCATCCATACCATAGCTATCTTGATGCCTATCCATTCCATGGCTACTGACAGGGACCCAAAATATCAAATTATGTGCTGGTTGGGGCATGGTAGCTCAGTGGGCTAGAGTGCTTAAATGTCAGCTGCAAAGTTGGCACCTTGACGGTTCAAATCCCAGGAGTCCTGCAGTCATGCTTAGAAAGGGCTTAAAAAACATTTCAAAGCACCTCTGATGTGCTATGCCAGTTAGCAACAACTTAAAAGAAATTGGAAGCTTTGACTCACCTCAACTCTGCAGGAGAGTGAAAAGCAAGCTTTCAGTTTCTCAAGATCATTAAGCAAAGTACAGAGCAGAAGACAGGAGAATATTTTTTCCTTCTCTTTATCAGAAAGTCCAGATTGTGCTAAACAGGGCCTCATATCCATTTTATTTTATTTTATTTATAGAGCACATCATTCTTCTAGGTGGTTTACAAGATCCGCTCAATCATTCCCTGTGAATGCAAGGATCTTCCCAAATGACATATTTCACCTCAAACTACCCACTTTAGCACTATCTAGAGCAATCTGGGCTTGGACAATTGGGCAGTCTAGTCACACTCTTAATTGTGTCAACGAGCCTTCTAATAATGATGATTTGTTTTCCACATGCCATGCTGTTGACACTTTTAAGGTTTACACAGAGTTTTATAGTCAATAAATATAAATGTGTATGTTGCTCCATTTCTTTTGTTGCAGTATACTTTTTTATTTTATTTTTTTATTTTTTTTTATTTTATTTTATTTTATTTTATTTCTATTCCATCTATCTGGCTACCAAGGCCACCCTGGGTAGTTTAAGACAATACAGCAGTCAATAAACTATGAAGATTTGCAGTCATCCAGGTGAGATTATCATCAGATACCTGGATGAGTAGTGAAACATTTCAATCTCACAACAAAAGAAATCGACTTCTGAATAATCAATAACTTCATAGAAGACAAAAATACATCAAATCAGTAAAGACAACATAAGATTGAAATAACGTTCCTGGTTAGATCTCAACACACAACTATTCTTTCTTCCCAGGTTACATGACAATTATTATGTAGCTCTGACTGATCCCTGACAGATTACTCCCAGCTGGATGCTATTATGAATCCATCCCTAGTAGGAATATACCTAGAAAATCCAATGGTATAACAACCTGCCAGGTGTGCTTTGGACAAAAGACCTTATTTGTTTCCAGGTTCAGCAAGATTTCCTGCCTTTTGTTCCCAGATAGCCAAATCAAAATGGTCCAGCCCCTGATATTACAGCAACAAGAATAAGGCCCAAATAGGAACCCTAAGTACAGTGGTACCTTGTATAAAGGAATTAATTCGTTCCCAATGAAATTATGTTAAGCAAATTTTCCTTTATACAAATTTCCCATAGGAATGCATTGAAAACAGAGTAATCCCTAATTGTGTTGTACAGATTTGCCCCATAGACAATTCTGTTAAGCAAATTTCCCCTATCTCCAGAATTTATGTTGTATAGATTTTATGTTATACAAACCGTTTGTTATACGAGGGTCCACTGTATCTAATTCTAATATTGAAAGCACCCTTTGTTCTAAAAGGCCCCAAAATGTCAGACATATTTCACTCTTCCCGTATTATTTTTGCCTTCTTTCAAGCTTTTTTTCCCCTTCAGCCCTTGCCTCTATCTATCCCTCCTCATGTGTTTGTTCAGTGTTTCCCCTTCTCACCTTATGATTTCTCTCCCCCCCCATCTGCTCCATATTCTCTCCTCTTACCCTCCTTTCATTGCTCTTATTCACTCACACTTTTTTTGGTCCCTGCTTTACTTCTCCCCTCTTGCCATTATATTCTATTTCTATTATATACTTAAACCCATGCAGAAACAAATTATTTATGAAGGAGTGTAATTTACGATGCGTCCTTAATGTCTTGGAAGACACAGATAATTTATTTAATGAGTGAGGACATGATAATTCACAGAAGATGATTCCAGTCAGAAAATTAGTTTCATTAATTTGCTGTAAATTCTTTGCCTTGATTTAGTACAGCGGGAGCTCCTGCAGTCAATGCAAATCACCGCCAGAGTGTTTTTGTCATCCCATAATCAGAGTGCAGGTGCTCTTTTCATCCCATGTTTTCCCACCCCCACCCCCCACTTCCTTTGCTATAAGTGTGCTGTCATGCTGAGGCATCTTGGTCTTCTTTACCTCGTGATGTTTAGAAAAGTAAGAGATGTTTTTTCATGAGAAGGGTTGGCTTGGCTGCATTGGGGCAAACAGAAATATGAGCTACAGTGGACCCTCGTATAACAAATGGTTTGTATAACATAAAATCTGTACAACATTAAAACTTCTGGAGATAGGGGGAATTTGCTTAAGAGAATTGCTTATGGGGCGAATCCATACAACATAAAATGCTTGCAATTAGGGATTACTCTGTTTTCAATGCATTCCTATGGGAAATTTGTAGAAAGGAAAATTTGCTTAACATAATATCATTTGGAACGAATTAATTCCTTTATACAAGGTACCACTGTGCTATGATTGAGCAGCTTTCTGTATGTAGTAAGGGATGTAGAGGGAGGAGAGAGGCCTGTCCAAGAAAAAAAGTACCAAAGCCTCCTTACTGTGTAGGAGAATATTGTGCATTTACAGTTAACATTGGGCTATTCCATAGGTTGAGTATAGCCAATAGATAGGGGCACTTTGTGTTGCGTATGAAGCATGAAGTGCTGCTGTTGCCCCAAGCGTGGCTAGTTGTCTGGAGAAATGGGGAAGAGCTGGCCAGGCTCCAGTATGGATTGGCACACCAATTATGAAGGACCCTGGCAGTGTGTGGAGCCCAGTAACTGGAATGGATGGCATGGGGAGAAGGGAGGAAACTGTAGCACACCTGGGCAGCCGTGCTCCATACTTCATACAATACACAAAGCACCAGTCTCTGATAGGCAAGTTCTGTGGCCACCATGCTCTAGATCCACCATCTCTGCAAGATATTCCTCTGAAAACAGTTGATTTCCTAAAAAAAAAAAAAAATAGAAGCAGCTTTACCTTTTGAAACAAGGCACAGCCTCTCAGCATGCCTCGTTTTAAAGGGACAGGCCTTCCTTACAATGGAGGCATCACTTTCCTGACTGAGGCAGGTTTTTAAATAGTGGCAAACTCTTGGGTTTCTTCTAGGGGTGCAGAGTGGATGGGAGGAATTTATGGCCCATAAATCATGTGCTGCCCTTAAGAATGGAAAAGTGTTCCATTGGCTACAACTACTGTGGCAAAAATAGAATTTTGTACCAAAGACATTTACACAACAATGGCACTTACCGTACTTGAAGTTTCTGACAAACAGAATCCACACAAAACAATGTAAACATTTTAATGTGCATAGCTTAAGTGCACATACTTGACAGAAATATGCTTTAGCATGCGCTAGTCAATAAAGAAAAATACACAAATTACATAAAAGGTGTAAATAAATATATAAATTAGCAAATATGTGTAAAGAAGTTGCACACATTTCCATGTGAAAATTCTCCACAGCATCTCAGATGAGACATATCAAAAAGATGGGAAAAAGTGCAGGTAGAATGAAACTCAGACTAAGATGTTGCCCCATATCTAATTGCATACGCCTGCCATAGTGTTGCATGAGTCCATCCTAGCCCTCTTTTCTCTGTGGTCCAAATACCTGGCAGGCATCAAATTTGGTATCAAATTTCATCTGACCTAGATTTTATCCTGGTCTTAAATATTCTATTTGGTTATCTTTCATAGAAATCAGTGACAGGTACATCTTATCATTGTTCTTATTACAGACCTCTTGGTCTATACTCACAGCCCACCAATAAAACCACTGTTGTTAACAGTTAACAGGCTTATTGAATTGTGGGCAAGTAACAGCTCGACACCTTCCTCTGGCTAAAGTGGAATAGTTCTGGCACAGGGTGAGGAATGGATCCTTGCAGTGGGTGACCCATTTGCCAGCTGATGCATGTCCATTACCACACCCTGAATAAGTAACCAAGAGTTGGCAAGCAAATCTGGGTATTCCCCTGGGTATATGATCACCAGGGAGCTAAATTGTATCATCTGTGGGGAGTTGCAATGACTTCCGTAAGATGGGCACTCTCTCATTAATCCCTGACTCTTTGGTCCCTAGGTGGAAGGATCCCAAGTGTGGAGTAGGGCTGAATGCCTCTCTTCAGTGAGGATGCAATTCTATGAAGAAAACAGACCCCCTGCCACAACAACAACAACAACAAATCTTTGACAGTTATTTACAGCCCTATACAACTCCATCTGCCCTGCACCATTCTCTTGTGACCCCCCTACACTCTAAAAACTCATTCCATGGAAAAAGAGGGAGAAGTCTCAAGGAAAACTGACCTGGGGAGAAGCCAGAAAGCTTCTTGAATGCATCTCTGAAACACCAGATTGAACACTGCTTCTCTCTGATCAGCTAAGCAGGATCTCCTCCTCTGCCATCCCCTGACTGGTTGAGATTTCATCAAACAATTCCTCTTCCTGATTGGCCAGACCTGAATTCTGTCAGCAAATAACACTCTGAGTCAAGCTCCCAGGGATCCCTAGGAACATGGACACGAGCCTTCTCCCTCACTGGAGAAAATACGTCATTATTAGAGATGGGCACGAAACAAAAAAAAATCATTCTGTTATTCATTATTTGTTTCATTACATAAGAAAACGAATAACTAAAATTGTGATGAAATTGGAACAAACTGAACAGAACCACAAAAATTAGGTTTGTTACGTTTTGTTTTCATTAATGGCAACAAGCAATGAAATGAGCTGTTTTTAAATCTTAAAAAAATCCTGAATATTCATAACAACCCAGCAATAATTATTTATTCTGCCTGATAATACCTACCAGGGGTTGGGGTCCTTAAAATGTGCATTTATGTCTTTTCTCAGATCGCTATATTTTTTTCCTTTAAGGGGAGTTAGGGGACATCGACCCAAAATGGCTCCCAGATGCCTAATATTGATTTCTTGTGTATTAAAACACCCTGAACATCCGTAAAAACGCAACAATAATTATTTGAAATTATTACCTACCAGGGGGTTGGGGTCCTTAAAATGTTTGTTTTTGTCTTTCTCCCATTGCGATGTATTTTTTCTTTTCCCTTTAAGGATGACACAAAATGGATTTCAGCCACAAGATGGATGCAAGCCATGTGATGGGATCATGTAAATTCTTGGACAATTTCAACCAATAGCATGCCCAGGTTGCAAACTGGGTAGGTGTGGCAGCCACGGAGGACATAAATAGCTCTGGCAGCCCCCGTCCTCCTTGCAGTCTGCGGTGGGAGTTAGGGTGGGATTGCTGTCTCTGCGACTTGTTACTTTAGGCCAACCAGGCAGGTGTGTGTCTCTGTGTTCCTGCTGGCTGCAGCCTGGCTCTTAGGGGAGAGAAAGAAGAGATTTCTCTTGCAGCCTCCCTGTGTGCGTGTGTACCTCTCAGTGAGTACCCTCCCCTGGCCCACAGTGCAGTCACTCTGTGGCTGCCTTACGCCCTGGGCAACACCTGCCGTTACCTTTGCAGCCTCCCCGCGTACCTAGACCATACTGTGTCTCTGTGTTTGCCCTATGGTCTCTAGTCTATACTGTGTCTCTGTGTTTGCTCTCTGGTCAGGGGCGTTGGGGGATGCCCGCGCGCAGAAATGTTTTAAATCGCGCAAAAAGTGAGTAAAAACGAAAAACAAAAAATGAAACAATTTTTTTTCAAAAAATCCATGAAAAATGAAAACGAACCGAAACGGGACCCACAACAAAAAACAAAAAACTGAAACGTCATTTTTTTCGATTCGTGCCCATCTCCTGTCATTATGGTTATTCTGACTTTGGTTACAGCAGCTCTGAATAATATTAAGTAGAGATGGGCACAAACTGCCAGTTTGACACAGTTCATTTACTGGCAGGTTCAAGGTGTGTTTTCTTTGTTTACGAGTTGCACAGCTCACCCGCCGTTTGGCACCCGGCTCCCTCTAGCAGCTACCCACTCAGAGGCAGCATCGGAAGGATGTGGGGCAGGGAAGCTGGGGTGTTACCTCCGAGTGGGTACTGAACCACAGATCAGATGTGTGACTGGTAAACAAGCCACACAGAACCACCAGTTTGTGCTGATTTCTAATTCTAATCCAGACCTGTCTCTGACCTTTTATTCCTCCATTTCATACATACATACCTTTTATTTAGTTATTTTTCATTCACATCATCTGTGACCTGAAAGAAAAGCCAAGGATAAGAAGGATGCCAAACATCTCAACTAGAGATGGGCATGAAACGAGCAATTTTTCGTTTTCATTTTCATTTTTTCATTTCGTTACGCAACGAAAACGAAACGAAAAAATTTTCAAAACAAAACTAAAACTAAAACTAAAACGACCAATTTTGCCGTGTTTTTCGTTTTCGTTGCAGCAAATGCATTGAACTGAAAAGAATGCTAATGAAACAACAATTTTTCGTTTTTGTTTTCATTTTTTGTTTCGTTACGTACGAAAACGAAAATGAAAAATTTGCAGAAAAACCCAATGAAAACGAAAATGAACCGAAACGGACCCCTGAACGACCAAACGACAAACGAAACACCATTTTTTTGAGTTGTGCCCATCTCTAATCTCAACCAATCATAACTGGGATAATCACTAGTCACTAAGAAGAAACTTTTGGAAAGTTAGCAGAGAATTTGACATAGTACACAAGATCAAGAAAGAGGGTATAAGAACATAAGAACATAAGAACATAAGAACATAAGGAGAGTCATGCTGGATCAGACCAAAGGCCCATCTAGTCCAGCTTCCTGTATCTCATAGTGGCCCCACCAGATGCGTCTGGGAGTTCACGAGACTAGATAGCTGGCTCCTGATACAATTCCCTTGCATCTGGCCCTTGAAGTACCCCAGTTTTAAGCCTGGAGATATTTTTTTACACACTGGATTAAAAAAAAAATCTTTTGTCTGTTCTTAGTGGATGTCCCCTAGTTCTGGTATTTTTTGAGAGGGAGAAGAGTGTCCCTCTATCCACTTTACTCATATCCTGCATTATTTTGTACGTCTCAATCATACCCCCATCTGGCGGCGTCTTTTTCCCCAGACAAAAGAGCCCCAAATGTTTTAGTCTTTCTTCATAAGGGAGGTCCTCTAGCCCAGTAATCATTTTAGTTGCTCTCTTCTGCATCTTTTCTAGTTCCACTATGTCTTTCTTGAGACGCAATAACCAGAATTGTACACAATACTCCAGGTGGGGCCTTACTATCATTTTGTACAATGCCATTATAATGTTGGCAGTTTTATTTTCAATCCCCTTTTTGATAATCCCTAGCATGGAATTGGCCTTCTTCACCGCTGCCACACACGGGTAGACACCTCCATTGAGCTGTCCACCAGCACACCCAGATCTCTTTCCTGATCTGTCAGGGATAGCTCAGAGCCCATGAATTAATAAAGTTTTGACTTTTTTTGCCCCAATATGCATTACTTTACATTTTCCTGCATTGAAACGCATTTGCCATTCCCCCAGTTGGGAGAGATCCTTCTGGAGCTCTTCACAATCTTCTCTGGTTTTTACCACCCAGAAAAAGTTTTGTGTCATCCGCAAACTTGGCCACCTCACTGCTTATCCCTGCTCATTCAGGGTTGCAGAGGACATAACACTGTGTGTATGCAGGTATGCATCTAAAAAGGTGAGGTGGGGGAGAGAAGCCATCCTTGGAATCTGAAGATTTTATTTTTCAACCTTTTCCTTGCACACAAAAGTTTCTTGTACAGATTTCCAAAGCAACTATCCTGAAGGCATGTAGCACAATGTTTTGATTTGTTTTGTTTCTTTTTTAAAAAGTATGAATAGTGCTTGTTTCCAGCCCATTCTAAATAGTTAGGACTGCCAATCTAGAGCTCTGGGAGAGTTAAGTTTCTGTTTCGCTGCCTCTGCCACCCTGCCACACTCCCCAACAAATTGCTTCCTGGTGGCGGTTTATCTCAGCCAGCAAACCCAAACATTTATATGAACTCGGCTGCAGTTGCTCACATCCCTGATGCCTTCTTTGTTCAGCCAGCGACAAGAGCTGGCAAAGCCCACTTAAATTCATTGTGGTTTCACTGCTCCAGACATAATGAGGTAAAATGAAAACAACCCCTCCCACCACAGCTATGTGAGCCGGGAACTCATAAAGGCTAAAAAGCTTTTAATTATGAGCTTGTTCTGATTATGCCGTGCCTCTCTGTTTCCTCCCAAAGAGCGGACAAGCACTCAGGGGTCAAGCTGAACTTCAATTACTAAACTTCTGGCAAAAGAAGCTTGGAAACCTGGAGAGTTTCTCCTTCCTTCGAGCTGACACCTGGACTGTGTGATCTAGCACTCCCTAAGGCCTCGTTCTCGTGGCTATAACATTGCTGAAAGCAGAACAAATACATTCCTTTCTCTGAGCCAAAATAAAGCATTATTCTCTCTCGTTTGCCCCCCCCCCCAACTTTCTTCTTCTTCTTCTTCTTCTCATGCTCTGCTAGAGCTTAGCACTCCCCTGGCTCCTGTCACAGCTGCAGGCAAACAGGAATCCTTTCGTAAAAGGGGAGCCTTTGTAACTAGAGCCGCAGACTTCCACTTGCAGTTTCCAGGGAGCCAGGTTTCCTATTTCCTTAAACAAAACCAATAAGTGAGATTTTTATTTTCACATTTGTTGTGCAAACTCAGTCTCTAGCTATTGCTCAGAAAATGTGAGCCCCAGGAGGGTCTGTGTAAATGTGACGAGGAGAAAGGCAGTGCCTGTGCAAGAGTGCTAGCTCATAAACAGAATCTGGGAAAGTATCCTTCTCTCTCTCTCTCTCTCTCTCTCTCTCTCTCTCCTACAGCTCCAGAAATCTCCCCCCCCCGGTCAAGAAGAACTCTGGGAGTTAAATCTGGAAAAGTCATCTTTTCTTGTCCTACTGACAGATTGTATGTGGATACTTTGGCTTGCTCTGAGTCTTCTCTCCTAATTTTGTTAAAGGTGTACTAATGCACTCAACTACTTCCTGCATCATATATTTCCTTTCATGTCTAAGGAGGCTCCTGGCCGTGCTGGGGATAGAGACACCTTACAAGAGGTAAATGTGACAGAGCTACCACATTACTTTCTTCTTAGCAGAACAGACCCAAATGAGGTTAGCGTATTTTTCTGTCTATAAGTATAAGATGTCTCCCCTTTCCAAGCCTAGATTATAGTTTGACAACCATGCTATTCTCTCCTTGGCTAACTTCCATGTATAAGACAACCCTCAATTTTTTAGTCTAAAATTTTTTAGTCTCATACATGGGAATAATTATGGGTAATACTTGAAAAGGGTGGCAACATCATATAGGATCTCGTTCCCAAGCTTGTTGGAAAACAGCCTGATTGTTTTTAAGAGACCAATGTGAACAATTTCCAAGCTCTACTTTTAAACACTTTTATTTTCAGGGTAACTTTCTTAGGACCACCCTCATTAATCACATTTAACACTCTATTTACACAGCATTTCAAATACCGATGAAGTCAGAATTCACTTAGAGTTAACCTAATAAGGTTTTCAAGGTAAGTGATGTATTTAAGAAGAGTTTCTATCAGCTGCAACCCATGATGAGTTTCCATGGAAAAGCCAGTGTATCAGACCTAGATGTCTTAATTTGTAGTCCATCGTGGAAAGTCGGTCACGACTGTAACGATACAACACGCACACACACATTATATCTACTACACCATGTTGTGTATCTCATCCTTCACAAGATTCCTGTAAAATAGCTTAGGCTGTATGATCTTACCTTTTTAAGTACCTTTGAAGTAAGGACATGGTTGCATGCCATAATGCTCCTATTTTTGCATCGGGTTTTGCACACTTGACTTAAAAAAATATCAGTCTACATGGCATACAGCTAAGTGCAATTGGTTTTGCTGGGAAATATTTTTGGTTGTTGTTGCTGAAAAGTACTTTTAAAACTCACCAATTGGGGAATCATTTATTTTAATTTGATTATGAACTAGGGATGAACAATTCATTTCGGAACTGACCTGCGCAAGCCCAGGTGGTGTTCCAAAGCCTCTGACACACACACACAGCCACTGTCTTATCTTTCTCTGCACTGGCACAGAGCTAAGCTCCAGCAAGGAATCTGGCTGCGATGTCATCTCTGCTGTTCCATGGTGCTGGCCAATCAGACAAGGAGGCAGGATGATGCTTGTTCCTGCACTGCTCCTGATTGGCCAGCACCCCAGAGAAGCAAATATGACATTGCAGCCTGATTCCTGGTTGGAGTTTAACCCTTTGCAAGCCCAGAGAAAAGTAAGACATTGGCTGCATGTGTGACAGAGGCTTCGGAACACCACCTCGGCTCGCACAGATCATTTCAGAACCTACCAAAATGAATTACCCATCCCTGTTATGAACATGAATTATGCTGGGAACTCTTTTATTCCCCCCCCCCTTTACTGTTTCTGTTTTATTGCTGATTCACTTAAGAGCTGGAAACCATGTATTATTGTACCTGTCAATCCCTTAGGATCTAATGCTATGGAATACATTTTTTAAAATAAATAAAAAATAACTACAAATATAGAAGGAGAGCAGGAGAAGAAGCAGGATCTGTGGTGAGAGTCCCAGGATAGTCCCCCCCCCCTCACCTGCCTATATAACTGTGGAAGGAAAGGAGAGGAGCATCAGGCGAGGAGGAGGACCTGTAATGGGAACCCCACTGTGTGCCCTCCTTGTGCACCTCCTTCAACATGATGCCACCCACCTGATCCAATGAAGGGCAGCTGAGGAAAAGGGGAAGAAAGGGTGTGGCTGGCAATGCCACCCCTCAAAGGACGTAAGCACCAAGATGCCAGTCTGCTTGTAAATGTGATGATATTAAAGCTTGTGTGGTTCCTGGGACTGATATACCACACCGCTTAGAACTCTTTTAAAAGTTGTCTGAAGAAGACGTGCACACTTGCACAAAAATTGAGTTTAAAAACCCTGACCCAGCTCCCAACAGTGTGACTGCAAACTACTGTAAATTTCCTAGCTGACTTTAACATCACCTGGGTCTGTTAGTTTCAAAGAAACTAAACATCACACTAGCTATGACATCACAGCTCATGGTTGTTGCTGATGCTGTTATTAAACAGAAGGAATAGTAGTTACAAATCTGCTCTCCATAACTCCTAGCTGAAATTCTCCTGAGGTAATATACTGTATTTTTTTTAAAAAAAATTCTGTCCCCAAACACTCTTCTTTCTCTCTCCCCTGCCCCGAAACAAAAGCTGAAATCAGAGATTTTAAATGCAGCATCCAGTGCAAATTGTTTCCAGGAAAGGACTCCCTGGTTAGCCTTAAATAATCACACATAATTTTTCTGTACATTTATATTATGTCCGCTTGGGACAGGATTTTTTTTTTTTACATTTCAAAAGCAATAGGAAAGAGTGTCAACATTTTGAGCCCCCTGAGAAATACCCTGAAGGTCCAAACATTGATTCTAGGTATGATTTCTTTGTTATGAGAAGGGGAAAAGAGAAAAAAGCTAGCCATTTGTTAGTGTGTTTTCATTCTGTTAAAGAATTTATATCACCAAAAAGTGGATATTTCCTTATAAAAATGTCCAGAGGCTATTTTGTCAGCTTGGAAGAGAAGAACAATGAAGGTTGCAATGAAAGGTGGTTTAGAAACAAAAACAAGAAATGAACATCCAGCTTATTCTCTGTCCTACTGTCATCCTCAAACAGTTACCATCCCACCTTTTCCAACTTTTCATCATATTTCCTTCCCCCTCCTTTTAATTAAAAAAAATGGGGGGGGGGGATTCTCGGCCTTTCAGCTCTGAGGAACATGCAGACAAATAAATTAAAAAGTGGGAGAAGTGGAACTAACCCAATAATCCGTGAAAACCTAATTTCCCTCACCAGCGTTGCTGACGCAAGCGTGTCCCTTCTCTTTTCCCCATCTCCAGTTCTGGGGCAGTGATTGAAGAAATTGGCTAACAAGATCAGAAAATTTAATTACTGTTATGCTTCCCGTTCTCCAGAAATTGGATGTCACAGTTCCTTGTTGCCTGTTTTAGAGATGTGCTAAAACTGATTTTCATAAGGCCTGCTTCCTTCCCCTTCTCTCAGCATTGCAAACGAGACACAAAACTTCATCCTTTGGGTCACAAAGTGGAGGTGAGGGTGCCAGTTTAAGGAAGGACTTGATTTTGACTTCCACAAACATTATTGTTTGATGATGCCTATTTATTTGTTTGTTTTTATGTTACAAATTCCTTAATGCAACAGACATGGTATTTAAAGCACTTAAACAACATTTGGGTGTTTACTTTAAGGTTCTGGAGTGCCTATACATTTTAGTATAAGAAAATTAAGATTGAGATTAGACATGGGCGTTTTGTTTCGGAAGGGTCTGGTTCTGAAACGAAACATGGCAGCACAGCCGCCGTTCGGAACTGGAACCAACCCTCCAGAACAAAAAAACCACTGACTTAACTTCCTTTAGGTTGCATGGGGTGAAACTCCTATGAGGAAGTAGCCTCCAATCTTTCCTTCTCCTTGGCACTGGCCAATCAGACAGGGAGGTGGGATGGTGCATGTCCTTGCACAGCTCCTGTTTGGCCAGTGCCAGGAGTTTCACCCCATGTGACCGAAAAGAAGGTACATCAGTTGTTGATTTTTTTCCAGGGGGGTGGATCCAGGTTCTAAACAGTAGCTGGGCTGCCATGTTTTGTTTGGGAACTGAACCCCATCCAAAGTGAAAGACCCATCTCTGGCTGTTACTTCAAGTCCAGTTTGTTGCTCTAGAAAGTGCACTGAGTTGCGGAATATAAAATCCCCCCACCCCAATGTCCATCATGCTATATTCAAAATAAGGTGCAACCACGACCCCTGAAGTGCAACTCAGCACACTAAAGTTGTACCTGGTCTAGGGGTAGTGTTTGTTTGTTTTTGTCACTGTTCCATTGCAAAGTGGGGTAACTTTGGTTCCGCATCTGATCCATTATCATCCCCCTTTGGTTAACAAGAATGCACTTTGATGTGGCATTACCCCATGAGGTCACATACGCTTTGTAACAATAAAGCATGACCTTGGGGATGCAGGAACAGCAACAAATCCACATGACCAGAACAAATTATATTGCATAATATAATTTGTTGTGGTACAAAACTGACGTGAATTAACAGCCTCTAATTGAGATTAGTGGTTGCCATGGAATGGCCATATCTCCACTGAAATTTAAAGATCTCATAATAGGAAAAAACCTAAAGAAAATGCTAAAAGAACACCACATATGGTCAAGAGTTCTGAAGAGTGGAACAAATATTGCACTCTCTCTCTCAGATATAAGTCCACAACTAATAGCATCTCTAAGGTAGTTTCGCCCTTTTAAAAACTGAAGCACTTGTTTCATAATAATATGTCACAATCACCTTGTAGGTAGCCCACTTAGTATTTTTGGTTGATAGAGGAAAGTGATGTTCCTCACATGGAAGGGAAAACCTACCCCAGGGTTGCTGTTGTCAGCATTGTTACACTGTGTACAGATCTTAAAAAGCCTCCATGTTGGACTATGGCTATTATTTTTTCCAGGTTCTATAGCTTTCTGTGGTTCATCTCTGAAAAGAAACAATAACACACACTTAACACATTTATGAAGATGCAACATAATGCATTGATAGCATTCTGAAGTGCTAGCAGGGCCTGCCTGGAAATTTGTTAAGAAAAGCCAGTTGCCTTGGGAGTTAGAGAGTTGGGAACAATCACCACCAGCGTCCACTCATTCCCCTAAGCTGGCAGCTCCTTGAACAGGAGTGTTCTTTCTTCAAATCCCTGTGCTCACAGTGGATGTACAGTATTTCTTAGCCCACTCTTTTAGTCATGCTTCTTCTGAAGATACTCAGAGTCAGGTCCTTGGGTGGGGAAGAGGTGGCCACAAAAGAATGAGCCACTCATTGCTCTGTCCTCTCCCTCTTCCCTTCTCTCCCTCAAGTGTTCTAATGTGACAGTGGCAGGGCATGGTGAGGAAGGCTGGCAGGAGAACTTGTACCAAGCTAGGATGGATTATCTCAACTCAAACTGCAGAAAATGTGACATTTTCCATAATTTTATAGTAATACCAGTTAATGCTAAATTTCAGTTTGCAGGAGCATCTTAAATCCAGATAGAATTTAAAAGTGATGTCCCTTAACTGTGATACAATTCACCTTACCTGATGTACAGTACGTACCCAGCTTCTCAGTAATTGACTAGTACCCAGAGGTCTGTCCCTCTTGACTGGGTAGGGAAACTTTGCCATTGATGCTGAATATACCCCCAACCCCAACCCCGGGGTCCCAATCAATCTCCGCAAGATCTCTCAGAAAACTGCAAGTTGTCCTCCATGGCCTCTGATCGTTTCCAGGCACTTGTAGAGAGATCCCTTCATTCTTCAAAACTGAAATGCCTCTCTCTGAGCCTAATAGATTCTAGTGGTGCTAATAGATTCTAGTGTATGCCCTAGGAACGGTGCTAATAGATTCTAGTGTATGCCCTAGGAATAAATAAGGACAGTAGATTCTTCATACACTGTATAGATTTATAGTTCACTTTATCCAAAGTTTTTGGTATAGTGATAGATGAGGGCTTTTTCTTGATGCAACCCTAGCATAAGCATTTGATTGTTGATAAGAGGATGTCTGTTTTTGTTAGCATTTGGCTGATAGTTGTGGGCCAGCGTTTGCTCTGAAGTAGAGATGGGCACGACTCAGAAAAAAACCTTCGTTTTCGTTTTCGTTTTCGGCTAGGGTCCGATTCGTTTCGTTTCCGTTTTTCGCGAAAATTCGCAAAAATTAGTCAGTTCGTTTTTTTGTTTTTTCGTTGTCGTTAGTACTGGTTGGGGGGGTAGCGGGCTCCTGGAGGCAGCTGCAGGAGTCAGCCAGAGCCACAAGTGACGGACTGGCAGACTCTTTGCACATGCTGCGTTTCACATACTTGTATGTAGTGTAATGCAAGTAGATCTGGCTTAGGATTAAGATGGGTTAGCAGTGCACAAGAGCTAGGGTTAGGCTAGTGACGGGTGAGGTTAGGGTGAGTATTGGGGTGCACCTCTGGGTGCCTCTCTGACCCACTTAGAAGGACAGTGTACTGGTGTATGGGTTAGGCTTAGGCTTAGGGTTCAGGTTCGGGCTACGATTAGTGGGCTGTTTATGCCCGATTGGCACATCCCAGAAGTCTCTGTGGTCAACCTGGCCAAGTGGCCTTGCGATTGGTGGAAAATTTGCATGTTGCACTCTCATGGGCGAGCCCATCATTGCGAATGCACAGGTGTAAAAAAATAAAATGAAATGAAATAAAATAAAATCAACGGAGACGTTTTTTTGCAAGACAAACCCACTGCTGCTACTGTAAAAATTCAAGCATTTAAAATAGCTAATTTTCGCATGTTTCTGTGGTGCTTTGGTGGGGTTTTGGACCACGATTTAAAAAAAATATTGCGGCCGCCATTTTAGATCCCCCCGCACTGCATGGCAAATGGAGACGCCCTCCCAGCCTGGTTCAGTCAGCAAAACCTGGCCATGCGATTGGTGGAATGGCTCCAAGACTTTGCATGGTCCACTCCCATGGGCGAGCCCATCATTGCGAATGCACAGGTGTAAAAAAATAAAATGAAATGAAATAAAATAAAATCAACGGAGACGTTTTTTTGCAAGACAAACCCACTGCTGCTACTGTAAAAATTCAAGCATTTAAAATAGCTAATTTTCGCATGTTTCTGTGGTGCTTTGGTGGGGTTTTGGACCACGATTTAAAAAAAAATATTGTGGTCGGCATTTTGGATCCCCCCGCCCGCACACCGCATGGCAAAGGCAGACGAGACGATCCCCCCCGCCTGGTACCAGCAGCGCAGCAGTAGCAGTAGCAAAGGAGAGGGGGGCGAGGAAACCCCCACCCCCCAAAAAAACCACCCTTCTGGCCTGGTAGGTGCCCTCAGACAGTTTTCGCCTGCTTTTAGGGCCGGGAATCGGGGTTTTTTTACTTTTAAAAACTTTTTTTCTGTGCCGCTTGGCATTGCATGATCGCGTGACGCCACGCAAGTAACGAGCACGACAAATCAGACCAAAATTGTTCGTTCGTCGGTTCGAGCTCGAAGTCTGGGGCAGTAATTCCCGTTACCGTTTCCGTAGAGTAACGGAACCGACTAACGGAAACGGAAACGGGAATACCGCTAAGTCGTGCCCATCTCTACTCTGAAGCTTGTTAGCAATGTAATTTCCACCCTCTTTATCCTTTCCCACTTGGTTGACATCATTCCATCATGTACTCTGTGCATGCTAAACCTGCAACTTAATTATTATGCTCCATTTGTCACAGGAAGTGGGTTGTAATCCATGAAAGCTCCCACTGAAATCTATCCATTGTTCTTTAAAGTGCCACAGCTCTCTCTCTCTCTCTTTGATCTTGGCTATGCAGACTGACATGGTTCTCTCTCTGAAAACAAAACCTGAAATATGCTGGCATTTTTGTCCCATCCCTTGTGTGTGTGTGTGTGTGTGTGTGTGTGTGTTGGTTGGTTGGTTGGTTGGTTGGTTGGTTGCCACACTCCACTGTATTGTGGCCCCGTTCCTATACTTTTCTAGGAATTAATCCTTGATAGCCTTACTTTAGCCTATGACTCCGTCTGGGGTAACAGCAGTATTAGTGCTTGAACCACTGACTCAGACGATTGCCTCTGTTTTCTGTTTGTTTGTTTGTTAAAAGTTGCAGACCAGGGTGTGGTTTAGTCACAGAGGATGAAAATGCAAAACTTGTTACATCTTTTCTCCTTCTTTGTTGTAGGATTCCAGGGAATATAGCTTTCTCTTCACAGTTGGGAGGTCAGCAGCAGAGCCCCTTGATAAACTAACAGCTTTGCTAGGCACAGCTGAGCCATTGACTGTACTCGGTCATTTGTATTCCCTGCATGCTGCTTTTCCCATAACCATAAGCTTCACTTAAAATGCAGCACAAGCTTCACATCAGATAAAGAATAATGATTTATTGAACATATTGGTAAACAGTGCAGATAAGAGAGAAATGCACTTTAGAAATGCAGAAACGGTTATAAGAACATATTCTGAAGTCCCCCAGCCAGCTTTCATCCACTAGCTTTCTTGGCCTGAACAAGAATACAGTTTTACAAACTCTCTCTCTCTCTCTCTGTCTGTCTGTGCATGTTTGTTTGTGTGTGTGTTTGTGTGTGTGTGTGTGTGTGTGTGTGTGGACACACACAAGTACAAAAAGCATCTAATATGAATATTTCTAATGATAACCTAGGAATGTGTTTGTACTTTAATTTGTTTTTACTATTTCTATTAAAATCACATATTTGGCTCGAATCAGCTGAACATACTATACTTGTGCATTTCGTTTCTATCTCATCTTTCCAGTTTAAGATTATGTACATTGTTCTCCCTTCATATAGTTCATTCTTGCAATAGTCCAATGAAATAGGTTACACTGAGAGAGAGAGAGAGAGAGAGAGGGAGAGGGAGAAACTTCCCCAGATACTGTTCATGATGTAGCACTCTTGCACAGGATTGTCCGGTGAACTTTATGGCTGAATCTAGATTTGATTCCAGTTCTTTTCATTCTCATTCTCATTCTAAGTCTCTCAACCACTATTTTGGCTTCATGCTTGAGATCTTGATGGGAACTAGATGGGTAGTGAGGATGAAAGAGTTACATAAATCATACCTAATACCCTCCAGATCACTCAGACATTTCCATGTTCAGGGGAAAGGCCTGCAGAGGACCTTGTCAACCCGTCAAAGGAATGTGTATACACAGTTCCTGTGATCAGCACATCTGCTGAATCATGGATTCTGATCATGAAAGCTCTGAAATCATGATCAGTTGCAGGTTCTCTGCAGAACTTTGCACTTGACCCTCAAAAATTGGTTATCTGGATGGGCAGATATGGTGAGGGAACATAGGTGTATATGTGGGGACCCTTCATTACCCATTTAATCCTTTTTATATTTTCCCACGTGACACTTGTAAAGCACGTAAGTCTAACCATAACAGCTTATACTAAATGAGAGACCATTTGTCCACCTAGCTCTATACATTCTATTATGATCAGCAATGATGCTGGCAGTCTTCATAAGAGAGATTCCAGGGACTGAACTGGGATTCCCTTGTGAGAAGCAGATAATTTACTGCTAAGCTGTGCCCCCTTTGCTATACCTGTGTATCACACCATGTTATGCATGGCTTTAAGTAAGTTGGGGTCACTGGAGCTTTTCCCAGGGCAGTGGGATGTATTCATGCATATCTGCAAATAAAAGAACATCCTTTTTATTCCTGATTCTGGACAGAGCACAGATGAGGAATAAACCTGAGGCAGACCCAAGAGCTTGCGACCAGGGAGAACAAACAGGAATTTAATGTATTCTCGAAGGCTTTCAGGGCCGGGATCTGATAGCTGTTGCAAGTTTTTTGGGCTGTTTGGCCATGTTCTGGAAGAACTTCCAAATGTTAAGTGCATGATTGTGAGCCTAGCTTTCATTAATGGCACCTGGATCACTGCTTTCTTATTCCTCCAAGCCTTTGTCATAAGCTATACATCTAATGCCAAAAGAAAAGCACTCAGCTGCTTTGGCACTCTTATAGGACATCGGTCTTGATTTATTGATTGTAAAAACCAGTGAGCATGTGTGTGTGCATGTATGCATGGTATGGTGGGTCAGTTGGCTAGAGCGCTGAAACTGTCAGCTGCACAGTCAACAGCTTGGTGGTTTGAATCCTGGGTGCTAAGCAGTGGAGTGAGCTCCTGTTGTTAACACCATCTCCTGCCAAACTAGCAGTTCAAAAGCATGTAAATACAAGTAGACAAATAGGTACCACTGTAAAAAATGGGAAGGTAAACAGTGTTCCAATGTGTAGAAATGTGTTCGGCCATGCTGGCCACATGGCCATGAACTTGCAGAACACTGGGTCTTTTGCTTAGAACTGGAGAGAGAGTGCCATGCCTAGAGTCAGACACAACTAGCACGCATGTGCAGGGTGGGGGGTGGGGGACCTTTAGCTTTTTATAGCCTAGTCTTGCCGGTATTTTGCAATCTACCTTTGGAGCTAACCATGGTGCTGAATAGTAATCCCTTCTGCAGCAGTAGAGGATGCCAATGGAGGAAAATGTTCTAGAGCAGTGGTTCCCAGTTTACATCCTCAGATGTTCTAGAATGACATCCCTTAGACATACTGGCCAGCACAGCTAGTTGTGAGGGCTTAAGGGAGCTTTAGTCCAAGAGCATCTGGCGATGTACAGTTGGGAACCACTGAACCACTGAGCCTATGTAAAGCCAGGCAGACTCAATCATATTGCAATAGCATAAGCAATTAAAGGAAGTGAAGTGGTGAAAGGCACAATTTATATATCCTATGGGAAATCACAGATGAAGGATAGCATGGGTTTGATGGACGTGATCACCTGCATTCCCATTCCAATGCAAGAATATTAGAAGAAAAAGGAAGGGGAAACAAAACTGCATGAATCAGTGAGGTGTCCTAATTTTCTTAGAAGTCTTTGAGAGCAATAAAAAAGGTTATGAAAGAGAATTGCATTCTTAGGCTCACACCCAGGCATGTTCATATTAAATGAAGATGTACTCAGCTGATTGCACTGCAGCAACTGAAAGCAAGGTTGGGCAACCTAGAGTTCTCCAGATATTGTTGGATAGTAGCAGATGTTGCACTTCTTTAGAATACGAGGCCCATGTTGCTAGCCTATGAGGAGAACACACAGACAAGAAGCTATGAATAACATAATCAACATTTGACTGGAGTCCAAATGGGAAGGTTCCATATGTTGATTGAGGATATTCTAGGAAGCATTGATTTAGAAAGCAATGGCTAATTTTTGCAAATGTCATTTAATAGTCTAGAGTCCTTTCAAGACACATCAAGATCAATATATAATTTTGAAACCTGATATAAGTTAAACATATTCATTCTTCAAGAATTGCAGCGTGTCAATTATCTTGTCAGTTCTTTCTGACAAGAACAATATTCTTCAAATGTTATCGGGAATCAGCTGGGGCACACAACTACAAATACTACAGCCTTGACCCTACGCTGATGGTATATGAAAACACCAATCTGGTATGGCATAGTTCAGCCAGAAGACAACCATTTTGATAAAATACTTAGCAGACATTATTCCCAGTGCCACATGGAGAAAAACAGTAGCTAACAGTGAAATCATTCAGAAGTCTTTTGATATTGCTGTATTAAGTGGCAACAAACATATCAGCAAATCAGATCACCCATTCACTCCTCAATAATGGCAGATCTGAACATCACCATTGGAAAATCAGAAGTGAAACTTGAAATAAACAAAGAAACGGAGACCAATGACCTTACAAGGCCATTCAGTGTCAGAAAATTGGAAAATGCTATTTGTAGCATTTGTAATTGCAAAATGGCATGAAAGCAGGCCCGGATGGCATCCATGCAAAACAGATAAAACATTTTGACACAAGTAGCTCTTTAATTTCTCAAATGTGTGTCCTTCATCTGACTCAAATGTGTGCTCTTCATCTGAGAAATTAGCAGGTGTTTTAGAAACACCAGGCAACCAAGAAGTGAGTCCAACTAGACCACTATATTTGCCCCTAAATAACTGGGTGTTTATTATTTTATTTTATTTTATTTTATTTTATTTTATTTTATTTATTTTAGAGTATTTTTACCCCACCTTTCTCCTTGGAAAAGGACCCAAGGCAGCTTACAGTAATGAAGGATAATATTCAGTCCAGTACAATTAAGACATGCTCAGGTATTGAGAACAGGGAATTGAGGGACATGTTACAGCATTAGTAGACAACATTACGTTAAAGCTACATAGAAAATGCACACAGTTAACTAGAAAGTAAAATTATGTGTAAAAGTTATGAGTGATGGAAACTAACATTGAAAACATAGTGTCAATGTAAACATATGATGTTATAAGTTCCATAGTCATAAACACAAAGTCTATGTGATCCTATTGATTCATATAAAAGACACATAATAGATAGTCCATCATTCAGGGAAAGCTTGCCTGAAGAGAAAGATCTTTGCCTGTTTCCAGAAAGACAACAGAGATGAGGCAGTCCTGGCCTCTAGTGGGAGGGAGACTGGACACAGCAGCTGAGAAGGCCCTTTCATGGGTTCCCACAAGACGTATCTGTGAGAGTGGTGGGATGGAGAGAAGGGCCTCTCCTGATGATCTTAATACCTGAGTTGGTTCATAATGTGAGATTTTATCTTTGGGGTAGCTAGGACCCAGGCCATACAGTGCTTTGTAGGTCAAGGTCAGCACCTTAAATTGTGTCCAATAGCTGATTAGCAGCCAGTGGAGCTGCTTTAATAGGGGTGTAATTTGATCTCTCTACCCCACCCCAGTCAGAAGTCTGGCTGTTGCATTTTGGACCTGATGAAGTTTCCTGAGGCTTTTCATTGGTAGCTCCACATACAGTGCATTACAGTAGTCTAGCTGGGATGTCACTAGGGCAAGTGTCACCACGGCCAGAGCTGGTTTCTCAAGAAAGGGGCGTAACTTGCGTACTAACCTTAATTATGCAAATGTGCTCTTGGCCACAGCCATGACCAGGGCACCCAAGCTCAAGGATGAGTACAAGAGCACCCCCAAACTGCATACCTGATATTTCAATTGGAGGGTGACCCCATCCAGTACGGGTTGCATCTCTATCCCTTGTTCTCCCTTTCGACTGACCAGGCGCACCTCTGCTTTGTCTGGATTTAGTTTCATTTTGTTCATCCTCATTCACTTCATTACTACAGCTAAGCACTTATGTAAAGTTAAGATAGTAGCTTCCTTAGAATCTGGAGGTGACAAGAGGTAGAGCTGGGTAGTATCAGCATACTGGTGGCACTTAACCCCAAAAGACCTGATAATCTCCCCAGTGGTTTCATATAAATGTTAAATAACATAGGAGACAGAACAGAACCCTGGGGAACTCCACAGGTCAATGGCTGTGGTGTCAAATAAGAATCACCTAACACCACTTTCTGTGTTCTTTCCTGCAGGAAGGACTGGAGCCACTTTAATACAGTACCCCCAATTCACATTTCGGAGAGACGAATCAGGAAGATGCCATGGTCAATAGTGTCAAAAGCAGCTGAGAGGTCTAGTAAAATCAAAGGGGACACAGATGGCTTTGCCTGCTTCAATTTGGGTTTTCCGCCAACGCCTTTCAGCTCTTTGGGCCACCCGTTTCAATTTTGCCAACTCCCCAGTAAACCAAGCAGCCAATTTGGGTCTATTTTGAGGAAAGAGCTGTTTAGGAGCTATCTGGTCAATGGCTCTGCCATTTCCCCATTCCAGAGCTCAACCAAGGAGTCAATAGAAGCACCCATTGAAGATGTAGGAAACTCCCCAAAGATGGTTTAACAAATTATCTGGATTCACTAACCTTCTGGGACATATTGATTTTATCTGACTCCCCACCCCCACCCCGGCCAGGCTGTGAGTTACAGTGAGCCTAAAGCACATCAAATAGTGGCCTATCCAGGACAATGGAACTGCAGAAAGTTCCTTTACCTCAATGTCCCCACTGTCCATGTCAGGGCAGAAGACCAGGTCTAAGGTGTGGCCTTCTTCATGGGTTGAGGTAGATACCATTTGGGTCAGACCCATGGTTGACAAGGAAGCCATGAAGTCTTTGGACACCCCTGAGAGAGCTGCCTCAGCATGGATGTTAATGTCTCCCAGAACGATGAGCCTAGGGGACTCCAACATCAGCCCTGTTATCAATTCAGTAAGCTGAGGTAGATAAGTAGTTATGTCATGGGGAGGCCGATACACCAAGAGAATTCCTATTTTGTCCCTGTCTCCTACTTTTAAGTACATATATTCAAAACCAGGAAATTGGGGAACATGGCATCTAGCAAGAGGGATGGAGTTGTGGTAGACTATTGCCACTCCTCCACCTTGTCCCCCTGGTCTACCCTGTTGTTCATCAGAGAAACCTGGAGGACAGAGTTGAGTGAGGTTGACACCCCCAGCCTCATCCAGCCAAGCCTCTGTGATGCAAGTGAGATCTGCTCATTCTTGCAGAATGTATACTGATGTATAGGAAATGCAGCCAAAGCACAAAACAAATGCATGTTCAAGAAACAGTATTCTTTGAAAGAATACAACCACACCCTCTAACAACTACAGCCTTGGCTCTGTTCTGCTCTGTAACTGAACATGCCACCCTGCTGTGGTGTAGTTCAACCCATACAAAACAGGGTGTGTGTGTGTAGCACTCAATGAAAGCTGCAGAATCATAACGGGATGCTTGAGTCTAACCCCTATTGAATAAATAAATTAGTTAGCAGGCATTGCATTCATTGCCATATAGACTGAGGTGGCAGCTAATAGTGAAAGACTCAAAGCATCTACTGTACATCCAAATGCACGCCGACTCTTCAGCTACCTTTCCAACCTTCCCAGATTGAAATCAACGAGAAATTATGTTCAATTATGTCAGTCTTGAAGGAACAGCAGAGAATGCCAGGGCTATCATGCAGAAAGAAATACTACCCACCTCTTCCCACCTCAACTGTTGCTCTTTTATAGTGGGAAAATTCTGCCTCTCGAATCTGGAACGACTCTGATAGTTATTGTCCAAACCCTACTTTGTGTCCTGCCCTATCTAAATTTGAAAGCTTTGCACGCTATTCAGAACATGTGCAGCTCAAGTTTGATCATCAAATGCCACAGTTCAGAGGTAGGTTATAACTAACCTCCATGTTTTGGTTCCTAAGGCAGTGCCATTTTTTCCCCAGTGTCCATTAGGTTTCCAGTTTAATTGGAAGAGTTCCCACATCTGTGCTGTACCATATCCCCCCTCTGCCTCTGCTGGATCCACTGTGGACTTATTATCTTGGAGGGAAAAAACATTTAAAGGCAGGCACAAATAAGGACCTGACCACTTAAATAGGGATGAAGAAGCCCAAGTCTAAATCTCCAGGATTCAAGAACATAATCCCCAACTTTTCTAGACTTATAGCTTTTCCTGGCTTTGGCTTATATAATAGGTAATTCCTGTATGCAGTTTTTGCTTCCTAGAAGTGAATTTCCTCACAAGGAGAAAGAATTAGAAGAGTGAGCCTGACTGTCACATTTGTATTTGAAAGATTAAGGCGAAATCTAATGAGCTCATTAATTTCATTTCATTAACCAAACAGCGCGGTGGAGAACTGCAAATATTTAAAGAAGCCCAGCAGGGTCAGAGATGCATTTAATTAATGTTGTCACATGACACCGATAACTCAAAAAGGAAAGGAAAAAAAGTAATCCTGTTGATACATTGTTAAAAATAATCTTTGTCAGGGTGACATCTCCTTTATTGTTCAAAGGTTACATGGTCGGAAAAAGCTTCCCAAGTGTTTGGGAACCCACTGTGATGATGATATGTGAACCGATTGCTGTATTTCAAGTTTGAATAATGGCTTTGCGTTATGCTCTCTATTTACAGCAGCTTGTCTTTTTGTATTCCACATGCAATTTGGTAAGGATGCTGAGGCCTTGCACAGAATTTGGATTCCTAAACAGTCCTTTACATGCATTGCTCTCTGCCATGCATGAAAAGCTAATATGTTAAGGACAGAGTAGAGCCATGCCTCTAGTCATGCCCCTGATATGATGGGTGATGCCAGTCCCATCCTTCCAAGGCCACATAAAATGGTGTCGTGTAGGCTAAGTCATATAAGGTTGAAATGCAGGTAAAAATCAAAATCAAAGCAGGCTACTTATATACTGCTCCACAGTACTTCCACCATTCCCTGGGTGGTTTACGAGTTAATTACCCAAGCTATACATTGATACTTTTTAATGGGCAGGATTATGATTTCATCTGGTTTTATCATTCGGCTAGGTTCGTAAATCAGTCCAGACATTTATGCTAAATGAAAAAAATGTAAAACTATTTTTGCCTGTGATCATGTGAGATTTTCTTCATCACAGTGAGAATGTGTGCATTTGTGAGATTGCTTTGTTTGTTTGCTTATTTTGCACATTTGTGTAGATGCAGAAAATGCAACACTATAACAGCTGCCTTTTGCACAGACTAAAAGTGTTGGAAGTTATGTATATATTGATAAGACTATCCTTTGTGCATGGTATTTGTGCGTGTTTGTGTTTAGCATTAGCAATGATGAAATATGCTAGAGGTAATCTGTTCAAATTCTAAAAAAACTGCTTAGGAACTTATCCTCACAACAAAGGCAAAATTTCTCATAGGAACTTTGTTAAGAATTCATTACAGCCTATCTTAAGAATTCTTTACATCTGACAAAATTTCTGCATTAAACTTGACCCCTTCTAACTGGTAAGACGAAAATGTTGCTGCTGCTGCTGCTGTTGTGTTTTGTTGTTAACCTTATTTATTGCAATGCAGCTTATTTTGGGGTGCCTTTGTAAATTAAATTAATAATTATGGCATAACTGTACAAAGGTGTTCCCGATTTTTCAAAACTGGCAGGGTTTTTTTTAAAAAAAAAACCTACGAGATTTGGTTTCTTGACTCAACAATGCTATCTGTATTTTGGACTTCACTTTGCAACACAGCTGGGAAAATAAAGCATGTGCAGAATAAGCGTGTGCAGTTCAGAATTGAACCTTTGAATGACTATGCATGTAGCATGAAGGTCTGATGTTGGTCACATAGACAGTTCTCACTGCCCAGACAGTGGTCGTGACAGAGCAAGAGGGTCTGCTGCATGGTGGCACTTTTTGGCAGAGATTTACACCAGATATGAAGGTGCTGACGAGATGGGGCAGAAAACATATTCTTGCTCCTTTGCAGTGATAATGTTTGAATAGATTTTTTTGTAGTTATGGAAACAATGTATATAAGTGTGTGCCCGCAGCAATTGTGACAAATGTCAGTGTTAAGGTTGGGAGTTGAGTCATGGCTACTGGACTTCTTTTTTGAGATAGAAACGTTTCGCTGTTCATCCAAACAGCTTCATTGGTCTGAATACAGCTAGTGCAAGTAGTCCTTCTTATAGTCAGCTTGACCTCTTGTCCCCTGGTCTGATTGGCTCATAAGATGAACAATAGCCTGAATAGGCTCGTTAGGGAGACATTAGTGTCCATGGCCTTAAGGTAAACAATGGCCTAAGGTGCTGAAACC
>JAHTLZ010000379.1:23425172-23435375 GCA_023846285.1 Phrynocephalus versicolor | reverse complement strand
TAAATAAATAAATAAATAAATAAATAAATAAATAAATAAATAAATAAATAAATAAATGTTAACAATTTGTTAAGAGCCTCCCCCTTGAACTCCTCTGGGAAACTCCTGTTTGCTCCCTCCCTGGTTCTGTCGCAGCTTTAAGTCCTCAGCTGTGCTTTGCTTGAGACAGGATGGAACCAAAAGGCCCTTCCAGAGCTCACAGCTTCTACTTATAGCTCTCAGTACTTAACCAGGACCTCCCCGTTTCTGTTAAGCCACACCCTTCCTGCTGAGTTCACAACTCTTCCCACTTAGACCACACCACTTCCTTTTAAGGAAAGCATATGGCGGATGCCTGGGCAATTCCTAGTCCCTTCTAAGGTATCTCTCACTGCCTTTGCCTCCTTGCCCCCTTTCTTACCTACTTTGCTTCCTGTTTTCTCCCCAGGAAACTCCTGTTTGCTAGCTCTGGTTGCTCACTCTGTGGCTCTGTCTCAACTTTAATTCCTCAGCTGTGCTCTGCTTGGAGTCAGGAACCAAAAAAAAAAAAAGTATATTCGATACCTCTCTTCAACTCCAGGTTCTCAGAATGGTTCACAATGTCTAATTTAAAATGTAGGGAAAGTTTAAAAATATATTTTAAGCAGTTTAGCACTTTTGATAGTTTTAAACTGCTCCTGGTCTTCTCAGGATTGAAATTTTGTTGGTATTTTTGCTTTTTTGCTTTTAGTTGTTATTGCTACTAATTTTAGAAACATTTATAATCTGCCTTGGACTTTTACTTGAGAGCTGGGATAGAAATATTTAAAATAAAGAGCTTTAAGTCCCTTGATGATAGGGTAATTTTAAAAATGAAAATGTTTTGGGATGGAAACATTGGAAACAGCAAGGCATCCTATGTGTAGAATGTCACAGAAATGTAAATGTTGGCTGCACATTATTTTCTGCACTTCCACATAGGTGATGCGTAACATAAAAAGCAGCCCCAAACTGCATTTTTCAATGGCCCAGTATGTGGTGCTCAGAACTTTATTTGTAAGTCTGAAAATAGCCCCTTAGATCAGGCAGCAAAGTGGATGCTCCTGCTGCAGCATTATGCTGTTTTCTACTCATTTAAAATAATTAAATCAGTTGGTATGATACGTGGGAGGGGAAAAAAACACCTTCCAACAATGGGAAGAAAATGTCAGACAGTTCTCCTTGGGTGGGCTCCTTTGCTTCTTTTGCCTCTTCACACAATGCAGCCTTTGAAAAATCACCCCTTTTTTGTTTTATTTATGAATAAATAATTGCCTTGGCAAAGAATACATCAAATTGCTCTCAGTGAGGTGACACTTTAAGTGAGCTTGTTACTTTTGCCTTTATCCAGCTTTGATTGATGTTGGTGAGAGTAAGCAGCTCCTTCTTCTGTCCCCTCCTCACATTGTTCTCCACAGCCACTGGCTGCCAACTTTCTTTCAATGCTTTGCTTTCAGCCAGAGTTCAGACCACACATGTGAACTCTCTACAAGGGACAGAATGTGGAACTCTTTCTATGCTGTCTTGAGCAGAAATGGGAGAAGACATTGGTGATGGTGCTTTTTTTGGGACTAGACTTGCGGAAACGCTCCAGACATTAGGGCCATGCTTTTGGACCATGTGTCATTTTTCCCATTTCTGGGCTTAAGGCCATGTTCCATTGCAGATCCGTTTCTTCCTTTGAGTAGAAGCTCCTTGGTCTTTCTCCTGCTGCACTATTAAATAGAGCCAAAAAAAAAAATTCCTACTGTCATGTTCAGAGCACAGGGAGATCCTAAAATGGGAAAGACCATATCCAAAGCCCTACTTGAACCAGCAGGGCAAAAGAGAAGGAGGAAGCAATATCATCTTGCTTTCCTTTTGGAGTTTCATTTTTGTTAATTTTTAAAGTGGGGAAGGGAGATGAATCAGTTCCATCACTGGCATAATTCTGCCCCCTTTGGTCTTGCACATGGTATAGCATTATTACCATGCTATACCATGTGCTATAGTTGGAACACTTCCTTCATTTCTGCTGTCTGACAGAGAAATGTAGGAAAATGTCCCGCGTGGAGTCAGATTCTTGGCCCATCTTAGCCAATATTGTCAACTGTGACTGGCAATGTTTCAGGTAGGATTCTGTCCTAGCTCGCCCTGGAGGGATCAAATCCCTACTGAATTATAAAAACTCACTGGTAAGATCACTCCTTAAATATTCCACTTATCTTGAAAGTCCTATTAGAGACATGATAAGTCAGTTCTGACTTGATGGCACAAAATCACGACATAACAATTATGCATGTTTTTGTGCTCATATTCTCACCAGCTTGATATCTGGGCCCACAGTTTATTTATTTTGACTTACCTCCTCCCTTATATTCTGCTTTACCTCCAAAGAGCCAGAGGTAATTTGCACAGCTTTTTCTCTTCCGTTTCATTTTCATAGTACCACCAGGCAAAATCCTCTTTCTTAGTGAAATGCAAATTGCAGGTTTCAGTCGGTTTTTCCCTAGTTATCAAAGGGTCCCTGCTGTAATTTTTGCAGGCCACATGCACACACTAGAGATGGGCACGAAATGAACAATTTTTCGTTTCCATTTTTGTTTTTTCATTTCGTTAGTTAATGAAATGACAAACGAATTTTGTCTTTAAAATGTAATGAAACGAACAGAAACACCAGAAATTTTGTCGTGCGTTTCGTTTCCGTTACTGCAATATGAGTGAATTGCTTAAAATCTAAAAAATTCACAAAAAACTGAAATAAATGGTAGCAAATTGGTAACAAAACGAACGAAAATGAAAATGAATTTTTTGCAGAAATTCACAAAAAAACGGAAACGAACCAAAACGGACCCCCCAAACGACAAACAACAAACAAAATGCCATTTTTTTATTCGTGTCCATCTCTAGCACACACTCACTTGGTGCATGAACATGTGAATCCTGAAAAACACAGTAAGGATTGTGCAGTGCCAGTTATCTGCCATGCTTGGTTGTACAGTATCTCGGGTAAGGTATTGGTACCAGATTTTCATATTGGCATTTAGAGATGGGCACAAAATTAATTTGTTATTCATTTTGTTACATAACGAAATGAACAACGAACTGCTCCCTCAAAGAAAAACAAAACAAAATGGAAATTTTTGTTTTGTTTCAGTTTTTCATTCCCCCCATTTGGCATCTTCTACTACCTGCATGTTGCCATTGGGCCCAGGATTTGCTGCTGCCACTGACCAGCGGCCATGGGGAGGGCTCCCAAGGCAGCAGGGAGGACTCCCTCCAGCACAATCAATCAATCAATCAAACAAACAAACAAACAAACAAAAAACAAGAGTGCCGACCTGGCCTGCGGGCCAGCTGGTTGGCGCTTGAGTAAATAAATAAATATTTTTTTTTGTAAAAGTGCTGACCCAGCCTGTGGGCCAGCTGGTTGGCGCTTGAATAAGTAAATGAAAAATAAATAAAAACACACCAACCTGGCCCGCAGGCCAGCTGGTCAGCACTTAAGTTAAAAAGAAAAGAAAAGAAAAGAAAAATTTAAAAGTGCTGACCTATTTGAATAAATAAATAAAAATTAAAAAAAAAATTAAAAGCACTGACCTGGCCCTGGACCAGCTGGTCAGTGGTTGAATAAATTAATTTTAAAATAATAAAAATAAAAAGTGCCGACCTGGCCCTCAGGCCAGCTGGTTGGCACCTGAATAAATAAATTAAAAAATTAAAAAAATTAAAAAGCACTGACCCGGCCCCTGGGCCAGCTGGTCAGTGCTTGAGTAAATTAACTTAAAAATAATAAACATAAAGTTAAAAATTAAAAAGTGCTGACCCGGCCTGCGGACCAGCTGGTCAGTGCTTGAGTAAATAAATAAAAACTAAAAAATAAATTTCAAGGTGCCAACCTGGCCGTTGAGCCTGCTGGTCGGCACAGTAAAAAAAAATCAAAATCAAAAAAGAAACAAACAAAAAACAACATTTTTTTTTCAAAAAAATTCATTTCGTTCTAAACAAAAGTAAACAATAAAAAATGAAAAATGAAATGAAGTGCCATTTTGGCATTTTGTGCCCATCTCTATTGTCATTATGGCAGCTGTACCATCTGGCTGCTCTAAGAACAAAGCATTAGAATTAGCGATGGGAACAAACCGCCAAATGGCAGTTCATGTCTACCTCTAATTGGGCTCTAATGGTGCAATAACAGAAAGCCCATAACTGGAAAAGAATGTTCCTTAAATGTTCATTGTGTGCCATTGTCATAACAGTATCTTTTTGCCTCCCATCATTAGGAATTACCCTCCCCTCTTTTTTTAAAAAATGGTATGTGCTACCATTGGTATGTAATGGTATGTAAAAAATAAGTATGTGCTGCCTTTGGAAACTGGATTTTTTTTGGACACAAAATCAAAGTTGATTGTCTTGAACATGAATGGTATTTCATCTGGAGGGACAAGTCACTGTAAGATATAGTTTTACCAAAAATATATATATGGTAACATGAGCTATTTTCCCTTGCCAAGGGAAAAGCAGGAGCACTCCAGAAGTTTATTTCCTTCCTTAAAGTGCACTTAAACATGTTGACGTGCAGGCTGAAACCACTTCTTAATGAAGTGTGTTTAATTTACCTTGAACAGTGGGCTGAACACAAAATAAAAAATCTTGGTCTCACCGTCTAATTAACAACCATTTGCAGTAGTCATCTGGTAGAACAAATGGGAGGCCCAACCTCATCAAATACATCCTTGGTTTGAAAATGAATGGTTAGTCAAAGGGTGTTTTCTCAAACACTCAATCCAAATTTAATGATCTTAAACCCACTTTTCTCCATAAGCAGAAAGGTCCAAAAATAAAATGGCAGCAGGAGGACACATGAACATTTGAGGGGAAAATGAATAATTTCTGTTTGTGTTGAAATTTTAACTCACAATTCCAGCAAAAAGGCTCTTAAGGAAATAAGATGGAAGATATTTAGCAGATTCTTGCTCAATATCTGTATCTCACAAATAATCTTGTCATCCTGTGAATACTGGACATCTTTTGTTGTCATCGTCCTACAGTATATTCCTTCCTTGTTCTTCTCAATTGTCACAACTAGAATAGACCAATGGATGTGGATATAGTTATTAAAGCTGAATAGTCACCACAGTGGGGTGGTTTAGGAGAGTGAAGTCTCCTGGCTTGGAATATTTGTAAATGATAACTTTTTTTAAACAAAAAGAGAGATCCTTATACCTAGTGAGATGCAATCTGTGAAAGATTGTGGCCAATATAACTTGTTAGTCTTTAAGATGCCAGATGACAGTTTAGATATGCTTCTTCTGAATTAGTACCCAAGAAACAAAAACTGGTGAAAGATATTGGCTAAAATTACCTGGAGAATTGGAGATACATTGGGTTTGATAACAAAGAGTGGACTAGGCAGGTGCCTTTTGTTTCAGAATGGTCCTGTTCTGAAATGAATCACAGCAGCACAGGTGCTGTTCAGAAACGGGATCCAGCCTCTGGAATGAAATCACCCATTGACTTACCTTGTCTTACCTCACGCAAGGCACAACTCCAATCAGGAAGAAGCCTCTGATGCACCATCATTCCTTCTCCCTGGTGCTGGCTAATCAGGAGCTATGCAAGGACATGAATCATCCTGCCTCCCTGTCTGATTGGCCAGTGCCAGGCAAAAGGAAAGATGATGCATCAGAGGCTTCTTTCTGATTGGACTTGTGATTTGGACTAATGATGAAGAAACACTAACAAAGAATAGATAAATACTAAGCTGAATTAAAATATCAGCTGGAGCTCTGTCCCAAGGAATGCCACTTTCTATGTGATGTGCTTCCTATTGCCCCCAAGTATTTGTGGTAATTACAATCAGATAATAGAAGAAGCCAAGTTATCTATCTAACCCACTTGTAGGATAATTCTTTCATAAGAAGCAGGTCATACTTGCTGAATGGAACAGTTCCTGTGTAAAAATCTTACATATGGAAATGATTGATTTATATGTTCACTAAGAGTTAATCTATCAAATAACAGTTGCTCATTATTGCAAGGAACAAGCTGATTAGAAACTTGATGAATGGGGTAATATTTCACATCCATAATTAAAATACTATCTGCTTTTCTTCTATAACCAATTTTAATGCTTTTGCAGAAAGTGAGTCATTTTCATATATACAAAAATCCCCTCCCCAGCCCCACTTAATCACTTAGAGATGTACCAGCACTTTTGATATTTTTAAACGATTGAGATCACCAAATCCATCACCATTAGAGATGGCTATAAATCAGAACAAAAGTGATTCAAGGTTAACAAATTTCCAAAATTGGTTCAAAAATTGCTATTTCATTTCTTGTACAAATTGATAATGCTGACAAATATGAATTGATGATTTTCCTGGGGAGGCAGGGCATTTTGTAGGTGTATCTCTCAGATGTTTGAAAGCCAGCCTTCAGCAAATTTGGAGGACTTGCAGAGGAGAGTTGGCAGAAGTGTCTCTGAATGTTTAGATTCCTGGAGGGCACTTTCCTTGGTGCCCTCTTTGGAGGTGCATATCTCGAACTACATACCTATTGTGGGAGAGGATGCTTTCTAATAAATTCAGTATCTCTAGGTGCTTTGAGGGCCATTGTTTAGCCCAATTAATAAAAAAAATCAAAAATCTCAAAAATTTATCAATTCGTATTTGTCACAGGCATTGATTTGTATGAATGGAAGTTTTTGAAGAAGTTTTGAAGAAGTTTTGCAAATCATTTTATATTAATGCCCATCTCTCTTTCCTCCTTCAACGGTGGCACTCCAGTTTGTTCATATCTTCCTTAAACTACATGGCATGAAAGTGGCAAAGTACTTCAGATGACATTTGTAAGGTAGAAATGGATAGGGTTCTCACAGTCTGCATATTATACTTCTATTGATAGGGCCTAGAACTGTATCAGCCTTTTCAGCACTGTTGAGTCATGTTCAGCACATGGTCTTAAAAAACCTTTAGAGTCTTTTCATTTTTGTTTCAAGCAAGGTACCACCCATTCTGCATACAGGTGTGTAACTGAATCTACTAAAATGCAGATTTTTCTGTTTCTCTCTGATGAAATTTCTTTTCTTACTATCATTGTTGGTTTTCTGCAGGATTAAAAATGAAGCTTCTATTCTCTTTATAGCTCCACCTGTCCACTAGTTAAGTCACATTTGAAGAATGGGAAACAGTAGGTTTAGAGGTGGCATTTTGTGTGGGGCATGTGCTCAGATCACACAGCTTCATGCCTCATACAATGAAAAATATATGGAGATGCTTCAAAAGCCTCCTCTATAACTGAGTTTCATGAAACGCCCACCAGAGCACAGAAAATTGATTGACTGATTGAGATAACCTATAGTCACTCAGTCATTCTCCAAACTGTTGTTTAAAAAAGGAATCAATCTAAACTCTGCTTAAACACACTTTAAAATCAAAGTTAAGGACTTACAAGAGAGGTAGCAAGGTTTCCTCTCTACCACCACACTATTCCAAGCATTTATCTATTTAAAAATTAAATATAGTCTCCCAAAGTTCTTGCAAATTTCCCATGCATAGGTTCCCCCCATACAGAACCCCAAAGTAACCCCTCAAGTCTTTTCCTCTCCCCACACTAAATGAAATAAAGCAAAATAAAGAGTCGTTCCTCAAGGCAGTTTCCCGTTTGTTGTTTTTCATAGCTGTGCAAGTTAAATAAAATAAATCAAACATTTCTTCTTCCCTCCTTATAGAATGGAGCAGTAGCAGTACACTTCCTCCCAGAAGCAAAACTTGAAAGCAAAGCAGCAACCCCTCAGAAAAACAGCTGCAAAAAGGCATGTCCTCACTAATTTGGGATATAATCCTTTTCCCAACTCCCTGATGGACAAATTCCCCATAAGGGTCCATTGACTAGGCTTGTCGTCTTTCCCAGTAAGCTGACTCAGAGTAGCAAGAACATGGTGTGGCAATGTTCTACATTTCATGATTATCTCAAACATTGTTAATGGCTTTGGAATCCACTTAATAGATTCATGTTATTGATTATTTATTAATTTTATTTATTATACCATGTCATCTAACCTGAAAGCTACTCTGGGCAGTTTACAACATAAGAAAATACAAACTATAAACAATAAACAGTAACAAATGAAATACAGAACTAATCTAAATTTACATAAAACATAAAACAAAACATAAACAAATATTAACAAAGATAAATTAAGCTATCAGAAATAAATCAGAAAACCCAAGTAAGCATAAGAAGAGATTTCCGGGTATTATGCATCATAAAGATTAAGTTTTATTAATTCATCCAAGCCATTTCTAAGGATACCAAAACTTATGAGAGGGTTAATTCTGAATAGAACTGAAAAGCTCTGTATTCGGAACCTCTCTCAAGGTAGATGAGAAGCTCTTTGGTGGTGCAAATCTGTGGAAATTACGGTCCAAAAAAAGTAACTTTCCCCTGTTGTGTTACATCTGCTCCTTAAACTTCCACTGTGATACTTCCATTAGAGAAGAGATAAGGTGAATTTGACAAGACTTGTTCTTTCCCTTCTTTAATATCATTTTAGACTTGCTGAGCTGGAAGGAACCTTATGGGTCATCAAATCCAGCCCTTGTCAAGCAGACCCAGTGAGCAAATGAACTTTTAACCTCTGGCTTCACAGCCAGATGCCCAAGGTACTGACCTATCCATCTCTGGAGATAGCCATATAGACTCCGTGATCATACAATGTTCTCTTTAAATGTTCACATCCCGTTTGCTTAGTGATTTGTTCTGGCATCCTTCTGCATATGGATGCCAAGTGGAGGGGTTGTTAGTTGGCAGGAATCTCTAAAGAAGACTCTAACACATTATTCTTTGCAAATGTGTTAGCATTTGCCAACCAATATTCTCAAGATAGTTCACTTGTTCTCCAAGAGTTTCCCAAAATTATAAGCAACTGTATACAGGGGAAATGTTCTTAGCTATGTGGTGGGCATCTGTGAAGGGCTGTAAACGTTGTAAGCAGTTTACAGTGTGGTTTTATTGTGTGTGAAGTCTTTGTATCTGTTATACTCTGTGAGTGGTATGAAGAACTCCTATGAAAATAGCACAGCACCTGCTTTTAGTTAAACAGATTGAATCCCTTTGGTCTCATGATCTCGGGTTGCACTTTTTTACCCATTTTGTGTATCTGAGCTGGCAAGGGGAGAAAGATGGTGATGTTACCTTTCAAAGACACTACTGGGGAAAATCAGAAATTTCACTTGTACATTATTTAAATGTGTTTCTCTTCTGCTTCTACAAGCAACAAATATAGTGCTCAGAGGTGAGTGGAATATGTTAAATTGTTTTCGGTGCATTGTCTGCTGATACAACATGTCTGCTTCAAGTCCCTGGATATTTACAAAACACCAGTAAAGTGCAATGAAACTCAAAAATGCACATAGATGGGGATGCAAATACCAGATGTGCTAGTTAACCTCCAAATGCAGTACATAGGGTAGAATTTTGATGTTGCAAACTTCTGAGAAAACAATGTTTTTCTTGGATATATTGGGCTGGGTTCAAACTAAGTCAGCCATACTTGAATACTATGGCATTATTGAGATGAATTATTCCTGATTGCAGTGTGATTTGAGTGTCACTAACATACTTTGGCTCATCCCTATGTGTTCCTGCTGTAAGGTAAATGAAAAGGTTCCCCCCGCACATGCGTGCTAGTCGTGTCTGACTCTAGGGGCAGTTCTCATCTCCATATTTAAGCCAAAGAGCCATGTGGCCAGCATTGCTGCATGGAAACACTGTTTTACGTTCCCGCTTTTTACAGCAGTACTTATTTATCTACTTGCATTTTACATGCTTTCGAACTGCTAGGTTGGCAGGAGCTGGGGTTAACAGCAGGAGCTCACTCCACTATGTGGCACCTGTGATTTGAATTGCTGAGCTGCTGATACATTACTGCTGTAACCTATTGAGAAAACATGAGTGGAGTCTGAACAGGACCTGAGTGACGAATTAGCAAAGTTAAGAGCTTGGCAGTGGCACTGGAGGTGTGGGTGAAGGCATATATCAATGATGTTTCTATCTGCCCATTATACTCCTTGGTTTAAATCTGGCACTTTAATGTACGTACATTACTAAGTAACGCACACACCGCCCAGAGCGGCCTTAATGCTAGATGGTACAGTATACAAGTCTAAGTATTTAAATAAATAAATAAATAAATAAATAAATAAATAAATAAATAAATAA
>JAHTLZ010000379.1:23393183-23420594 GCA_023846285.1 Phrynocephalus versicolor | reverse complement strand
TACATACATACATACATACATACATACATACATACATACATACATACGAACAACCTTGCTGGAACAGGCCACAGCCCATCCAGTCCAGCATTGTGTCTCACACAGTGGCTCACCATTTGCTTCAGTGTATTCCCAAGCAGGTGTCTTCACCTGCTTATGATTCCCTGCAAATGTCCTTAGGCATCCATAATGATAGCCATTGATGCCCTTGTTCTCCATGAACTTGTCCAATCCATTTTTAAAGCTGTCATGGCTGACAGCTGTTACCACTTCTTCTGGCAGGGAGTTCCAGAGACCAGTGATCCTCCGGGTGAAAAAGTACTTTCTCTTATTTGTTTGAGATCTAGCACCCAAAAGTTTCATGGAGTGCCCCCTAGTTCTAGTGTTGTGCAATAGGGAAAGCAGTTTTATTTTATCTACTTTGTCCACACTGTGTATGATTTTATAAACTTCAATCAGGTCACCTCTTAGACACTATGTTTCAAGAGTGAAGAAGACCAGCTGTTGCAGCCTCAGATCGTAAGGAAGGTGTTCCAGTCCCCTAATGGTAATGGAAAGTAACAAAGCCTTATTTTAAGCATAAATAAAGAAGATTTTGACTAACATGATTGTTCCCTGGAACAGGTGGTTGAAGACTCAACTAGAGGTAAAAGAATCCTTGACTTGATCCTGAGTCGTCATTGTACACGTTGGTACCAATGTTGTTGGGAAGGCAAAGTGATCAGTCCTGGAAGCCAAATTCAGATTGTTAAGAAGATTGAAGTCACAGGAAGTTATCAGAAGCTCTACCCCCTCAGCCGTGTGTTCGCTGTATTGTTCTCCAAAAAGTCCTCTCTTTCTGCTGTTCTGCAAGAAAAGAAATTCGAAGGTGCTGGCAGCAGTTATTTAAAGCTAAAACACTACCCTCTCAATCACAGGCTTTCTAAAAATCAACAAAGCTTGGCTTCCAGTACTGAAAACTACAGCCCACAAAAGATCAAAGTTCAGTGATTCCCACCCAGCCACAAGCACCAGTGATCACTTCACACAATATAACAGCTAACAACACCCATCAGTTACAGAGAAGGATCACTTTCACCTCTGATTGCAGTGAAACTTCTTGGTTTCCCCATCACAATACAATGACTAACACACATTCTCCTGCATAGGAGAAGTTTCCTCTTTTCCAGAACTTTAAAACCCCACAGTCTCAGTCAATCTATGCCCCAGAGCACAGAAAGAACACCTTGTTCCCTGAGCTTCTTGCCTTCTGAAGATGCTAGCCACAGAGTCTGGCAAAACATCAGCAAGAAAAATTTCCAGAACCCAGGCAAACAGCCCAAAAAACTCACAACAGCTACAATGACATTGTATTTATTTTGCAACTACTACTATTTACTAGAGATGGGCATGACTCGGGAAAATGATGTTTTCGAGTTGTCATGTGTCGGAGGCAGCCCGTGTCGGCTCGTTTCCGTTTTCGCGAAAAACCGCAAAAATTAGTCGGTTCATTTTTTCGTTTTTTCGTTATCGTTATACTGGTTTTTGGGGGGGTAGCGGGCTCCTGGAGGCACCTCTGTGGGGTGGGTGCCTCCGCCGGCCTGCTATAAAGGAAGGGACAGCAGCAGCAGGCTCCAAGAGACCCCTCAACATGGGGGTCTCCCATCCTCACCTGCTGCTGCTGCAAAATGGCATGCACAACCATATGGTTATGCATACCATTTGCAGGCAGTGAGACCTGCTCAAGTACCTGATACCCTGGTACGAGCGTGTCGCCAGCCATTTGCAGGCCAGGCAGTGCCACTGCACCTGCTCAAGTACCTGGTCCCTTGGTACGAGCGGGTCGCACCTGCCATGTCCCACAAAGAAGGGAATCGTACTTGCGTGTAGTGCAATGCAAGTAGATCTGGCTATGGGCTAAGGTGGATTAGGGTTAGGGCTAGGGTTAGGCTAATGACGGGTAAGGTTATGGTGGGCTATTGGGTTGCACCTCTGGCTGCCTCTCTGACCCACTAAGAAGACAGTCTGTGACGTATGGGTAAGGAGTCAAGGATTAGGGTTAGCGGGTTAGGGGGCTAGGGCAAGTTTTAGGGGGCTTTTTGGCACATCCCAGAAGTCTCAGTGGCCAAGTGGCCATGCGATTGGTGAGATGGCTCCAAAAATTTGCATGGTCGTCCCCTCCCACATGGCTGGCCAGGCCACTGGGCCAGCCCATCATTGCACACTGCGCAGGTGTAAATAAAATAAAATAAAATAAAATCAATGGAGGACAGAGGAGGAGAGGAGAGACATTTTGTTGCAAGAAAAAACCCACACTGCTACTGTGAAAAATATGGCAGTTCATAAATTTCCGCGTGTTTCTGTTGTGCTTGTGTGTTTTTGGACCACGATTTCAAAAACAATATTGCATTCGCCGCCCCATTTTCGATCCCCCGCCCGCACCGCATGGCATGGCGACGAGGCGACTCGAGTCCGGCTGCCCAGGACGGGGGGAGGGACACCCCCCCTCCAGACCAGAACCCCCCCCTCCGGTAGGTGCCCTCGTGAGTGAGTGCCCTTAGTCAAGCGGGCATTTTTCCGCCTGCTTTTTGGCCCGGGAATGGGTGGGGGGGAGGCCCGGGGGAGAGTTTAAAAAAGTTTTTTCCTGTGCCGCCCGTGCCGCTTGCTTGCGCTTTGGCAGCCGGCGGTGAGACTGGGCTTTTTGCGGCGGGCGAGTCCCACCACCACACCAGAGCATCCCAGCAGGACGGAGGAGGGGGGGAGGCCGGGCGGGGACCTCCAGAAACCACCCCTCTGGTAGGTGCCCTGACGCACGGCAGGCATATTTCCTCCTGCTTTTTGGCCGGGAACCGGGCTTTTTAACTTTTAAAAACTTTTTTTCTGTGCTGCTTGGCATCGAGCGCGATCGCGCGATGCAAGTAACGAGCACGACAAATCAGACCAAATTGTTCGTTCGTCGGTTCGAGCTCGAAGTCTGGCGGAGTAATTCCCGTTACCGTTTCCGTAGAGTAACGGAAACGAGTAACGGAAACGGAAACGGAAATACCGCTAAGTCGTGCCCATCTCTACTATTTACTACTACTTTGCTGCTCTCTGGCTCAAGTTAGTCAAAATTTTGTTCATTTCTGCTCAAGAAATGCTTTGTTACTTTCATCAAATAGCACCAGAGCTGCTGAAAGGTTATAAAGAAATTAGCCTGTGGACTAATTGCTATATGAAGGACCCATGGAAAAGGTTCACACGAAGAAAGCGATGAAATGTATTCAGCTAATGGAATGAATACCCCATTTCAGACAGAAACCCTCTGGGCTTCCTTTCCTACCAGGCCCCAGGGTAGGAATTGTTAATGGAATTGTTAACAGCACATTCCTGCAGAATATGACACACATTTGCAAAAGCCACAATATGGTAAGCTGCTCTACCCTTGGTAATCTTGGTCACAGGGGACCCCCAAGGCAATGAATGCTGGAAGCACCCTCCTGTATAGCTCTCTTCTCTTGATGAAAAGCCTAGACTGATGTTTTTAAATGTTTGGGCAATTTAATTAGTATTGAAATTCATTCCATTAATTGGAAATATAGTATTGGAGGACAGCTTTACAGATATTGTGGATTAATAGAAAGCCAAATAAATGAGTGTTAGATCAAATCAACTCTTTCTGAAAGCAGACACGACCAAATAGGGGTTACCATGCTTTGGACCTATTATGGCAAGGCAACAGTCACTGAAAAAGATTGTAATGATGGGAAAAGAGAAGGTAGGAGGAAAAAGGAAGACCAAACGTGAAACTGATTGTCTCAATAACGGAAGTGATAGACTTTAATTTGCAAAACCTCATTAGGGCTGTTCATGATAAGACCTTTTGGGGATCTTTAATTAATAGGGTTGCCAAAAGGCAGAAGTAACTTTATAGCCTATAGCAACAAGGATTCATAACTGATACAAGCTATCACCTTCCCCCTCTTCTCCCTTGTTAGTTTGAAGGAAAGATAAATTCAGGCCAAGAACTGTAGAATGCTGATCTTGATCCCATGCTGATCTTGATCCCACACATGTTCACTCAGAAATGATTTCCACTGTGCCTAGGACTGTAGCATAGTAATAAATTGCTCAAGACTCATGGCTGGAGAAAACCAGGTTACAAAATCCAGTTCCATGTTCTAATGCAGAACCTCCCATGGACCAGCTGTCTCCAAAATTTTGACTATGACCGGCACAAGGAGAAAACTGGAGCAAAACATATATGTGTGTGTATCATTCCATGGCTAGAGCTTGCAGACACAAAGAGAATAGCAAATAGCATTGACTCTCGGCATTACACTGTCATTCTAATCTCAGCTTCCATTACTCTAGAAGTTCATTTGTATGGAGAATAACGCCCCTTATTGAGTTGATCAGGTTCTACTCTATGTAAGTGTGCAAAGGAATGGGACCTTTAAATAAAAGGGGAACATGAGTTGTCAAGCTGTTGTTGCATTGAGGCTACATCTGCCCTCACAACTGACTCTTCTGGCTTGGGCTGATAATTATAGCCTTTATACTAACCTTGTACAATCCCCGGTGTCCACTGGGGATTGGTTCCAGGCCTTCCTGTGGATAATGAAAACCGTGGATAAGAGAAAATGACAAAAAAACCCCAAAAACTGCTGTTTTGTGGCAGTAGCTTGCTTTACACTGGTGTTTTACAACAGTAGCTTGCTTTACAGCTGCTGTTTGTGATAGCTTGCTTTGTGGCAGCTGGATTATGTATTTTAAATTTTCCTCTGCCAACCGTGGATAACTGAATCAGTGGATAATGAATCAGTGGATACGGGGGTCATACTGTAGTAGTGTGGTGTTTACATTTCTGAACTGCCAGAAAAATGTGCTCATAATCCAAGATTCAATCCCAGGTACTCAGCTGAAGATTCACTCAACCTTCCGTCCTTCTGAAGTAAGCAAAATGAATACTTAGCTTGTGGGGTGGGGTGGGGTCGGGGTGGGGTGGGGGTGGCAATGTGTATACCCTGCTTAATTAACTTGTAAACTGCCCAAAAATGCTTTAAGCAACACCTTCCCCCCTTTTTATATGGAAATTTGTTTTTGAAATACTCAAAGGCCACTATGAAATAATGTTTCCAAACACTGAGAAGAACCAATAGGAGACAAGGCTCATCACTTATCATGGGATGTTTTCTTATACTGGCCTCTAGGAGTTTTTCACACTCCCAATACATCCAGATTAGCATGGTATGTGTTCCCTAGGCAATATTCAGCATGCATTGAGAACTGTGTATAAATGGGGTTGGGGACACTTTTTCACAAGTTTTTCATCCCAGTTCACCGATCACCTTTTCTGTGAAGTACAGTCAAATCATATATTCTCACAATGGGGAGGAAGAGTAAACTACATATTTGAAATGGGAAAGAGGGACTACATAATCAAATTGGAAAGAAGAAGAGGGGAGTGGGGTTGAGGTCAGTCCATATTCAGGTTAATACTGGAGGATACTATAGGAAGGAATTGCACTCAAGAACTCTAAGCTGTCACTAACTAATGGCAAAGAATTACTCTGCCAAGTTTTTCTACTTACAACAGATGGGAGCTGCAGTTCAACAAACTCTAGAGGACCACACATTCCCCACACCTGCTTTAAATTAAGCTGCCATGGTGCGGTATAGTGTGGTACAGCCCGTGTTTGTAACGAGAAGTGACATTCTAACTGGTTAAAATAATGGGTGCTCTATGTAAGTGTCTACCACGTTGAAAGAATCAATTCTGTTCTGGCAGAGACCTATGATTTTATCATAATGATATTTTGTGCTATTACTGATGAGCAGAGAGAAGATAAATTTTATTACATCTTGGTGCGCATATCATGTCTTATACTTTTTGAGGGCCAGAGAAAATAGGTTTGAGCATGATGCTTCATGTTTGATTCCTACTGATTTAATCAAATTTCCAAATAAATATGTGTTGGATTGTCAGATTACAGCGTGATCTTATCCACATTTACAGGACTTTTTAAAACCAATTTTACTATGGAATGTGCCAAGTTCAGTATAACAAAAGTGCCAGAAACCTGTTTGTCATCAAGGTGGTGGATAGCTCAGTGGTTTAGGTTTCTGCCTATGGTTGGGAGTTGAGTTCCTCACTATGCCTTCTTGACATGGGAAGGAAGATCATACAGCATTTCATTTAGATTTGCTTTGTTTCATTCAGAAGCTACTTTAAAAATTCATTACTAATGAAATGAAACTAGACATGGGCACGACTTAGCGGAATTCCCGTTTCCATTTCCATTCCTCGTTTCCGTTACGTAATGGAAAAGGAAACGACAATTACTCCGCCAGAACTCGAACTCGAACCAACAAACGAATAATTGGGTCTGATTTGTCGTTGTCGTTCCTGGCATCGCGGCGATCGCGCGATGTCAAGCGGCACAGAAAAAAAGTTTTTAAAAGTTAAAAACCCCCCGATTCCCGGCCAAAAAAGCTGGCGAAAATATGCCTGCCTCTGAGAGTGCACCTACCAGAGGCGTGGTTTCTGGGGGGGTCCCCGGCCTCCTCCCCTCTCCTCCTGTCCTTCCTGGGCTGCTCTGGTGGCGGGCAATGGCATCCTCATCGTCCCGCCAAAGTTGCCACCTCGCCGGCTCGCCGCCATTCAAGCAGCACAGAAAAAAAGTTTTTAAAAGTTAAAAAAAACCCGATTCCTGGGCAAAAAAGCAGGCGAAAATATGCCTGCCTCTGAGAGTGCACCTACCAGAGGGGTGGTTTCTGGGGGGGGTCCCCGGCCTCCCCCCCTCTCCTGTCCTGGGTTGCTCTGGTGGGGGGCATCCTCGTCGTCTCGCCAACTTGCCATGCCATGTGGAATCCAAAATGGGGCGACCGCAATTTATTTTGAAATCGTGGTCCAAAAACACACCAAAGCACCCAGAAACATGCGAAAATTGCTGCTGCCTGCTACTATTTTAAAACTGCCAGAATTTTTACAGTAGCACTAGCAGCAGTGGGTTTTTCTTGCAACAAAATGTCCTCCTCTCCATTGATTTTATTTTATTTTATTTATATTTTTTACATCGGCGCAATGATGGGCTGGCCATGGGAGTGGGCCATGCAAATTTTTGGAGCCATTCCACCAATCGCATGGCCACTTGGCCACTGAGACTTCTGGGATGTGCCAAAAAGCCCACTAACCCTGCCCTAGCCCTAACCCTAACCCTAGCCCTTACCCATATGCCACAGTACACTGTCCTTCTTAGTGGGTCAGAGAGGCACCCAGAGGTGCACCCCACTACTCACCCTAACATCACCCGTAACTAGCCTAACCCTAGCCCTTGCGCTAACCCTAACCCTAAGCCAGATCTCTGTACTTGCATTGCACTACACGCAAGTACGCTTCCCTTCTTAGTGAGACACAGGGTGCAGAGAGCCCGCCATTCCGACTGACTGCTGCAGTGGAGGCACCCCAAAGAGGGGTGCCTCTGCCAGTCCACTGCTGCAAGCAAGTCTGCAACTTGGTATGCATATCCATATGGTTATGCATGCCCTTTTGTAGTGGGCGAGGAGAGGAGGCACCCACGAGGTGCCTCCAGGAGCCTGCTTTCCCTTCCTTCCTAGCGGGTGAGGAGAGGAGGCACCCACCCACCCCAGAGAGGTGCCTCCAGGAGCCCGCTTTCCCTTCATAGCAGGCCAGAGGAGGAACCCACCCAACAGAGGTGCCTCCAGGAGCCCACTACCCCCCTAAACCAGTACTAACGACAGACAAAAAACGAAAAATGAAACGACAAATTTTTGAAAATTTTCGCGAAAAACGGAAACGAGCTGAAACGGACCCGTCCCAAAAAATGACAACTCGAAAAAAAAAATTCCTGGTCGTGCCCATATCTAAATGAAACTATTAAAGAAACAAAATGAAATGAAACACTATATTTTCATGATTTCCATGAACATGGTTTTCTTAACATTCTTTTTAAGATTATGTTAATTACTTACTCCACTGTATCATCTTGTTGGATGTTGTTGATAATCTCTCCATCATCAATAATGCCATCATTTGAATCAGCAAGTACTTTTGAAATTTATTCCCCAAGTACCAGCTCAAACACAGTGGCAAGAATTCACTTCATATTTTTGTCCTATGATCATCATTTCTCACTGCAGAGTTTTGCTGCTGGTACAGTTTGCCAAATATTTAAATACAGTGATACCTCTACTTACAAGTGGCTCGACTTAAGAGCAATTCAACTTAAAAGTGAAAAACCATTGGCATTTTAACTGCTGCCTTACAAATTTTAGATGTGGTCTGCTCTATTTACAGTTTTTTCCTCATTTTTTTTAGATAGGGCTGCTCTACTTAAGAGTTGTTTGACTTAAGAGCATGCTTTCGGAACCGATTAAACCCATAAGTAGAGGTGCCACTGTATTTATAAAAATCAACACTTTTCTCTATTAACACATTAGCCTGGGATGTCTATTTATTCAGAGACTTTCTGTTAGTCAATAAAGCATGGCATCTGTCTCTGAGAAGCTGTACACAGAATAGAGGTTCCCTGGTTCAAAATGCTCCACTGAATCCAAATGATATATCTCCTGTTTCTGCTATGCACTTGTAAACTCCTGCATACGAGGTATGTTATTTTTAACAAAACCTGAAAGAAATAGCTCATTAAGCTTATTGTTCTGCAATCACTACTGGTTTGGAAGTTTTCTTTTTGAATAATGAAATGAAGGTCAGTTGCAGAATTATTTCTGTTCTGTAGATTTGACTGAAAAGCTTCACTAAAATATCTTAAGTCATGATGTTTTACCAGTTTTAATACTTCTGTGGAAACATAATCAGCTCCTGAGGCTTTGTTTTTTTTTCTTTGTCATTTTTGTTTTAGTTAGTTGTGTGGTTTTTTAAATTTTAAATTTTTATTTTATTTTTATACTTAAAAACCTATAGTGACATCTGGTACTATAAATGTTTTTTATCCATTATCTTTAAACAAATCTTTAATATGTTCACTCCATAATGTGATTTTACCTTTGTCATCAAGTCAAGAATTATGACTATTCCATTACTAATCAGCATAGTAGTTTTTAAAACATGAGTGCTATTTCACTGAACTTTTTTATGCACATTAAAGGATTCATGACTATTTTTCATTTTTATATATTTCTAAACATTGTTTGGACTGTATTTTCCTTCAACTTATCTAATTTTGTTGCAGATAATCTTGTCTAATTCTCTGTGCTTGGTATTATCTTAATTTTTACATTTTTTCCTTTCTATTTCATTAGTTGTAATGACTGAAACCTTGTTCCAAAGTTATGTATGCATAACCAGAACTAGTGGAAGCAGTAGGACAAATTTTTTTGACCAGGCAGATGTAACTCCCATGGAGTATTTTGGCTGGCATGTCACACAAATGCTGTGGCATGAACTGCAAGATCATCTACTTAATTAAAGTACTGGTTGGCTGAGTATAATGTCTACCAGACTTCCACAGGCATAACTTTATGTTTTGCCAATTTGAAGAGGTTTTCAGCCAGAATTTCTCCGTTTATTGTCTCTTTTCCCCATTAACATGTGTACTTTTGAAGTACCTCGTAATCACATCTACTAATATACTGTTCAGGTTAGAACAAGGCTCCGTCACACAAGCTGGTTGAGGGCCAAAGTCCAATCTGATCAGCAACCACATCTCCAAAGAGCTGAAAGTAGCCTGCCCATCCCCAAGCTGGCAAAGAAACAGGTGATGACTGTTGAAAAAATGGCACTACATGCCAGTCCACCTTTTTGGCTTATTTGTAGCTAATTTATACCTGTTCTTCTTAGTTTATCATTTTTTAGTGATTTACTTTTTTAAAAAATAATAATTTTATGTATAATTGAAGTTTTTTACTCTAATGGTCCTTAATGATTCAGGGACTCTTTGATTGGAATGAGTCCTTCCATGTTAAGGAAGGACATAAGAACAGCCTTGCTGGAACAGGCCACAACTCATCCAGTCCAGCATTCTGTCTCACACAGTGGCTCACCATTTGCTTCAGGGTATTCCCAAGCAGATGTCTTCACCTGCTTATGATTCCCTACAAATGGCAATGAGAGATATCTGCCTATCTCTCCAACCCAGAGATTGTCCTTAGGCATCCACAATGATAGCAATTGATACCCTTATTCTCCATGAACTTGTCTAATCCTTTCTTAAAGCTGTCAAAGCTGACATCTGTCACTTCTTCTGGCAGGGAGTTCCACAGACCAGTGATCCTCTGGGTGAAAAAGTACATTCTCTTATTTGTTTGAGATCTAGCAACCAAAAGTTTCACGAAGTGCCCCATAGTTCTAGTGTTGTGTGATAGGAAAAACAGTTTTTTCATATCTACATTGTTCATACCATGTATGATTTTATAAACTTCAATCAGGTCACCTCTTAGGCGCCGTCGTTAATTTGCAGTCCCAAAACTAGACAGTATTGAATCTAACTGAAAAGTTCCTGAGTCAGTTAGGTCCAATAAATTTTTTAACGAAATGAAAAACGATTTTTTCCCTCTAAAATGAAACGAAACGAACAGAAACACCGGAAATTTTGTCGTGCATTTCGTTTCCATTGCTGCAATATGAGTGAATTGCTTAAAATCCTAAAAAAATCACAAAAAATTGAAATAAATGGTAATGAAATGGTAATGAAACGAACGAAAACAAAAATGATTTTTTTGCAAAAATTTGCGAAAAACGGAAATGAACCGAAACGGACCCCCTAAACGACAAACGAGAAACGAAATGCCATTTTTTTTATTTGTGCCCATCTCTAGTGACAAGTATTGCTGAGAAGAATAGGTAAGTGCTAAATCCATGTAAACAACGTGGATTAAATGTAAAGTAAGTGCAGGTAAGTGGGAAGGTGTCCCAGGGCCATATTGCCTCATGCATATGTGTGGTCAAAATAAGTATGGGGCGGATCTTAGGGGGGCAGGAAATTTTCATGTAATACATACTCATGGTTTTCTTTTTTTAAAAAAATGTGTGCTGTCTGGTCAATTCTGCTGCAGTGACCATTTTCTAGGTAGACAATTTCAGAATTGGTTTACCATTCCCCTTAACTGGGGATACTCTGGGACTGTGGAGGCCACCCAATGCTTCATAGGCTGGCTCTTCTAGGATGCACAGTAGGGAATTGAGCTTGCAACAGCTTGCTCTACACCCAGACACCGAACTCACTGAACTATCCAGTGAACTCCATATCTAAAGTATGTAGAATTTATATCTGCACTCTCTGAGTGTGAACTTTTATTCATGACTGCATAAATCTCCTCCTTGACAATGGTATAAAACAGCTGGATTACTTAATTGTTTCATTTCTGTGCTTCTCCTGGTTTTTCTGCTTTATATTTTCCTTAATTTGATGTAAACTACATCAAAGTAGTTGATGTAGGATTATTGCTCTGCAACACATTTCTACCAATTTAGCATTGTTTTGTTATCTTTGCTTTAATAGGATGTGATTTATTTTCCTCCTTACAGGACTATTGTTAGCGTTATCTTGTAGGGATATGCATCTATGCATCTTCTTGGTGGTGATTGTAACAACTGCTTCTTTTACACAAAATTGTTTTATTTGTTCTCCACATTCATTTCGTATCCCTAGTCTGTATTTTCTAATGAAATAACCACAGACTCCTTTCCCTATCTTAATGTTAAAATCCCATATTATGAAATGGAAGTGTGGCTTTCTCATATGTGTTACAATTCTGAGCTCTTCACACAATTTTTCTATGCCTACGTCACTTTTCTCAGCAGTTAGGGCACATACTTCTATGATCTGGGAGGTAAGTCATGGCAACTAGATTTCTTTTCTTGCTAGATCAAAATGTTTTGCTACTCATCCAAGTAGCTTCTTCAGTCTGAGGTTGGTTGGTAGGAGAACTCCAATTTCTACTCCACATTGATTTCACTTCTCCCTGGTCTGAATATTCTCATTAGGAGTGTTTAAAAGCCCTTCCCACACCCATTAAACATGGGTCACAGTGGCCTTCCAGGTTGAGGTGAGAAGTAGTATTGATCTTTCTGGGATAGATGAAAGGTCAGTGGGGTAAATGGGAGACAGATTGTGCCCAAGTCCCTCCCTCTGCCCCAATTTTGATCTAACAAAAAAAAGTCTAGTTGCCATGACTCAGTTTCTGGATAGCCTCACCTAGATGAATGAGAAACTTCACAGGCATATTTCTACGATGTTGATGGTAGTCATTATCTAGTCAAAAGAGTGAATAAAGTTTGAAATGGCTCTGCTTAATATATTTGGCTTCAACTCGAGGCAAAATCTGGAGCCGGAGTCTTGGAGGCAGTTCAATGAATGTGCACAATGTTCTGGAAAGTTCTATGATGCTGCTGGAACTAATCGTATCGGCTATAGCATTCCATTAGACTATTCCAGTGACCTAGAGAGGGCGTTTTTGTTTCTTGCCTCCCTACCGCACTTCCTTGAGCAGCCGCTTTTTATTTTGCATCGCCTTATCTCCTCCTGCGGTCACATGGTCGCTACAGCGGTTTGGCAGTCCACACTTCAGTGGTTGCTTAGCAATCGGCTTCCTTGTTCGCACTTGGCTGAACCGCTTTAAACTATAACACGGAAACAGCAGAAACGGGGGGGGGGGGACCAAAAGAGGCAACGTAGTATGTCCCCAAATACAACCAAATTGCTTTAAAAGGGGGTGCAGAAACCAATTTAAAAAAACACCACCCCCAGTGGTCATCAAAAGAAAAACCGACACAGCGCTCAAAAATGGGCCTGGCCAAGGGGACTCTTCGGAAAAAGCTATTTGAAAAGCGGACAGCACTTTTTAAGGCGATTTGTCTTTAAGGAAAAGGCGTTTCAAATCTAAAGTGCAGTAGTGGTCTTGGATAACAGTTTAGACCTCCGTAAGAGGCCACTTTAAATTTGCATGCAGCGTTCAAACCACATGGCTTCTGTACAGAACACAATACAATAGTCTCTCAAAAGTGAAGGATGCCCATATTATATATCTTTGGTGAGAATGACTGCATTTCATTTTCGTGTACCTTCTACATTATGGTACTATGGCAAATTGATAAGACTACCACCATATTTGCTGTTTTTCATACTGATGCCCAGTCAGCATCCTTTGTCTTAGATTTTCCATTGATGCTGGCATTGCTGCTGCTCATGGTCAAGTCAATATTTGAGATTGTTCAGTCCCTCAAGTCCAGGGGTAGAATTCATTTTCTACCATATGATACTTGGTAAACAAACCAACTTCACTATGTAGACAATATGCATGTATTGTTTAATTACATAAATAATTGTTTCCTTAGAAATATTGAGCATGATCCAAGGAAATCCAGTGAAAATAGAAGGGGTGATGTCCCCCCTTTCACTGGATACATCCTGTATTGCCACAGTGTGCTTGAAAGGAATTGTTGGTTGGAGGCAGCTAGAGATGCCATGGAAGGGAAACTATGTTCTGGTGCTTGATCTCAGCCACAAGGTGGGGCAGAATGGGTAAGAACATTCACAGTTTCACATGTGTAAGAAATTGTGTGATGTACATTTTCAATAGGAATTTACCAAAGTTGTGTTCTCCAAACATAAAAATGAAGAGAAAAATTGTATCTTATTCTTTTATAAAATTCTAAATTCAGTTCATAAAAGCAAAATCAAACAAAACTGTACATTTTAAAAAGTTCATACCTATATGCATACATTTGAAACAGCATATACAAAAATATACATATTTTTTATTTGTTTGTTTTATTCATAGACCTCCTTTCTCCCAATAAGTGGGAGAACTTACTGACTGACTGACTGACTGACTAAATAAGTAAGTAAGTAAGTAAGTAAATAAATGTGGGCAAATCATTTGCAAAATTAGGCAATTTTTGAAAAAGAAATCTGCACATCAAAGTGTGTGATTTATGAAAGGACAGCATATTGTTTTCACTGTGCACAGAGGCATTTGAAAATCAGAATCTAGTGGAGTACCAAAAGAGCCTGAACTTAAAAGTGGAAAAATAAGAACTTGAGCAAAATTGAACTTGACGGACATGGCCATCCCTCTTTATATAGAACAAGCAAGATTGCATAATATCATTTGCTCGGAAAATCATTATCCAGATTGCAGTAGTCTGTCAAGAAGAGAAGCTCTTTTGATCAGATAGGCTGGCTCTGCTGCAAAGCCACAACTAGACTCTTTGCTTAGTGGTCTGAACTCAAGCTCGGTTAATCATCATGAAGGCCCAAAGCCTGGAATCTCAGACTCACTAGAAAAGCCCACTTTTATCCCCCTCCTTTTTGCTCATGTCTTCCCTGTGTCTGCTGCTCGTTTTTCTTTGTAGGCTGTAATATGTGTTTAACATATATCTTAATTATTTGATTACAATGGCGTAATTATATAATTGTAACGTATTGTGTGTGCTGGCAGGAAGGAGCCTGGAGACGCTCACAGAGCGACAATGGGTAAACAGGATAATAACAACATTGAGAGGGAAAATAAATGCAATGAGGGAGGCTAATTTAGAAGCATTTAAGGAAATGGCTGTTTTGGGAAAGAAAAGTGGCAACAAGGTTGTCCCGTTTTTCACACCCTTCGGCCTAAGTGACCAAAATAAGGCACGGAGAACTTCTATCACATCTGAAATATTTCAGAATGAAGGACCATATGCCTCTACTGGATCTTGCTTCCAGTAACCTGGGACAGTCTTGGGTAGAACCATGTTCATGCACAGTCACAGAAAGCCATATTGGATCCCCCCCTTTGAACAGGGAGCCTTAAAGATCCTGTTGGAGCTTGAAGCAGTTCATAAGAGTATACAATAATTGTATACTACTTCTGCTCCTATGCACAGTTAGAGTGTATTTCCCCAGCCCTTCGTTTTTCCACCAGTATGCAATTCATGCAGGTGCTATTGTTGTGAGATGGACCTTTCCTTATTAGAGGACAACAGAAATATTTTCAAAGAGGCTGCTGTGTTAGTTCATTGCAGCAAAAACAACCAAATTCTGTAGTACCATAAAGAATGCTAGGTGTTACTTGACTTCACTTTCCAAAGCCTCTTGCCCATGAAAGCCTGTCTGTCTGTTTGTTTTTAAAGTTGCTAGAAGACAATTGTTTTTATAATGATAGAGAAAAAAATGAAGCCAGTAATGGAACAAGAATATTTTATGAGTAAAAAGCTTTCTTTTTCATTTTTAAAAAAAGCTAATTGGTGTGGATGACTTGAACAGATTCCTCCACTGACAAAAATGATTTAACCCTTTCAGTAATGTACTAAATATGTAAATTGACATCAGTTTACTGTATATCCTTGCAGTAGTGAAAGGGGTTAAGTATACATTTGTAGACAACATGTAAGTACACATTTGAAATGGGCCAATTCTTCTATATGTATTTTTCAAAGTGGACACAATTGGAGGGTGTCTACAAAGATAGACACACTAGAGTTGCAAAATTTATACACTGATCATTATTTATATAATCTGCTAGCAATGAAGAATCTATGGGAACATCAGGTAGAGAAGGTGTCAGAATACAACCAAATAAGATCTTCTGGGACTTCAAAGTGACAGTCACTTTGAGCAGATTATACCAGACATAGTAGTGAAAGAACAATGAAATGTCTGTGTAATTGACATTGCAATTCCACGTGATGCCAGAGTCAACAGTAAATAATTGGAAAAAATTAATTAACAAAATACAGAAACCTGGCAATATCAATAGCTCACTTGTGGATGAAACATATTTCAGTGGTCCTCATAGGGTATTTGTACACGACCCCTAAACTCCGCAGCAAATGGCTGCCAGCTCCGGAGCTTACAATTGTTTCCCCACCAGCTCCTGCATTCTTTTGTCCCTTTTTTTCTCCCTCCCCTCACGCAGACAGGAGCAAGGAAGTGCGGAGGGGTGGGGATGCAGGAAGAGCAATGAACCCCCAAGATCTCTGGTCTGAATTTAAGTGGCCAGCAGATCTTAGGGGTTGTGTAAAAAGGCCCATAGTCACTGGGGCATCTGCGGATGATAAAGATACAGACATGAGAAGTATCTGAGTTTTTGAACTACAGTTCCGATAACTGCACATCTAGAAAGGCCAATACTCATGTAAGGTATATGTTTCATGCAGCTGCAGCCCAAAAAGTAACCATGTCCCACCTCTGAGCAGAGTTTATAATACTGTACATCTCTAAAGGTAAATTGGGAAAAAATCCTATACCTTTTCTTACTCCCTTATCAGAGCAAAGTAATATGAACTAGGCTGATATTTCAGAAGTTGTGTTTTGTGTATCTTGTAGGTATCAATGGAAGCAAGATTCTTATCAAAACAAGGAATATCTGCCATTCACTTGACCCTCCTGATCACTCTACCAGTATAGGTGGTAGAAGATCATTACTAGAAATCTTATCTAACTTTATTATTTTCACTTCTGAAGGGCTAACAAGAGTTTTATCAGGATATTTACAATCCAAACACAGGCGGCTCAAGTGACAAAAGGGAGGTCTGATCTCCAAGGATAGGAAGACAATGCCGCCTTGAGGATGAAGAGATGGATCTTATTATTGAAAATGGTTCAGCTGGCTGGGAAACCGGCAAACAAGCCCAGGCAATTGTTCAAATGGGAAGCTCAGGAGGAGCGAGAAAGACAAAATGAAAAGGCGATCATATCAAACCGCATGGTTTGCTGAAAGAGAAATTTGTTTCAATAAATCTTTTATGAGTGTTTCCCCCATCCACTCTCTTTCACACTTGAAGATGAAATGTAGACCGTTGCCAGTTACTGATGGGTCAGGAGCATTTCTGCGAGTAAGCAGGAACTCCAGGGAGCTTGGGGGCAAGATGTGCACAAAGGCAATTTAAGGAACAGTGTTGAATTTAAAGACAATTGTTGCCTAGGTGGCTGAACAGAGCTTAGAGAGACCATGTCTGAACTGGGTCCTCCTGCATTCTGTGGATAATAACTCTGCAGTCCAGTGATAGCAGACAAAAGATGGAGTACAGGCCAAAGTATGAAGCTGGGACTCTAAGGACACCTCTTTTTATGCCATCTCAATGTGTCAACTTAAAGGTATTACCATTATTTGTGCACATGATAGGAATATATGTTGAAAGAATAATACAAGATACCAGGAATCACTTTCAGAGCTCATGATATGTGTGTTTTCCCATATGTTGCTTTCAGTATCCCCTCAAGTTTCCTCTCAAATCATTTTCAAATTCTGATCCAGTATAACATTACCGAAGCGAACTAGATTGTTTCCTTTCTGTTTCCAAGGGTCCCTATGAATAGGTATTTGAATGAATGCTGCAGGGTGGATAAGGGTAATTGAAGCTCTCTGAAATAGAAGTCTAAGACTCCCCGCTAGGACCTTTCACATGTACTGCTGTGAAGCCAGCTGTCACTGTTCTTGTGTCTGTGCACCTGGATTTTGCTGCTTAAATGTACATTACATATCTTTCTGTTGAAACTCATTTTCTACATGCCGGTCCAGTTTTCAGATCAAACAGCAACAAAAAAGCCTTTGAGTAATACTGGTCCAAGGAAAGAACTTCATTGAAATGATGAGGAAATCTTACTGGCTTGTCAACCAGCTACAAATCTACCTAAGAGCACAGTTGGCTAACCCACAATATGCCTGTCTGGTCATAAAAATATCAGGAAGAATTCGGTCAACTTGATTCTAACTTACAATAGCTAGTCTTCCTGACCATCTCTAAAGGTAAATTGGGAGCTGAACGGGGGTCTCTCTCAAGTGGATCTTCCCCGGTGGGCTGCAGGCTCTGGGGCGGAGGGCGGCGGTATACAAATACTTTTTTTCTCTTCTATGAGGATTTGCCCTTATTTTCATTACATATAGATGTCCTTTTAATTCTTATCTCATTTGAAAGCTCCTTATGCAGACATCCCACTTTTTATAAATGTCTCAAAAAATTTTCTCACAAAAATTCCCTGCAGTACCTGCTTATTGACCTGTTCTAGAACTCTCATTCTTCATACACTTTTCTTCGAATTTTTCAGCGCATGAGACCTCATTCAGTACCCATGAAACTTATTGAGATCACCTTCCCTAAAGTTCAAAGCCCATTATACTACTCTCAGTTCTAACTTTTCAACATATACAAATCCCAAAAGGCTTATACTTACCCTCTCATTTTCCACCTTACAGACTAGTTCCTCCCTATGACATCCTTTCAAATATTTAAACATAGCTATCATATCCCCCCCTCAGCCTTCTTTTTGAAAGGCTAAACATTCCCAGTTCCCTAAGCCGCTCCTCGTAAGACATTTCTTCCAGACCTTCAGCCATCCTGGTCGCCCTCCTCTCAGAGCTCACTTCCTCTCAGAGCTCACTCTCAGCTCCATATCTGCTCCATCTAGTACAATGAGTTTGGAGTGAAACACCCAAACAAGTAGTTCAGACAAATAACCATCCTAAAACTGACAGAAAAGTCCTTACTCTTTTTTGTTTCTTCCACAAATCCAGCAAAATGCTCCTGTTTGTTCAGTCTTTTATGAGCTCCTACACATGAACTTACAGGGACTCGGAATGCGTAGAATGCTGTGTAGTACAATGGTTCTCAAACTTGGGTCTCCAGATGTTCTTGAACTAAACTCCCAGAAGCCTTTAACACTAGGGGTGTGGCCCAGGATTTCTGGAACTTGCAGTCCAAGATCATCTGGGAACCCAAGGTTGGGGATTACTGCTCTAGTAGGTCAATCAATACAGGTGTTAATGTATGTTCCTATACCCATCCATCAATACAAGGGATTATCAGCACTTTCCAAACAGCTCTTCTGGTGGAGATGGCAGCTGCTGACACACATCTGATGCTGGAACTGTGAAATGATTCAATAAGTCTTTATACAGCAGAATTTTTGTTGTGATTTTCTGTTTTTTACCATCTGCTGCTTCTAGCTGATTGATTTATTTGCTGTTTCTGATTTGATGTATATAGACTTTGTTTATGTTTTATTGCACACTCCCCAGGGAGTTGTTCTTATAAGGTTACTAGTAAATCTTTAAAATAAATTGATAGCTAAAAAAGGAACAAGTGTAGCAGTACTCTGGACATTTCTCAGATTATTGTGAAAAACATTAAAGTAAGTTGGGCAACTTCAGTGGGGCTGGGGCTGTGGCCAATTATATGATAAGACACTTTGCATACCTTGCTGCTCAGGGCTTCCGGATTTACAGTCGACTGCGGAAACCTATTGAAAGCAATTCAGACATGCTTCAATGGCTTCCATGTTCTTTAATAAATGCAGGTGCAATAGCATGGTGGTTTAGATAACTGTGGAGACAGGGGTTAAGAATTTGGGACCCCACTGTGCCTCTTGTGAGTAGAGTCAGTTTGTGTAGCCTTGTGCAAACTCCACAATCCCAGTATGCCCCCAGAAAAAGGGAATTGTAAACCACTTTTGAATACACTCTAGATAGGAAACCTTGTCCTATAAGTCAAAATTAATTTGATGATGATGATGATGATGATGATGATGATGATGATGATGATGATGATGATGATGATGATGATGATGATGATGATGATTGCACATGCTTTAAGGACCACTCCAATTCTGCAGTGTGATTTGTCACTGAAGTTTGGTGTTACATTTAGAGATGGGCACGAAACAACCATTTTTTGTTACCGTTCTCCGTTATTCGTTCCGTTAGGTAACGGAACGACTAACGGAGAATGGTGTAATTTAGAAACGAACCGAACAGAACCAGAACAAATGAGTTCTGTTCTGTTCTGTTCGTTCCTCCCTCCTGGCGATGACAGCCCAGCTGTCATCGCCAGCAGTGGGGGAGGATTGAGAGAGCCCTGTTCTCGCCTCCGCAAGTGGACGCCAGGCCACGGCTATCCCAGTCTCCAATCTCCGCAGCAAGGGGCTGACAGCTGGCTCAGCTGTCACATCCCCGCTGCAGAGATCAGATCGCTCAGCCACCTCTCGCCCCCCTCCGCCCCACAGTGTGACAGCCCACCGGGCTATCATGCTCTGGGGCAGAGAAGGAAGGGGCTGCATGATCTGGTCTCCGCGCAGAGCCCAGATGGGAGCCCCCTCTCACCGCCCTCCACCCCACAGCCTGACAGCCCACCAGTGGGATGCCAGGCTCCGGGGTGGAGTACAGAAGGAAGGGGCTGTGATCCGGTGTCCGCAGTGTGGAATACTGATCATAGCCCCCTCCCGATCAGCCTCTGCCTTCCCTGTGCCGGATGACAGCACTGGGTGCTGTCATGGCCCGCGCGGGGAAGGTGGGACCCCCGTTCAGCCCCTCTGCATGCAGAGGAGCTGAACGGGGGTCTCTCTCAAGTGGATCTTCCCCGGTGGGCTGCAGGCTCTGGGGCGGCGGGCGGCGGGAGGGGACTCCAATCAAGCCTCTGTGCACGGAGACCAGATCGGAGCCCCTTCCTTCCCGACTCTGCCCAGAGCCTGCAGCCCACCAGGTTGTCAGCCTGTGGGGCAGAGAGCACTGAGAGGGGGCTTTGATCCGGTCTCCGTGTGCAGAGACCGGATCGGAGCCCCTTCCTTCTCAACTCTGGCTCTGGGGCTGCGAGACCATGACTCCATCTTCTCTGCCCCGGGTGGCGGCTGGGCAGCTGTCACCCAGGTCGGAGGAGATTGGCTGAGCCTCGCCGGGCATGCGTGCATTCAGGCCTGCGGGGCAGGCTCCTCGCCTCTGAAAGGGATCTTTCCCACCCGTGCTCTCTCCCCCACTTCCCCCCTCCTGAAGCCAGCGCTCAGTAGCTGCTGGGTGCTAGCTTCGGGAGGGGAAAAGATTTCAAAAGCCTGCTCTCTCCTCCCACCGGATGGGGTGGGGGGAAAGCGGGCTTTTAAAATCTCCCCCCAGCCTCAGGCACTGGAGCCGCCGGCAAGCCTGGGCAGGAGAATAGTCCCACAGCCATGGGAGCACTCTCCTGGCCGGCTTAACGGTGGCTCCGGTGGAGCCCCAGCCTGGAACGACTCCCCGCGGATGTGAGAGGGTTCTCCCAGGAGGCTTGCCGCCGCCTCTGGAGGTGCCCAGCCCTGGGAAGGCTCCCCGCAGCTGCGGGAACAATTTCCTGGCAGGTGCCGAAAAATGGCACCCAACAAACGAAGCGGGCCCCTGGAGTCCGAAAAATGGTAATGGAACGAAGAGGACCCCAGGGCCTGAATAACGAGCACTAAACACCATGTTGGCGTTTCCTGCCAATCTCTAGTTACATTTTTCAGGACCACTGTGAACAGAAAAAAAATACATTGGAGGGATCCACTTGATGCCTAGAGGTCAAATATCCATTTGACTTCTAAACTGGCCAATTATTCAGTGGACTCCTGCCCACATATATTGATAAGGAAGACCCACTGTATTCAGTACAGTAGGTAGGATGGGACTACATCCTGAAAATTTTGTGGATTCTTCTGATGATTGCTAGTCCACACAGCAAAGCAGAGTCATACTTACTGGCATAACAACTGTGACTGAAGAAGAGTCAATACCCAGAGATATCCATACTTGTACATAGTCTTCTAACCACTGGCAAGTGGCAAGTCTCACCAGCACAAACTAGCATAGTCAGCATGGAACACTGAGAATGTCATTTCAGATAAAACTGGACAGCCACAGCATTGCTTCCTCCCCAGTCTTGTGAAAGCTACTGTCCAACAATATGTTGAGAACCAAGTATTATTGTCATGAGGAAAAGTACAAAAAACTGTTCATGTCACCATTTTGGAGGCTCTCACTTCAGAATGCTGTGAACATTCAGGTCTGCTTTTAAACAGTAAAGCACTCCACTTTATTTATTTATTTATTTATTTATTTATTAGATTTCTATACTGTGCCACCTAGCCTGAAGGCTACGCTGGGTTGTTTACAACAAAAGGAACACAAATTATATGGTATATGAATATAAAAAATACAAAATCATACAAATAAAGAAAACAAGCATATAACAACTAATGTGGATTAGAGATGAGCACAAAACGCCAAAATGGCATTTCATGCTCGTTATTCAGGCCCTGGGGCCCACTTCGGGTCATTTCTGTTTTTCGGGCCCCAGGGGCCTGCTCCGTTTTTCGGGTGTTGTTTTTCGGCACCTGGTGGGAAAGCATTCCTGTGGCTGCGGGGAGCCCTCCCAGGGCCGGGTGCCGCCAGAGCCGCTGGCAAGCCGGCCAGGAGAAAAGTCTCGCACCATGGGAGCACTCTCCTGGCCGGCTTGATGGTGCCAGCGGTGTCCAGGAGGGCTGGGGGGGGGAGATTTAAAAAGCCCGCTCTTCCCCCACCCCATCAGGTGGGAGGAGAGAGTGGGCTTTTTAAATCTTCTCCCCTCCCGAAGCTAGCACAAAGTGGCTACTGGGCGCTGGCTCTGGGAGGGGGGAAGTGGGGGAAAGAGCATGGGCGGGGAAGATCCCTTTCAGACCCCCCTTTGCCCCTCTGCACGCAGAAGGGGGGACTCAGCTTCCCTGCGAGGCTCAGCCGATCCCGGTGTGTATGGTGGGGGGTTGTCCCCAGTCGCTCACCACCCACTTAGTGGCAGCGTTTCCTCCTAGGTGCTGCTGCTGCTGCTTCTGCACAATGGGCTGTCCATCGCAGCTCTTCCTGGCCGGCCGGGGCGGCTCTGCGGGTCGGTCGGTGCAGTGGGGCTCCACCCCGTGGGCACGCTGGCTGGCTGGCTGCTGGCTGGAGCCTGGCAGGTCGGGGCAGAGCGAGTGAGCGAGGGGGCATGGCGCTTCCACCCCACGCCCCATCCGCCACCCTGGGGGAGGCTCCTTGGAGGCGCTCTGCCTCTGCTAGTGTGAACGGCGAGGAGCCTGCCCCACAGACCTGAATGCCAGCCCTCCGGGGAAGGGCCCCCTTTGGAGCACGAGATGGTCGTGGCGGGGGGTTGCTGGACTTTGTAGTCCCTGGAGGACAACATTTTTTGGGGGAAGCCAGAAGACTGGACCAGGAAGCCGGAAGCCGGAAGACTGGACCAGGAAGGCCAGCACCAGGTAGGTCATTCATCACGCGGGCCTTAACGAAAATGAACAGAACCTAAGAAAATTTTCTTGGTTCTGTTCTGTTCGAGCCTGCCCCATCGCAATGGCTGTTATTCATTCCGTTATGTAATGGAACCAATAACGGATAACGGTAACGAAAAAATGGTCGTTTCGTGCCCATCTCTAACATGGATCATAAACACAATCCTTATTAATAGAAAATACAAGATATAGAAACAACCAAAATGGCATAGCCAAAGAGAACAAACCAGAGACAGAGAGAAAAGCATTTTCAGACATTGCCATTTCAAAGTAAGAATCCAGGAAAGCTAACGTATAGAATTAGTTTTTTATTGATGTTTAAAGATTTGGATGAGGGAGCTAGGCAAGTTTCAGGGGACGACTTGTTCCACAAGTGAGATATGACAACAGACAAGGCCTAATTCATCATTGATACTTTTTGGGCCTCCTTCAGTCTCAGTGCCATCAAGCACCCAGCCTGAGAGAAATGAGTGGTCTGAACAGTTCTCTGTGGGAGAAGCCACTCTGACAGATAACAAGGACCCAAACCATTTAGGGCCAGTATTCCTGCCAAGAAAACTCCATGGACATGGGGTCATGAAGAGTCAGTTACAACTGTAACAGCACAACACACACACGTCACATGTTATCATTAAAACTTTGACGTCAATGCTGAAGTGTATTGACAGCCAGTGTAGTGCGGCCAGGACAGGGGTAATATGATAATGGCTTCTTGTCTGTCAGTAATCTGGCTGCCGTATTCTGCACTAACTGAAACTTTCACATTAACTTCATAGGCAGCCCCTGATAGAGTGCACTGCAGTAGCCTAAACTTGAGATAACAAGTGCATGGACCATCTATAACCTTGCTGTTTTCCATAGATATGTGTCATTCTTGTGGCTCAAACTATTCCTATTAAAGGGCAAAGTGATTCTCAAACTTATGCATTGTGTTGTGTAGCATAATGTAAATTGTAAATTGGCCTGGCAACTTCTGAACAGGATTCTAATTGAGAATTCCAAATGAATCCACTGCAAAAGGTGATGTTTGAAAAAGGGATGTCTGTAGGTGGAAAGGTTAGTGTGATGTGCTGAAAGCTTTCTTTTGGCATCTGTGGATGCTCTAGTATTTACCTGATGCCTTGACTGGTCACCTCTAAGTTCCTTTTGTAATCAACATCATCAAGGTTTTTCCACTATCAATTGTTTCTCATTGCTGCATTGCTTATTGAACATAATGTGTGGCTATAGCAACACATGGTTCTTTTCAACTGAACCTGTTTAACAAAGCATCTTCATACTTGACCAGAGGCACATTTCTTATCGTACCACCCCGACCTTCATTTCCTGCTCTCATATATATTTAATAATTTCTTCTTTTTTCAATGGTATGCAGAAATCATTATTCAGCAAAAGCAAGAAAGCAAATTCCTTTCAGTATCACCCTTAATTAACCACCACTGCATTACTGTCTATTACTTAACTATTTGGAATCTAAACAAACAGAGAGAATCCGACAGCCCTAGCTACATTCCTTGTTTCCCTCAACAGCCAGCTAGCCAGCCAGCCATGACCAGATAAGAAGAAATGGAATTCCTTATCTCTCATTTAAAAAAAAATGCAAAAGGTCAAGGTTAGTAGGAACAGAGGCAGCCCTCCAAAACAGCAAAATACAAAAACAAAAATCAAATCGCTATGGCAACTACATGGTGCATCATGGGAAGCCAGGAGAAGATGGGCTTTTTCTGTTCTTGGAGCAATCTTTCCACTTCGTTACCCATTTGATCAAGTATCTCTGCGTTGGGCTGAGTGTATATCTGTGTCACGGAGCAGTGGAGATGATTCAAATGCATATTGACCCTTTTAGTGAGATCTGGAGTTCCTTGTGGGAGTTTCAGCATCCTTCCGTCTTTCCCTTTCTCTCTCATCTCCTATTCACATGACCTCGCTCTCCCTTGACCTTCTCATCAAACAGGGTGTAACTAACTGTTGAGCTATGAAGGGTGTGTTAAAAATGGGTGGGGGAATCACTTCAGCAGCAGTGTGGCAGTCAAGACCCCAGCTGTCAGGGCTGTAATTCTGTGAGGAAGATTAATGATTGTTCTAAGAGAAAAAATAAAATAAAATAAAATAAAAATGGAAAGAGGATAAAAAGGGGGGGGGAGAGAGGCAGATTGACTTGGCTTTAATTCCTTTTTAATTTCCTATAGATGAACAGGTCTGCCTTGCACAGTAATTGGCAAAAAGCTTAAACTTGAGTAGTTCTACTTTGACAGAAGGAAAGGAGAGGATTAGTGAAACAGGGGTGGAAAAGAGAGTGGAAAAATGTCACTAGGATTTAAACATACCTAGCTATGTTTTTTTTTAATGCCTTGTGGCTAATACAGGATAAAACTATTCAGCCCAAAAGATTAATTCGGGATCATTATTTCTTTGACAAACAAGCTTTCATCATTGAAAAATATTTGAGGTCAGAATGTAGGGGGAATCTGTACAATCATAAATTCTCCCTGTTCTGCTCTTATGTACTCCACATTCTATGAGTTAATGCCCTGCTCTGTAAGCAAGCTAATTTGGGGAGAATACCATCTAATCTTTGCCTGGAGACACAATACCACATTAATTCATCCTTGTGTTCATGTATTCATGACATTTATGCCCCATTATAAGATGACCATTCAACTTGAAAGAAAAGACTATCTAGTGAAATAATTCACATGCACACTATATGTACAGGATCCTCATGGCACAGTGGCTAAAACTGCTGTACTGCATCCAAAACTGTGCTCATGACCTGGGGTTCAATCCTTGGGAGCCTGTTCAGGGTTGATGTAGTCTTATGCTTGTGAGTAGAGATGGGCACGACTCAGAAAAAAAGTTTCGTTTTCGTTTTCGTTTTCGGCTAGAGTCTGAGTCGTTTCGTTTCCGTTTTCGTGGACTAATTTCAAAATTTTTCGTTTTCGTTTCGTTACGTAACGAAAACGAAAAAACGAAAACGAAAACGAAAAATTTTTCGTTTCTCCCCATTTAGCTCAATTGAGTGCTTTTCCAGTAACGAAAAACGAAAATTGGCTCGAAATTAGTCGTTTCGTTTCCGTTTTCGGTCCAGGTTGGTGCCGATTTTCGTTTTCGTTTCGTTTCCGTAACAAAAACGAAAAACGAAAACGAAAACGAAAATACCGCTAAGTCGTGCCCATCTCTACTTGTGAGGTTGGTAAAATGATTATCCAGCTTGCTGGTGGTGGTGGTGTGTGTGTGTGGGGGGGGGAATTGTATAGCCTGCACAATTAAATTATTAAGTTGTAAACCACCCAGAGAGTGCTTTAAGCACTATGGGACTGTGCAAAAGCAGCACACTTTGCTTTTTTGCTTTATATGTAAAGTAGCCATATTCTAGAAGAAATTAATATGAAAAGGAATTATTTTGCACACTAAAAAGGATCCAGATCAATTCATGCGAGTGATCTGGATCTGAACATTAACATAGGATGAGGATGCAGTGGTATAGCTAGAATTTGGAGCAAGACAAAGTCAGTTTTTGTGCCTTCTCCTCCCCCTCCAATTGTGTCTCACCCACCAAGCAAGGGAGGCAGATCCTGGGGGGACAGTGGGGGAGGGGAAGAAGTGTCTTTCCTCCTCATGCCCTTATTGTGGGTCTCCTTTCCAGTTAAGGCTATCCTGTGCAAACTGCACAGCGTGTTGATAGCACAAAGCAGGTGATTGTTTTTTCAAGCATCACCTCCATAGCATGCTCCCCCCTCCTCCTTTCCCCTGCCTAAGGCTTGATTATTGTTAGCCCAAGGAAAGGAGGAGAGGGAAGCAGGCAATGGGATTTTTTTCCAAGCAGCACCTCCATTGCATGCTTCCCTCTCCTCCTTTCCCCTGGGGTAGCGATTGCCAAGCCTTAGCAGGGTGGGGGGAAGGAGGAGGGGGGAGCAATCAAGGGAGGTGCTGCTTGAAAAAGAAACACCTCCTTCCCTCTCCTCCTTTTCCCCCGGCTAAGGATCACCAAGCCTTAGCAGACAAAAGGACTGCTGGCAGGAGGTTGCTTGACTTCCTCCTCCTGCTCCCCCTCTAAGTAGCTCCCAGATTGCTGTGCACCCCGAGCCAAATGCACTCTTCCACCCCACCCCACCCTAGTTACACCAGTGTGAGGATGATGAGGTGAATATTTTTGAAGTTCCTTCACTGTTGATTTATCTTTAATTTCTCTTTTCCTGTCTGGTTTTCTGCCACAATCTTGTACCTTAGTATTATATCTTTTGTCATTTTATAGGCTTGGACCTGAGTTTTTTCCTATGATTTATTGTTGCTGATTTGTTTTATTGTCTTCTGCACTGCTTATTTCATTGTTCATTTTTTCGCTTACTTTATAGTGTTCGCCACCCTGAGTTCCTTGGTGAAAATTGGGCAACATATAAATACAAAGTTAATAATAATAATAATAATAATAATAATAATAATAATAATAATAATA
>JAHTLZ010000379.1:23341747-23377772 GCA_023846285.1 Phrynocephalus versicolor | reverse complement strand
TAGATAGATAGATAGATAGATAGATAGATAGATAGATAGATAGATAGATAGATAGATAGATAGATAGATAGATAGATAGATAGATGATTGTAGGCCACCTTGAACACTATCTCACAGTTGAAAGATGGAGTATACTATGATAAATACTGAAGATGTTGTAGGAGGTGATCTATAAACAGTTTTTCTACTCAATTACTCACACATGCGTGTGTGCACACACACCACTGTCTTTTAATATGAGTGGTCATCTTGAGAGCTGCATCGTGTGTGTGTGTGTGTGTGTGTGTGTGTGTGTGTGTGTGTGTAATTTGTTTCCCTCCCCCAAGCCCTGTGTGCCAGCTGATTGACTTTTTAAACCTTTTCCCCCTCCCCCAAGCTCTGGGCTCTAGCTGACTGGCCCTGGGCTTGGGGGAGGGGAAAAGGATTTAAAAGCCTGCCATTTCCCCACACCCAATCAGGTGTGTGGGGGGGGAAGGGTGGGCTTTTAAAACTGTTTTTTCCCTGCAGAAGCCACCACTGATCAGCTGGAGCACAGGATTTTGGTGGTGGAAGGGGTGGGCTTTTAAAACTTTTTTTCCAACGAAGCCCCATGCTCCAGCTGATCGGACGCATGGGGGGGGGGACGCCAGCTTTCCCCCATAGGAATGCATTGCTTCAATGCATTCGTATTGGAAAACAAAAAAAATAACAACGAAGTGAACGAAACAGAAATTTCCATTTCGTTTCATTTCATTTTTCTTTGATAGGTCCATTCGTTATTTGTTTCATTCTGTGATCCTTTACTGATGTTTTAGTATCCTTCTTCTATTAAGGGCTGCATGTACTTTTTTTCCTAATCCATTCTTTTTGGCACACCTGTCAGGCAAGAAACTATAGACTACAACAATTGCAATTAGTTTTATTTTGTTTTCTTTATTGATTTGAATAAAATATAAAATAAAAATGAGACTCCCTATTAAAAAGAAGCAATTACTTGTATGAAAACATGTTGACGTTGATATGTAAATGCTATCATTGCCTCTGGTGCACATATTTATTTTGATTTGTCAGTGGATATCTTTGGTAGAAGAGGTTTTGCAGACTTGAGAGCAAAATGAAAGCCTGCCAGCAGAGATTACAGTGGGAAGAGTATATTGTGCACCCCAAAACTAACAAAAGCTTTGTCCTACTTTCTACAGGAGAAAATCCTGCAGCCCTTTTCTGTTTAGGTAAAACTACATTCACCATGGGATATTGTTTTATCATTGCTGCTTGCTGTGCAACATAATAAGCATCTGTCAAGAATGGTATAGTAGTAATGAATCATGCTCTGATACTAAAGGTTGGAGTCATTGACCCTTGAGGTTTCTCCATTACTATAATACTATGGATATAATGGTCTTGGACTACTTATTTATATACAAAGCCATTTTGTACATGATGATGTAATAAAATACAGCAGTGAGCAATGCTCCAGAGCTTAGCCAGATGATTAATCAATGCATGTTTCAACCACATTTAGCAGATTGCACTATACTTCTCCACTACATGAGAACCAATCTGGACATTATATATGGACAGGGAGGCTACAGCCTTGGTGTAGATATGGAATGTAGGTGAAAGATATGTGTGCCCTGACTTTTAATGGAAACCCAGTTGGACAATGTGCCCTAGCATTGACGATGGATGGGAGCAGGGGATATATACAAGCTGTGGAAGTTTATCTTGTTGAGCAACCCTTCATATCACATGTATGACAATTGCCCTTGCCTTCAGCTCAAAATAATGCAGATTCCTGAGGTGATGTGAGTAATTCTGGACTGCTTGTAAAACCTAAATCTGTTCTTCTCTGCTAGTTCTAGGGTAAGAAGTCCAAACTCCCAACCCACTTCCCAATTAAGCTTTTATTGTATAATTGCTCTGGACCATTCACAAATTTTAGAGGATACAGATGCCATAGCCATGATGGTATAGTGGATAGAGTATTGGACTAGGAGTCGGGACACCTAGGCTGTTATCTCACCTGGGGAAGATCCTGATCTTTGGAAGGTCCCGCTGTTCCTCTTCCTCCCATCACATGACTGAAGATGTGGGATAGCAGTTCCTAAGTACAAAGGTTTTTTAAGTGCAGTTCAGCCCCATGGCCAGTAGGTGGCACTGGGATTTTAAAAAAGGACCAGCTGACTGGTGCTAGGGGTAGGGAAAGTTAAAAAGCACAGCACCTGATGGGCCAGCTGCCTGGTGCTAGGAGGGTGGGGGAAATTTAAAAAACTAAAAAACAATGCCAGACCAGCCAGAGGACCAGCTGACTGGTGCTAGGGGTGGGGGTAAGTGAAAAAAAAAAAACAGCACCCAATCGGCCCCAGGAACAGCCGGTCAGTGCTATGAGAAAAAAAGAAAGAAAGAAAACCGGATCATCTATGCGGTCCCATGATGTCTGCCTCCTTAAAAGGTGGATTTTTTAAGTGAGGCAAAAAATTCCCTACCTCTCCGGTAAGACTTAGAAAGCTCGCTTAAGGCGACATTACCAAGTTTTCTCCCCCCGCCCAAAAAAAGCCCAGTGGCCGTGGGGACAGCATTTTTGGACACAGTTTATCTACAATTTTAATCTGCATTTAAAGGGGCATGGGATAGGGGCCTTAGATTCAAATCCCTACTTGGTCATGTGGAAACTCACAGAAGGGTAGTACTGGAAAATCACTCCATAAACATCTTGTGTGTTCTGTGGCAACAAGTTAGAACCAACTAAGATATTTAAGGCATTGGTTTACAAGTTCTGTTCCCCTACTAAATTTCCATAGCAGAGCAGGGATTTTAACCCTGTTCACCAGCATCTTACTCCCTCACTCTATATATATTACACAACATTGGAGATCCTTAAACATCTTATACACATGGAAATCCCTAGTAGTTTCTATAATTAGAAGAGATTTGATGACAAAGAACATGTCCTTATAGATATGTGGTTTCCATTTGTAATGCCTCTGTGGTTCCCCACTGCTTCATCCATTCTGTTCCACATTACAGAAGGAAAGAAATTAACAGAATTAATTTGAAGTGTATGTTTTGGGGTGCTGGGACCTGTCCATCTAAAAGCACCCTCATTTTTAAGCAGGGTCCTCCTGAATACTGTTGCAGTCTAAAGGAGGAGAAAAAAACTTTAGGAATTTGATTATTGATCTAATCTTCAGCTTTCTGACAATTGGTATATAATACAGTAGGACCCTGGTATCCGCTGGGGATTGGTTCCAGGCCTTCCCGTGGATAATGAAAACTGTGGATAAGAGAGAATGCCTGCCCACCCACCCCCAAACTGCTGTTTCCTGACAGTAGCTTGGTTTATGACTGCTGTTTTGAGACAGTAGCTTGCTTTATGGCCGCTGTTTGTAACAGTTGCTTGCTTTACAGCTGCTCTTTGTGACAATACCTTGCTTTAAAGCTTGCTTTGTGTTGGCTGAATTATTTAATTTTTTCCTCTGCCAACCGTGGGTAACTGAATCAGTGGATAATGAATCAGTTGATATGGAGGTCCTAATGTAGTCATGTGTGATCAAGTCAATTCTGACTTATGGTGACCGTTTTCATGATTTTCTATGTACTGAGTACTCAGAAGTGGTTTACCATCAGGGTCGGTGCTTCCATTAAGGCGAACTAGGCAGTTGCCTAGGGGGCCAAAATGGAGGGAGGGTGCTGGACAGCCTGCCGCCCCCGCTGCCCCCCCGCTGGCTACTGCTGTCTGTCCCCACACCGCCTGCCAGCCGCCCGTCACCACCCACCCATTGCTGCCCGCTGCTGCCCCCCGCCACCCCCGCGCCCATTGCCGCCCCCCACGCCCGCTGCCATCCCCCACCATCCCCTGCCCCACCCCCACCATCACCCTGCCCCCACCCTGCCTCCCTCCACCCCGCCACAACCCCCCCACCCCACCTGCCCCCGCCCTGCCCCCCACCACACCCCCTGCCCCCACCACATGCCCTGCCCCCCACCGCCCCATCCCTGCCACCTGCCCACCACCACCCCACCATCCCGCTCCCTGCCCCACCCACCCGCCCCTCACCTAGGGAGCAAAAAAACCTAGCACTGGCCCTGTTTACCATGGCTTTCTTCTGGTGACACACTTGGATTCAGCCACTTGCCCAAGGCCATGCGGGTTATACATATTGCAAATATATATATTGAGATATGTGTAGTATGGAGTGTGTAGTTTGAGATGATATATCTTTAGCAATCTTTACAGGGAGGAAAGTAGGGTATTAAAACAAATAAAAATAAATATTCTGAAGTTAACATTTGTGCATTTTATTTAAAAATGTTTCCATCCTAAATGGATGGGGTTACTTCATTTCTCAACTGTTTGAGCTAGATTTGTAGTATGTGCATGGATGGGGTTTTGCTCCTTATTGTGTTTCAGGAATGTTTGAATGTTTTAACTTGTTGCCCCTCACTGTCCTGCAGTCGGAATTTGATGAATAGGTTCTCTAAGCAAATAATTATCACATTTTCTTGACTTAAATATATTGCTGTCTCAGTTCTGGGAAACTGACAGCCTTGACACCTGGACCTTCTGCAATAAAAGATTAACAACTGCATATTTATTGTGTGGAAAAGAGAGATTACCGGGAGAAAATGGCATCTCGAGGCTATAAGCAATTTCAGCTTTAACATTTTGTGCTGGAGTTATTTCATAAGTAGATAATTTGCTTCCTTGCTATGTGTAACTTTAAAGGGCTCCAGTGACTTTTTGCCTCATTGTGGAAGAGATTCTCCAAATAGCAATTTCTGTCTGTGCATATACCAGCTTCCCAGAAACAACAATGCCTTCCCTATCAGATGATATTGCGGGGACACCCTCCCCCTTCTAAATCCACTGCTCTTTCCACCCCCTGAAACATTAATGCCATATTTGGGTAGGGTGTTTAGAATCCTTTCTTCTTCGCCTTTGAATGGATGGGATAACTTTGGATTGAGTATCAGACAACACTAGAATATCTGTGCCAAGCACAAGGCCTTCTGCTATCTGCCATGAAGGTTACGATGGCACATGTCCATCCCATCTGTAGGAGCTATTGCACTGACTGTGAAGTCTTAACTTTGACACTGATGATGGGAAGGCTGAAGAGAACAGGCTGCCTCAGGGAAATTATGAATACCTCCTGGATCCAGATCATGGGAGAATTTCTCTTTTAGATTATCAGTCTGATTATTCCCCTAACCCAGGGGTATCCAAAGTTTTTGCAAGAAAGGCCAGATTTGGCGAGGTGCAAATGTGTGGGGGCCAACCATTCAGCCGCATTTGGCCCCAGGCCAGACTTTGGAAAATCCTCTAGGACAGTGATGGCGAACCTATGGCATGGGTGCCAAAGTGGCACTTGGAGCCCTTTCTGTGGGCACCCAACATCACCCCTTCATAGCCACCTGTATACAGGTTAAATTGCTGTATTGGCACTTTGCAAAAAAAAAAAATTAGTGGGTTTTGAATAGCAGTTTGGGCATTTGTTCTCTAAAAGGTTCACCATCACTGCTCTAGGATGTGGAAGGAGGTGGGGAGGATGCTGCAGCAATGGAGCTGGGGGTGGGTAGGCTGGGGGGGGGCAGACAGAGGTAGGGAGGGCAGGCAAACCATAAAACTGCAAGCTGACGTCACCATTCAGAATGGGGAGCGGCCAGCTGGCAGGGATGCATGACAGGCTGAGACGGAGTGGAGAAGAGGCTCTGGGCCACTTGAAATTTGAAAACAGACTGCATTTAGCCCCCGGGCCTGACTTTGGATATGCCTGCCCTAGCTCCAAATAAATAACTTACTGGTTATTCCTTCTTTTCACTTTTTTGCCTCCTCTGTCCTCCTCCTTGTTGTCCTTTTAACTGATTGCTTACTTTTCCAATAACTTTCCCCAGCTACCTTCCCACTGGTTTACAGATATATACTGGCAAGGGCCTGCTGCCATGCAGCAGCATCTTAGCATCCTGTCTGGGAGATCTCATGATTTCACTAGATCTTGGTGCCTGGTGCTCTAGTGTACATGTGCTGTGTGCAAGATGTCAGTGGATTATGATGCACACTGACTATCCACAGGTCTTAGGAAAAGCTGGACTGTTTATTTTAATCTCTGTTATGGCAGCATCATGCTAATATCAGAATGAAACACAAACCCATATTTGGCTGTGGTTTTGTATCCACCCCTGCATCAACCTAAAGGGCAGATCATGAAAAAATGAAAGATGGATACCTTGAGGCCCTTTGCTTTCTTTTTGTCAACATTCATACCATTTTCATTGATAGTTATGCCATGTGTCAGGGAGAGGTGCGTATAGGCTGAGCTCAGAAGGATTTGCTTGCTGCTCTTCCTTTCCTGATTTCAGTGAAAAATATTGTAGATGGGTAGATTTAGATTCATTGTGCTATCCTGCAGATTGCTCATGAGTGTTAATGCTGTAGAATTCACTGTCTTATAGGGCAAAGAGTCAAATACTCTTATGGAAGGATTTTAGAGAGGACTAGATAATTTTATGACCAATAATAACATTTGTAATTATACATGCTACTATGAGATGAAAGTAATCAATTCTCATGTTTTAGGTCAAGGGCTGATTGGTATAAGGGTCAGAAAGGAGTTACTTCCTTCCATTTATGGAATTCTTTAATTGCTCAGATGCATTAAGATTCTTCATTTTACTATCCTCTGAGTTATGTGATGCTGCCTATTTCCAATATAAGCTAAGCTTCAAAGCTCCCCTAGATGGCAGATCCTTTGATTTACCAAATGTACCATCTTTCCTTTCCTTTCTTCCTTTTAAATACCAATGAGTTGTTTTTCTTTCCTTAATGAGAAATTGGCCCACTCATTCTGTAGTCACAGGAAAAAAAGAGCAAACCAGTCCGCTGCTGCAACATACTAAACAGGGGGAAAAATGCTTGCCTAGACATGCGCTTTCACACAACACAAGAGATTCTGCCCATAGCCAAAGGCTAGCTGCATAGCTCAATAGTTTAGATATGTGGCTGAGAAGCTAGAGGTTTCAAGTTTGATTTCCCACTGCACTTTAGGTGAGAACAGCCAGCCTGCTAGTACCCAGCTTGTGGTGGTGAGGCAATGTGTAGCCTGCATAAATAAATTGTAAACCACGCAGAGAGTGCTTTAAGTGTTATGGGTTGGTATATAAGCAGAACACTTTGCTTTTGCTTTGTAGCCATGGAGAAGCTGTACATTCTCTGGGTGCCCCCAAGGGGAAAAAAGAATTGTAAACCCCTTCTTATTTTTCTGTGCCTAGAAAACCCTGGAAAATATTGCCATGAGTCAACATTGGGAATGGGCATGAAATGAAAAATGAAATGCTGTTTTTTTGTTTCGTTATATAATGAAAAAAAATGAAATGAAACAATATAAGGAAGGAGCATTTTGTTACAAACAAAACAAAAAGGTCATTTTTCCACTGAAATGAACCTTTTCATCCTTACCTGCAGGGTAGTCACTACTGCTGCCCAGGAGAGGGAAGAGGAGGAGGTGGATCATCGTCACCGTCACAGCACTCCCCGCCTCCTCTCAGCCCGGCTTCCGGCCTCCTCTCGGCTGGGCGGGGGGTGGGGGGGTGACTGTCCTGGGTCCTAGAGGCAAGGGATTTGCTGAGTTGTCAATGCCCCCCCCCCGGTGATGACTGCACCATTTTAAAGGGGTCCAGCCCTTGACAGCTCAGCAGGAGCCCCCTAACAATGGTCAGGTGGGCAGCACAATCTCACAGAACTGCCCACCTGACCATTTTCAGAGGGCTCCTGCTGAGCTGTCATGAGCTGGACCCCTTTAATATTGGCCCAGTCAGCACCAGGGGCCCCTGGGGCTAGGTTGGCACCTTGGTTTTTTTAGTGCTGACCACACGGCCCAGGAGCTGGGTTGGCGCTTGTTCTTTTTTTAATTTTAATTTTTTAAAAAAGCCCCCAGCCTTGAGGCCAGCTCCCCACACCTTATTTTCTTTAAAAAAATTCCAGGGCTGACCACGAAGCCCCTGGGGCAGGTTCAGTGCTTGTTTGATTTATTTATTTATTTATTTATTTATTTATTTATTTATTTATTTATTTATTTATATTTTAGAGCGCCAACCACATGGCCCCAGGTGCCGGGTCAGTGCTAGTTTTTTATTTCCCCCCCCCAGCGCCAACCACACAGCCCCTGGGGCCAGGTCGGCACTTCCCCACCCCACCCCCAGGGCTGACCATGCAGTCCCTGGGGCCAGGTCGGTGCTTGTTTTATTTATCTTTTGTTTTGTTTTTTATTTTAGAGCGCTGAACATGCAGCCCCAGGGGCTGCGTCGGCACTTTTTTTTAAAAAATTAAATTTTATTTTAAAAAGCCCCTAGCTGGGGGCTTTTTGAGGTTCTGGCTTAAGGCCAACTCCTGCAGCTCTTTTTAAAAAAAAAATTCCAGCACCAACCACACAGCCCTGGGGCCACGTCGGCATTTTTTTTAAAAAAAAATTTTTATTTTTCACCACTGACTACGCAGCTCCAGGGGCCAGGTCGGCAGTTTTTTCTCTCCCCCCTCCGTGTCTACCATACAGCCCTTGGGACTTGTCAACACTTGTTTTATTTTTTATTTTTATTTATTATTTATTAAAGAGCGCTAACCATGCAGCCCCAAGGGCCGGTTGGGTGCTTGTTTTTTTATTTTTATTTTTCATTTTATTTCCAGCTGGGGGCTACATGGGATACAGGGTTACCTTCCCCATGGAGTTCCAGGACCAGCAGCACTGCGGCGATGCCAATGACAAGGTAGGAGGGGTAACGAAAAACGAAGCGAATGAAACGGAAATTTGTTTCATTTCGTTTTGTTTTTCTTTGATGAATTGGTTTGTTATTCGTTTCATTAGCTAACAAAATAAATAATGAATAATGAAATGAAATTCATGGAAGACACATTTAGGGAACACCTGGGAAAAACATATTTGTGAGTAGCATTGACTTACTGATTCTACCCTGAGTGTCTCTCCACGACCCCATCTAGAAACAGAATGGTTTTACAACTTTGCAATCTCTTTGGGTGACTCAAAGATCTGTAGCTTCACCTCCCTTGCCAATAGAACCCAGGTCAACCACTATCCTACAACCTGCTCTGGAACCTTAGTTGCCATGAGGAGTTTAGTATTCCTGAGAGTCAGAGGGCCAGGATGGGGGAATCTGTGACCCTCCAGACATTGATATGCTGAAACTCCTATTAACCCTCTCCAGAACAGGTGGAATTGGGAGATATTCCATTACCACAACTCTTCCTGGTCCTGATGCATTCTGTATTCTATTTTCTTTCAAAAAACACTATTCCAGTTCTCAGACTTTGATTCGGGTTTGCATTGAATAAGGAGGCTGGGATTTCCTCACACATTTTGGTCTCTAGGTGTCTCCATTGAGCAAGACATCACATTGTATGATTCTATGATTCTATAAGCAGCCAAGACTCTTGAGATATCATGAAGATGGAAGGAAGAAAAGAGGGAGTCATAGGGCTGCTGTGAAACTGCTGACCAGGTGCTATGTCAGGGCAATCAGGGAGGCTAAAAGATCTCATGCCTCCCTGAGAATTGGTGAGGCCTCAAATCACCAGACTGAATCAGGATGGTTCGGGACCTGTCCAATCCTGGTCAGCGGGGTCCTCCTCCTAGTGATTTCACTAGTGAGTCTTTCGCAGCCCATTTTAAATCTAAAATAGAGGCCATCCAGGCCTATCTGGTCTCTGGTTCCACTAGTCTATCCCTGAGAATCACTTGCACCGCACTCCCTCGGTCTCCCCAATGTGTGGAGTTTGGGCCTGTGATTCCAGCTGAGGCCCATGTTCCCTTGCTTTTAAAACAATTCAAAAGCCAAAATCAACATTTCCCCTTCTCCTTCAGCATCACTCACCCTGAGACATGTATGTGTCCCTTTCTGAAGACCCTGAGAAGGACAACACTTCCCTGGCTCAATGATTTAGGGATCTGGCTGTTCCCCACTGTGCCTCTTGAGAGTAGAGCCAGCCCTTGAGCAAGCCACATGGTCCCAAGGCTCCCCCAGAAGAAGGGAAGGATAAACCACTTCTGAGTATTCTCCATTTGGAAAAACTAGAAAAGAGTCATCTTAAGTCTGGATTCATCTGACAGCACATGATGAAGAAGCTATCTTATTGATTGATGGCCATGCTCTAAAATAGTACCCAATGTTCAGACATGGAAAGCATACATATTCTGAAAGGCCATTTCAATTAGTCACATATGTCATAGGTCCTTCGTCTTGTCTCACAAGAGATAAAGACTACTGCTTGTCTATTACTGGCATTTGTGAATTCAAAGATCTCCTAAATTGGCTCCAGAAAGGGATATTCCAGATAATCTGATGTTGCTGTTGTTAGGTGGTGTCAAGTCACCTCTGACTAATGGCAGCCCTAAGAATGAGAGAGCTCCACAATATCTTGTCATCAACTACCCTGCTCAGCTCTTGCTAACTCAAGGCTGTGGGTTTCTTTAAGGAGCCAAACCACCTTGTATCTTATTTTCCAGTTGTGTTCAACCTTTCCCAGCAATCATTGTCTGTTCCAGAGAACCTTGCCTTTTCATAATGTGGTGAAAGTATGGCAACCATTCAATGTGCTCTCTAATTTTTGTCCCTCCTGTCTTGTGCACATATACATGTAAGGCATCCGTGTTACTCTCTCCCTTCCCATGATGTCGTGACCAAAGCAAAAAAAAATGGCTGCAATGGGTGCACATGAGACAGGAAAAGCCCTGTGCAGAGGGGTGCAGAGGACTGCATGCACATGAACACAGGCCTTAGAGAGAACCTTGCATCTGATTATTTAAAAATATTATAAACAATCAACCAATACTCTCTATTATCCCTTTTGACTCCAGAGATCATTCAGTTTTGATTTGATCTAGGGCTTACTTGTTCATGTTTCTGGTAGTCTAGAGTACATACAACCCTCTCCTCCAGCATATTTCAGACAAGTCAATATTTTTTTCTGACAGCTTTTTGACTGAGCACCTTTTACACCAATCAATGGCAACTGGAAATACAAGAGCATGGATTATCATGAACTTAGTCTTCAGGGATATATCTTTACATTTGTTGAACTTTTTCAAAGTCCTTCTTCCTGCCTTTCCTAGTCCCAGTTGTATTCGGATATCCTGGCTGCAGTCTCCAATCTTCATCTTCTTCAATTTCTTCATTTCCAACATGAAACTTGTGAAGCTCTTCTGGACTCATGACTTTTATCTTCTTAATGTTCAACAGCAGTCTTGCTTTGGCATTTTCTTCTTTCACTTTCTGTAAAAGTGCTTTTAAGCCAGTGCTGCTTTCTGCCTGACTTGATGGCACTTTTCAATCAATCAATCAGCCTTTACTGGCATACATAAATTTAACAACACAAGTTCAGTATAAATTACAACAGTAATAATAAGATAACTCTTGACTTGATGGTATTATCTATACATGTGAAATTATTGATGTTTCTTCCATCCATTTTCACCACTGCTGCCCAGTAGCTGCCTTGAAGAGCCCTTGGTCACATGAGGAAAATATTCTCAAGTTATATGTTCTCCAGTTACAGTGGTACCTCTACTTAATAGCAACTCTACTTAAGAGCAATTTGACTTAAGAGTGGAAAACCGTTGGCGTTTTAACTGCTGCCTTACAAATTTTAGATGCAGTCTGATCTACTTACAATTTTTTGTAAATTTTTCATATTTTTATTTTATTTTATTTTATTTTATTTTATTTCGTAAGTAGAAGTACCACTGTATATGGCTGCCCTTTTCCTGGTCACATAATGCACAGTGAAGTTCAAACTATTTTTCCCTGCCAGCAGCATCACTGCAGTTCATTTTTGACTCCATGAACACTTTCTGATATTTTATACTTTGATTGTAGTAGTGTATTCCTTAATGGGCTCGCCCCTGTGCACAATCCACCCTGCTTCTTTTCTGAAGTGAAGTCTAAAATATTTCCACCATTACTGAGCCTCACATATTATTATTATTATTTTCCTGCACTGGGCAGTACATCAATGCATTGCTAAAAGTATAGCACAGCCAGGAATTTTTTTAAAAATGTCATATTAACAATTTACTGAACTGAGGATAGCTGTTATTAGAGGTGTGCAGGTGTGTGTGTGTGTGTGTGGGGTTTTACAGTCTAACCTTCCTAACTGCCTTGTGTAGTTGGCACCTGCTGCCCTTATTGACAAGAGTAGAGTATGGGGACAAATTCGAAAATGAACTGTGATATTGCCAATTCATTAAATACTTATTCTTTCACATTCATGCTATTCACAAGTTAATACAAAGGGGTGAATATTTACCTGTTTTTATTCATTCCCTTCATCTCCATAGGCAGAGACAGAAGGCTAACCTTCTTTCTCCATCAATGGACCACACAGTTTGTCCCTCCCTCTTCCCACTGCCCCCATCGCCTCTTTACCTTTGCTGCTGCTGCTGGTGACCAGGCCCCTGCTACAATCTTTGCAGGATGCATCTGCTGCCGCCACTGCTGCTATCTTTGCAAAGATTGTGGCTGCGTCTTCCCTTTGCCTTAAAGGAAGCTGCTGCCACCTTTGCAACTGGGCTGATATTGGCATGGGCGGGACCAGTTTCCCGTAGGCCCTTTGGGTGGTTCTTCCCCATCTCTAGTCAAGAATCTGCCTTTTTTGCATTTGTGGCCTCATTAAACAGAGGACACTTCTCAAAACTGAAAACCCCTTAGACATATAATGATATACTGATAAACTAAATTACTATTTTTTAAAAAAAATACTGAGGGGATAAATGAACAGTTGAGGGGAAAGAAAAAACAAACTGGCAACATTATGTAACCAGCTGTATCAATTCAAGTAGGAGGAAATAGGCTGGTGGTGGTAAATGTGTTTGGGACATTCATTCCATTATATATATCATGTGATCACAATCCAGTACAGCAGAAATATGGAAAGTATGGGGAGAACTACAAAACAGTGTCTTAGTCTGGAGGGAGCCTCAGCTGTGACCATTCTGCCTTGGGTGACCCTGCTGGCACTCTAGGCTTGCAATGGAGTCTAATCACCTCATGGCACTGCTTTCAGCTTCACTGACACTCTCAGACCCCTTCTCCATATTAAGGTGTGCATCCAAGGAGATACTCTGATAGAGGAGATTAAATAAATTAAGCAATTCAAGCCATTTCCCTTGGGGCATCATTCCTCAGACTCATAAATATCACTGTCAGGTGCCCCCCCCTCCTCCTCTCATGATATTCAGTGTAAATTTTCCCTTTCCTAATGTCATCCCATTAATCCTAATTATACAGCCTTCTACAACCTTTTACAACATTCCCTCCCCCTCTTCCATACTAAATCCAATCTCTGCCCAGACCTTCCAAATAGAAATTTTAAAGGAGCTGAAGGAAGCATGCAGCTCTCATTGATAGAGGTAGGTGGATTTGAGTTCAGGAGGGAGCAGTATTCCCCAAACCACGAGAAGTTACAAAAAAACAAGGTGTGAAAATTTGAGGCACAAGTTATCTAGAATTAAGCCAGTGGTGTCCAAACTTCAGCCCTCCAGATGTTTTGGAACACAACTCCCACAGTCATTTGTCATTGGCAATACAGGGTTGGAATTCTTAGAGTTGTGGTCCAAAACATCTGGAGAGCTGAAGTTTGGACACCCCTGAATTAAGCATTCTGTATTTTTTATTTTATTTATATCCCCCCCCAATCTAGCCAAAATTCACACTAGGTAGTTTACAAAGTGGGAACATAATACAACAATTACACCATGGTTGTTCAACTTCAAACAGGACGAGGTCTACTTTTTCTGGCCCAAAGTGCCTGAGGGCTACTACACTAAAACCTCTACTTATGAATTTTATCCATTCCGATCACATGCTCATAAATTAAAAATGTTTCTAAGCACAGCAGTAATTTCCCATAGGAACACAAGCAATTAATCCATTCTGGAGGGAACAGATTTCAATGCACCATGGCTCTTGAACTGCCCCACTCAACTGAGATAGTGGGCTGCCAGACCCATAACTTTGCTGGGGCAGTGATGGTCCTTGGGATGGGGGAGGGAGGGGTGGAGAACTTATTTCCTCACTTTTTTATTGATGGCCAGTGGGCTACTTTTGAACCCTTCACGGGCTACTGGTAGTCCACGGTCTACCTGTTGTGCAGGCCTGAATTACACAATATACAAAATACAATAACTAAATAAAATCAATGCAGTTATGGTTACATAACTAAATAAAAATACTGAATAAAAAAACCCAACAAATAACCAAAAATAAATCAAAAAGAAATAATGAAATGGTGGCAAAAATCTTAAATGATATGGAAAAATGACAGAAGAGGAACAGAATTTCAAAGACCAGATCAACAAGATATTTTTAATAGTTAGAGAATGCTTGTCTAAACAGCCAGGTCTTTACTTGTTTTTTAAAAATTTGCAGAGTGGATGCCAGACAGATATCAGAAGGCAGCTAGTTGTCCTGCGGGCTTCCTTCAGGGTCAGAACCCTCAGATGACCTGCCTGAGAGGAGCGAGTGCTGCAGGCAGTATTCCGTGGTAGGAGCCCTTCTGATAGATAGACTGTAACTAGAGATGGGCACGACCAGGAAATTTTTTTTTCGAGTTGTCGTTTTTCAGGACGGGTCCGTTTCGGCTCGTTTCCGTTTTTCGCGAAATTTTTCAAAAATTTGTTGTTTCGTCATGTCGTTTGTCGTTTGTCGTTACCGCCGCGATTTAACGCGACTTGACTTCCAGTTCCCAGAGCATGGGGTTAGGGGGTAAGGGCTAGGCTTAAGGTAATGGTACGGTTAAGGTTAGGGTGGGTTAGTGGGCTGTACCTCTGGGTGCCTCTGGCCCACTAAGAACACAGTGTACTGGCGTATGGGTTATGGTTAGGGTTAGGATTAGGCTTAAGCTTAGGGTTGGTGGGCTTTTAATGCCCTTTCTGGCACATCCAGAAGTCTCAGCAAAACCTGGCCATTCGATTGGTGGAATGGCTCCAAAAATTTGCATGGTCTTGTCCCATGGCCAGCCCATCATTGCGCGTGCACAGGTGTAAAAAAATAAAAATGAAATAAAATAAAATCAATGGAGACATTTTGTTGCAAGAAAAACCCACTGCTGCTACTATAAAAATCATGCAGTTAAAATACCTAATTTGCACATGTTTCTGTGGTGCTTTGGTGGGTTTTTGGACCACGATTTAAAAAAAAAAATATTGCGGTCGCCATTTTGGATCCCCCTGCACCGCATGGCAAATGGAGACGCCGAGGATGCCCCCTCCCAGCCTGGTACCAGCAGCCCAGGACAGGAGGAGTGGGAAGGCTGGAGTGCGGACCCCCCCTGAAACCACCCCTCTGGTAGGTGCCCTCAGGCAGCCATATTTTCACCTGCTTTTTTGGCTGGGAATCGGGGTTTTTTAATTTTTAAAACTTTTTTTCTGTGCTGCTTGGCATCGTGCGATCGCCGCAATGCCATGAACGACAACGACAAATCAGACCCAATTTATCTTTATCGGGTCGGGTTCGAACTGGACCGGAGTAATTGTCGTTCTCGTTCCTCGTTATGTAACGGAAACGACGAACGGTAACGGAAACGAGAATTTCGTCAAGTCGTGCCCATGTCTAACTGTAACTTTCTCATATCAACTGAGAAACTGTGAATGAAAAAGCAGCCCCATCTCAATAGTAAATACAGACACACAAGGAATGATGTCAACACAAATCATGCTAATTTAACATTTCAAATATTGTGCCTTTTAAAACAGAACCTTCTGTAATGGAAACCTCATTCAAATCGCAAACCTCCTGCATTACTAACATTGCTGATAAAAGCACTCTTTCCTTAGGTGAAATTATTGATTTCATTCGACTGTTTAAGTTTTCCAACTGCTAAACTTTAAAAATAAAGCCCGTTACCCAAAGGTTACTCTAAATTCATTTACTTAGAATTCATAGGCAAATGCGTCCAAATAAAATTCCCTTCAATCATTTGCCTCAACACAATTTCATCTAGCTCAACCATTTTCAGTTTGAAGTAATTTCCTCCTTTTGTTTCCATATTTAAATACAAGATGTACCCCTGTGAACATAGGAAGCCTCTTATATACTGGAAGACCATTAGTCCATTTAGTCAATGAGGCAGGAGTAGCAACTACCAGGTGTATTGAGCTACAACCCCATCATTCAGGGACACCACCATTTTCCATATGGACTACCATGACAGCTGTTGGTCACATGCTTATTTTTGTGCACAATTTTGTCCTTTAATGCACATTGGCAGTTTCTCATAATACAACACTGTTTTGCACATTTCCCCACTCCACTAATAAACACATTTCCATGTGGGCTTTCCTTGGAAATATCTGTGAATATGTATGTAAGTTCTTACCAGTTCTAAACCAAACAAAATGCCTCCCTAGCTCTATCTATAAAATATCTGCTTCCAAAGCAGAATTTCCCCTTTCATCAGTTTAATAAACACAGGCAAAAATCCTATGGGACATTTCCACAGACTGAACTGCTTCCAGATATGGAACTGGGGGGATATTTTCCCTCTCCGCTGTAATTTTGCACCCATACACAAATACTGGTCTATAAATTTTGGATACTTCCTAGAGTTGGCTTGGAGACAGCTTGAAGGGGGGAAATATCCTTCACAATGGTTGTTAGCCATTAGATGTAGGCCATGCTGATTAAGAAAACAAACCACCATCCAAATAGATGTTCATGACAGATCTCTTGCATCATGTTTTATGTAGCAATAACTGAATTCCAGTTGAAGACAATGAACTTCAAACCAACATGCAAAAGCATACACTCTTCCAGTGAGCTATGACTATTTCCTTTTTTATGTTAGAGTGGCAAACAAAAAACAAATCCTGTCAATATAGGTGTTAGCTGATGCCTCATGTGAGTCCATGCTTTCATAAACCCTCTTCTGAGGCAGAGTTGTCTGGGAGTGAAAGTGATGTTGTGCAGAATTGTGTCCTCCAGAGGATCGTGGCAGGTCCAGTGACAAAGACTAGTTCAGTTTACTACACATCTGCTTAGAAGCCACCCCTACTGATTGATCTTTCAGTAAGTCTGACTGCCAAGTAAAGTGGGCAGTAGCATAGCATTACAAACAAAACTTGAGTAAATATATCATTTCGAAGATAGTTGTTTTGCCCTCCTTTTTATCCATCAAATTGGGAACAAATTGCATAGAGATTTGTTCCCGATTTGCCAAGATTCGTTACAAAAATTACATAAATGGCAGGCTTTTCATATATCTCATCACAATTTGTCACAATCAGTTATAGCCAGTCAGTCAATATCCATGCTTTACTAAATATCTAGACTGCAGATTCATGGGTTTTGTGTACTTTACATCAAGAAATTATTATCCCTGTTGTTTGAAAATACACTCCTGTTATCACCACCTTTTAAATGCACGTTATGAAAAATACAACACAAATTATAGGGGAAAATGAATGCTTAAATGTTTCAAAGTGCTCTCACTTATGGCTACCAGGAAGAGGTGGGAGACAGAGCTGAACTGAGATGCTACTTCGGCAAAAGTCTTTGTATTCTACTGTTTGCTGAGAAAAAGCTGCCAATAACAGTCATACAAGCATCTATGGACTATCCCACTAGCTTGCAACAGAAATACCCAAACAAGTGAGAAGACAAATAGATCTCTAGAGAATTATTCCAGGATTTTTTCTTCATTAAAAAAACATATCAGGGTTTTTGATATACAGTAACCCCCCGCCGATCGCGGGGGTTAGGGATCCACCCAACCCGCAATGGCTGAAAATCCGCAATATGTAGATGTGGGTCGGATGGGGCCTGGGGGTTGGGGGTTCAGAACCCCCTCCACCACCGCTGGGTGCTGCACAGAGCCGCCTTGGAGCAGTGCATGGCAGAAGCATGGGGGATCCCATCCCCTCGCCACCACTGGGTTCTGCCCAGAGCCGACATCGCTCCCCGCGTGCCTTCTACCCCAAGGGCGGGCGGGAGGGCGGGCGGAGAGCGATCCTTGGGGAGGGCTTCGCCTGCGTAGGCAAGTGCTTGCCTCTGCAGCCGAAGCCCTTTCCAAAGATCGCTCCCAGTGTGCCTGCAACCCTGGCAGCAGTGGCGAGAGAAGGGAGACGGGGAAGACGGGGGATGGTGGGGGAAGTTGGCTCAAGCAGCCTGAGCCTTCCCCCGGCTTGCCCGCCACCTGGGTGCTTGTCGCCAGCAGCGGTGGCGAGAGAAGGGAGACGGGGCCTGGGGGATGGTGGGGGAAGGCGGCTCAAGCAGTGTGAGCCTTCCCCCAGCTCGCCTGCCGCCCGGGTGCTTGCCACTGGCAGCGCTTACCTCCGCAGCCAGAGCCTTTCCAAAGACTGCTCCCGGCACGCCTGCAACCCCCTGGGAAGGGCGGGTGGGCGGAGAGCGATCCTTGGAGATGGCTTCGGCTGCGGAGGCAATCACTTGCCTCCAAAGATGGAGCCCTTTCCAAAAATCGCTCCCGGCGCACCTGCAACCCCCAGGGAAGGGCTGACTGGCAGAGGGAAGCACTTGCCTCTGCAGCCGGAGCCTTTTCCAAAGATAGCTCCCTGCAACCCCAGGGAAGGGTGGGGGCGGGGAGCGATGGCTCCCTTTTCTCTTAAGCCCTTTCAGGGTACAGTATGTGAACCGTGAAAGGGCGGGGGACCACTGTATTAGGCTGAAAGCCTCACTCAACTGCATTTTTATATCAAAATAAAATGAAAAGCACAGCAACTTCCTCTATTGTGTGTGTTTGTGTGCAAGCACCCAAAGGTAAATGAGCATTAAGAGGTTATTGTTTTTATTCCTTCTTTTAAAAAAATACTTGAGTTATGTGTCAGCAATGCAAGGCCATTTTATTTGCTTTTTTCTAGGGGAGTGCAAATCTTTCCATTCCTTTGATGCCAACTCTCAGAATTCTTGAATAACTCAACCCACAGAATTCTGGGACATGCAGTCTTCAGGTACACAATTGCAGATATCTACACTTCACTCACCTAGAATAGGTTATCCTGGGCTTTCTTTCTCTTGAAAAAAAGGAAACTAGCTTGAAGCTTCCTAGAAAGTCTTAACCCTAATGAGAGATGTAGTCTCATTGCCCATTATAGGTTCTATAGAGGAAGAACATCAGTCATAGCATCTCCCACAAAGGCCTGGGCTTTCTAGGAGGCACTAGAGTACATTCCATTTTGCACTGGAAGTAGGCCCAAGACAGCCTGGAATGTATGTTGTCTGGGGAATTCTTTAACAATTCTGGGAGCTAGAGTTAAAAGAAGAAGAAGAATGTCACCTCCTTAGTTATTTCTATGGTGGTTCTCTTGCCTTTCACCCAGAACTGCAACCCAAGAAGGATTGCATTATGATTAAAACAGGTACAAATAAAAACATGAGGTTATAATATTACACCAATCCTCAATTAAAATGATGATAATTAAAAAGGAAGTGTTCCATATAGACAGCAGTATCTGATATAGAAAGTAAACATGACTAATCTCAACACAAAGTTTGGAGTGGGATTCAGCTCCCCATGTTGCCTATCGCATGATATGAGCAACGGAAGAGTTTTCTTGCTTTCAGTGATGTCACATGCATTGTCCATTAGATGCATGTAAGACTTCTGTTACTATATTCCACACGAAACACTTCCCAACTGCAAGAACGCGGGGAGCTGGAGAAGGAACAACATGTTCTCACTAATTATATGGTGAGACATGAATATTTAGAAACCATGATATTCATGGAATAAAAGACTAAGAGGCAGACTCAGTGGGTAAGTGGATTCATGAATATGCAACTCCCTTTTCAGACAAGTTATCTTGGTGTGCAGAAAGTAAAGCACTGGAGTCTGGGTGCCAATCAGGTTATTTTCTTTTTTAAAAACATCCCCACTCCTCACTTGCTGCGGGGGGCTAGGGGCAAAGAGAGGCAGCCATCAACCCCACGCCTGCCACTATATGTTATCCCCAATGGCTATAGATAAGGTGTAGGAAGAGGCCTGCCTCATCTACCAATGTATGGCCAGAGAGGAAAGGGGAGCTTGGTTGGTCTAGAATAACATCTCACATTCAAAAATGGTTAATTTGAGAGTGTGAGCAGGAAGAATCCTAGCCACACCCCTTGCCTTTCACTGTCTTTGTGTGGCAAGGGACTGCCTAAGAAGGAAAACACTGAAGCTTCCCAAAAGCTACATGGGCAGCAGGTTGCTTCTAGTTCAGAGAGGCCATCCTTACTATGAGACAGGGACAGGTAGGGAGCATGGGTAATACTTTCTCTTGCTTACTCTTTTAAGCTAATCCTTTTTGTATGCCTTAAAAAGGCTCTAGAGACATTCTAATTAATTCTGCTGGCACACATCAAGGGCCTATCCTCATGCTTGTTCAAAGTGCAACCAGTAAGTGATCTAGTTACTGTGTGCATCAGCAGTAGGGGCTAGGGCTGAGGAGTGCAACCGTGCTCAATTTTCGGTGTGTAAATTTGGTTTTGAACATCCCTGTTGTCTCTGGCAGGAGAGTATAGATCGGAAAAGTTTGGCATTTTGACTACACCTTTCAGGATACCTCAGCCAACAAGGTCACTGGCCATAACAGCTGGAGTATTCTGGGAACTATAAATCTGAAATACTGTTATCACACTGTCACACCTCCTGCCTGATTTATCACATGACCTGCTAAATGTTACACAGGGAAAACCCCATTCTGATGTGAATACCATGAACCAGATGATGGAAAAGTTACTTTTTTAAAACAATGGTTCTTAACATTCTCCAGCCAGCACAGCCACCAGCAACACTGCTTACTAAAATTTTACTTTAAAAAAAAGGTCTAAACCTTGGCAATCACCAGTCATTCAAAAGCTTTCTCATTTCTGTCCAAGGATCACTTTATCAGGGGTGCCATAAGGGATAATCAATCAGAAAGTGGCCTGCAGGCATCTGATATCCACGACTGTGTGGGGTTATGTTGCTCTCAGATATAGGGATGCTGAAAACTATTAGCAGAGGGTTTTGCTGAAATATCTCTGACTGCCAAATTTCAGTTCAGATAAAACATGTCCGCTGAAGAAGACAGTCCTCCCATAACTTTGGTGAGAGAAGTTGTTATTAATGCCACTGGCTCGAAAGCAGATGAAGCCAGAGGTCAGATGAGCTGCCCACAGTGGAGATCGGAACATTGACACACTTAAATTGTGACAGCAGGCTTTGGCTGCCTTAGATATGGGCTCATTTGGATTTCAGGCAAAGATTTTTCTCCCCAGAGAGGAGAAGCTTCCAAGAAATGATGCATTGAGGAAGTATTGCGGATTGAATATAAATGTAGATATATGCAATAGGGAAGGAAGCATATTTATGCAAAAAGCAACCCTGAGACAAACTGTGTAGTAGGCCAGCACTTGTGGAACTGAAGCACATGGAGATATTTTTGAAAATGAATGACAATGACATTGTAAGCTACTCACCCTTGAGATATCCTGCCCCCTTTGAATCTCAGTCATAGCTTCCCAAAAGAGAATGCACATATTCCTAACAATAATATACTACGACTTATCCCCGATGTAAAGCAAAGGGTTTTTCTTGCAGGTTGGGGGATGTGTGAATGGGTGTCTTGATCCTGAATTTACAAGTAAAACTCATTAACTTTATGAAAGGCCTGTCGTTAAGAGTGAGCACAGCTGCCTGCACTTTTGGACTCTTCTTGGATGCTTGATTACACGGTCTTCATGGTCATAGTAGAGTTGAGATGTAAGGGGACTATAATAAAATGTATCTGTTATGAAGGTGCAACAAGACTGTTCTCTATTTTTGCTGCCATAGACTAACATAGCTGCTTCCAGCTTTGCCAGGCAACCAAGATAAGTTAATGATCATAAGAAGCAGAACAGTGGCCACTGCTTTTGGAATAGTTCCTAAGTTTTATTCTAGGCTAGCGCTGAACTCAATGATTCATAAGGTCTCTTCCTGATGATGATGATGATGATGATGATGATGATGATGATGATGATGATGATGTGGAGGAGGAGGAGGAGGAGGATGTCAGAGAGTGAGTGTAACATTTTCTGCTTATTATTCTGAGTAGAGATGGGCACGAATCAAAAAATGGCATTTCGTTTGTCCTTTGTCGTTTGGAGGGTCCGTTTCAGTTCGTTTCCGTTTTCCACGAAATTTTGCAAAAAATTCATTTTCATTTTTGTTCATTTGTTACCATTTTGTTACCATTTATTTCAATTTTTTTGTGATTTTAAAAAGGATTTTAAGCAATTCACTCATATTGCAGTAACGGAAACGAAACGCACGACAAAATTTCCGGTGTTTCTGTTCGTTTCATTTCAGTTTAGAGACAAAATTCGTTTGTTGCTTCGTTACGCAACAAAACAAAAAACAAAAACGGAAACGAAAAATTGTTCGTTTCGTGCCCATCTCTAATTCTGAGTATTGCCCTCAGCATCATCCCCAACGATTCTTGGGAATCTTCTCAATTCTTTCACGTTAAAGATCTTCCGTATATGGAGGCACTAGCCTTAATGCAGGGAACCTTTCAGGCAAGGCCTAGTCTAAGCCCACATTAGAAGAAATAAGCCAAGATATTTTGGTGGAGAAAGTCACAAGATAGTGTGTACCTTTCATGAGTAGGGTGGCAAATCCATAGTACATTGACTAATTGATTTTCTCTTTTGTTATGCTCCTAAAATCTCACTATGCTAAATAATTATACCCAGTTAAAGTGTTCAATTGAGAATTTATCTGCTGCACTTTAATGGAAAATAAATTCCAGGGTGGTGTTCAAATAAGATAATAACAATAAATCAGCAACTAAAGACAGCACATAAAAGCAGCATTTAGACGATGTGTGAACATTAAGAACTGAAGAGCCTAGCAAAAGAAAAAAACAAGATATTAGTTGGCCCTGAAAAACGATCAAAGTAGCAGCCAGGTGAGCCTCCTTGGGGAAATGGGTCTACAACTAGTGCACAAAGAAAGTCATCTTCTTGGTCATCACTTTCCCAGATTTTAGACGGGGTATCTGGGGAAGAAACTTTACAGATTCCATGTGTATAAAGGCATGGACATGATACGGAATGTCATTTCTCAGATTACCAACAACCCAAGCTCTTTAACTACTTTCTTAAAATGTATATAGTGCATTTCATGCATGGAAAATGCTTATAATACACATGCAAGTAAAGCCATAGTATTATTTCCCTTTTGTTGTAAGGAGAGTTGAGATGGGCTTGTTTAAGGGCCACCTACGCAACTGATGGTCAGGATGAGACTTGATCAGAGATGTTCCTGGCACAAAGCTGATGTGATGCCTGCACTTACGGCACTGACACAGCTCAGCAATTGTTTCTCTCCACCTCCATGAAAAAAGCTTTACTACCGTAGGCAGCTTTATTTGAGGCTCATAATAAATCGCCTTTCCCCCAGCTTTTGGTAGAGAGGTCAATGTCATTGTCTGGAAGATGCATGGGCGTGAAGATAAATGGAGGACGTGGCATCTTGAGAATGACTTTGATAATGACATTAATCTTGTTAAAAGAAGCAAGAAACCGTACAGCAAAACAGAGCTGCTGCCTTGGAGCTCCCTTTGGAAGGGGGAAAAACAACAACAACTAGCTTCCATTTTCAGTAACACATTCTGGATGAAATTCACTGTCCAAAAACATTCAGCCAGGTCTTACATTTCCATTCTTACTTGTACTGATAGGAAACAATCCTTCTTGGGACAGGAACATATTAAGCATACAGCTGCTCCTGAATATTGATTGTGCAGAGTGGTTATGATTTGAAAAATGTTTTGAAGGGACATGGCAGAGACTGTGTTACATGTGATGGGCGTCAAGAATTCCCAGTGTGATGCTATAAGTACACTTCCTCATGCTAACCCTGAAAGCAACATCCACAGAGGATGTTGTTGTAATAGTTGTTGTTGTTCAGTCATTCAGTCGTGTCTGATTCTTTGTGATCCCAGGGACCAGAGTTCGCCAGGCCTTCCTGTCTTCCACTGTCTCCCAGAGTTTGGTCAAATCCATGTTGGTTGCATTGATGACACCGCCCAACCAACTCATTCTCTGTCGTCCTCTTTTCGTTTTGCCTTCGATCTTTCCCAACATCAGGGACTTTTCCAAGGAGTCCTCTCTTCTCATGAGGTGGCCAAAGTACTGGAGCCTCAGCTTCAAAATCTGTCCTTCCAGTGAGGATGAGTGTTGGCCAAATCAAATGGGCAAGGCTGCTCTTAATGGAAAATCCCAGCACTTATTAGACTGCAACGTGGCAGCCTCCAGGCACATATGCTTCCAATTCACTTCTGTTTTACCAAGTAATTTAAATATTTTAAATCCTGTTGCTTAACAGAACAGGTCCATTGAATCCCTGGAACCTATTGAGGAGCTGATACATCAGATTCCCAGTGGTTCAGTAGGTCTACTCAAGTTGCAACTTAATATACACTAAGTAACAGGGTTTCAGCCAGTATCTGCAGTAGTTGCAGTGGTGGCTTAGTGGGCTAGAGCGCTGAAACTGGTGGCAGCAAATTTGGCAGTTTGAATCCTGAGTGCCACGCAGTGGAGTGAGCTCCCACTGTTAACCCCAGCTCTTACCAGCCTAGCAGTTTGAAAGCTTGTAAATGCAAGGAGGTAAAAAGGCACCACCATAAAAAAAAGAGGGAAGGTAAAGTGTTCCGTGCATAGAAATGCATTCAAGCATGCTGGCCACATGGGCACAGACTTGCACAACACTGGCTCTTTGGTTTAGAAATGGTGATGAGAACTGCCCGTAAAGTCGGACATGACTAGCACGCATGTTCAGGGGGAACCTTACCTTTACCTTTCCCCCTTGGAAACAGCAAAGTCTACAATCTCAGTGAAAGCATGCATAAATAAGCAATCACATACATAATGGATACAGACTTCCCAGCCTGTCTGTTGTGTGATGGAATATGCCCAGGTTGTGTACTTGGTCACATGTCTAGGTTCACAACAGTCAGCTGGAAAGATGAAAAATGCATGATTACTTTATTGTGCATAGTATTTTGCAATAGGATTTTGGCCAATGTGGATAGGGCACATAGCACAAATAGTTCTACATTATTAGTAGTATTTTGCATAATTTCACTGAGTGTAACAGCCGCAGCAACAAAGTGATACCCCTTTTAAAATTCCCACTGGAAACCAGTAGGAGGTACAGATGCTTAGATTGTTGATACACAACAAATCTGGGATCCGAGTCAAAGCACCTGGCTTCAAGTTAGTCTGAACTGATCTGGATCATTTTCTGAAGGGACTATACTGGGACCAAATCTTGAACACACGAAAAAATTGTCAATATTCCCTACACTAACAAACAGGATTCCTCTGCCATCTTCTCTCACTTTTTAAATTTAATATTCTCTTTTTATATTGCTCATAAATTTTAAGTGATTCCCTAGTTTTTAACTCTCCCTTCCCTACACTCCTCTTTTCTCTTCTCTCTCCCTGCTCATTTTGGCCAGGTCTAGTGTCTGCTTCGTGTCCCCTGAGGAATGTTTACAACATAGCCCTAAGACAGCATAAGACAACATAAACAATATAAAGCAACATTTGCATGCAATGGTGGTCATACCATACAACCAAGAGAGAATGAATATTTGGTAGAAAAGTGACATTTCATTCAGTATTTCATTTGTTTGCCATATGTCTGAGGAAAAGAATGTGTCCGCGAAAACTTACATTAAAATATAATAGTGATTATTGAAGGTGCCTCATGTTTTTTGCTTCATTTTTTTGTTTGTTTTTGGCTTGTGCTGGACCATCCATGGTTCCTGGACTCCATTCTACTTGAGTCCGTTACAACACAATATAAGAAACAATGCTTAATATATGTATTTCACTTTCAATCGTTCATTGTCCTTCACATACACTGTCTCCCTATCTTTATAATTCTGTTTTTCCCACGTTGCAGATGTGGAGGATGAGTTTTCAGAAAAAGTGGAATGCTTGCTTAATAAATTCATAGCAGAAACATGATTCCAACCCAAAATGTCCTGTTATTTCAGCCTGCTTAGGCTGCTATGTGGTTTTATGCTTTTATGCCAAGTATGGAAATGTTACTACACCTCCGCTATCCTGTCTGGGGAATTTTTGAGATGAATAGCCCAAAAAGTGATCTTCCCAGGCTTTTGGCTTAGGCGGATTGGTGAGAGAGGGGTCACTCCTGATAACCCTAGCAGGTCATCCACCCCAACCATGCACTCTGTAGAAGGCCTGGAAGAAACTGGCCCTAGAAAGGCACAGATACAGGAGAAAGATAATGAGCTGCACTTAGGAAGGAGGTAGGTGAAGGTGTGGGTCCAGGTCCCGGAAGGATAAAGGAGGGGGAGGAGGGGAGGAGGTGAGGAGGAGGAAAGAGATGGAGTGACCAGCATGGGAAACTTGATTGAATCTCAGGGAGAAGAGTGGAGAGATGGAGAAGAGGCACTTGGCCCCATCTTCAGCACTGCTGGGGACATGGATGTATGTGTAGACCCTGGATGGAGGGGGGGGTCTAGATAGAGGTCCCCATTGCTAAGGAAACATGACACAGCAGAGAAGCACCCATCTTCAAGCTGCCAACATCACTGACCCCACTGCCAGCCCCCTTGGAGGCCCCAACAACCAGAAAGATACTCAACTTCACCCCCACTGAGAGAAGAATCTGGGGGTGCAAAAACAGAAACAAATTCAAATCTAAATTTTGATTCCAACAGGCTAATTTAGAACTGCATTGCTGAACTATGGAAATTCATAAATATTTGTTGCCCACCACAAATCACCTAGACATCTCTCTAAAGATCCTGATCTGCCCTATATTCCTCAGGTACTGTACTGCAACCAGCAGCACACTACCATACGTTTCTTGCAAACAGCAGCTTAAGTTCAGAGATGCTGTATCTCAGTACTGCCTTCACACTTGTTCTTTTTTTCTGTTTGGTGCTGCACAAGGAAGTCAAGCTATTACTTGATTAGTTTAATAGGGCTACTCAAAGCCTTTCTGAGCAGAACTGTCAAAGTGTTGGCCTTTTTTCAGAACTGCTGACTTAATAGAATCAGGGAAGAGCTCTCTTTCTTATTCTTTACAATATATAGCACCTAGGTGGCATTTTCCACTGCGAAAGCTCTTTGCACCTCCTTTAATGAGTAGAATTGCTCTTCTGTAGTGATGAGGTCTTCCAGGAGGATGTCAAAATACTGAACTCTTCATTTTGGGGAGAAGGGCAAAGGTTAAGAAAGTGAGAAATGTTGACTTTCTTTTGAGCCAATTTCTCTGATTTGGAGGAAAAGCAGAAGGAAGACCAGGTAGAGATAAATAGAGCACATGTATTCTCATTTTGCATAGTTGGTAGGATCTGTGTTTATATAACTTGCATTTAAGTTTTATGCAAATAGCAAATGCCAAACGGTAATAGGGAGATTTAAGTTTTATGTAAATAGCAAATGCCAAATGCTAATAGGGCGATCTTTTGCATTATGAAAGGTGTGCACATATTGGCAGGGGAAATTAATAAGTGGATGTCCACCCTGCTCTCTTCTATATAAGGCTGTGCATTGATAGAATGATCCTATATTTTAATAGTTCTGAATTGATCCGAATTTGCTAGTTCTGAATAGCTGTACTAATAATTCCCAATATTCAGAGTCCCATTCACTTTTATAAATAAGAAAGCAAATAGAGTTCTGCTTGCTAGAGGAAGGAGTGAAAATGAGACCTGATTCTCAGGTACCTTGGAGTGATTTCTTTTAAAAAAAGAAATGAAGCTTAAAGCCAACACTAGTAACAAGGTTAAAGGGGCAGAGAACTCAGGGTCTCCTGATCAGGGTTGCCATGGGTTTCCTAAGGTAAAGGGGCTAGAGTGACAGCAAAACCTGTAAATGATGTCTGCACCAATGAACTCTAGAAGCAGGTGCAGCCACCAGGAGATACTTCTGCACAGTGACTCCTTTCAAAATAAAGAGCTACTTATAAATCAATGTTGGGATATGCTCTGGTGCAACCCTGCACTGCACTAGTTTTCTATGAACTCTCAAATTACATTTACATCCTCTACATCTTATTGTATATTTTCTACTTAATGTAGTTAGGAATAAGATTCAAGATTAGAAGATTCATAGATTTATATATTATAAATCATTGAAGAAGGATATATAGGTTTAAGACCCTCTGCCCCTATCAGGCAGAGGAATAAGATTTTATTATGCAAAGTCTGATCTACTAAATGACAGATGTTGTGACTGTGTGCATCCATATGTAATTTTCATTGTTCTGTTGTAGCAAGATCAGATAGTGTTCTTTTTTGGGGTATGTAATGTGGGTATAGCTGAATTAGGCACTTGGTAAAGGCTGCAGGTAGGCTGCCGGCACTCCTCGCAGCAGTTTTTACAGCTTCTAATGAGTAGTGGGGAAGAAGAGGGAGATTGAACAGACGGCATATAACTGCTATTATGAGCTCTCCTCCCCCCAAAAATCTATTACCCAGCCACCTTGTTAAGCAGTGACATTGTGAAAGAGCAGCAAGCAGAAGTATACTGTGTGTCCCAGTACTCCCAGACAAGGAGGTGGCAGAGAAGCCTGTGCTTCAAGGTGGGGGCAGATATGAGTGAATCTTGGACATAGAGATGGGCACGACTAAAAAAAAAAATGGTGTTTCATTTGTCGTTTGGTCATTTAGGGGTCCGTTTCGGTTCATTGCTGTTTCGTTACCATTTAGCACAATTCAATGTATTTGCCGTAACGAAAACGAAGCGGTCAACAATTTTTTTTGTGTGTTTCAGGTCGTTTCGTTTCATTTTGGAGTCAAAATTTGTTTTTTTGTTTCGTTACGTAATGAAATGAAAAAAAACGAAAACGAAAACGAAAAATTGCTCGTTTCGTGCCCATCTCTACTTGGACATGTTCCAGTGTTGCCTTTCTGCAATCCATGCAGGACAAGGGGCCAAGAAATATGGTAAAAAAGAGAGTCCCTTTTCTCCCAAAGAGCCAATGTGCCAAAGAAGAACTAGGATCAGCACTCAGACCCACGGTCAGATTGGGCAGCAGAAGTGTTGCTGCTTTTGTGGTTGGGAAAGAGATTTATGAAGGGTACTAGACATTTGCTTCCATATCCATCCCATGCAGTTGCATCACATTCAAGGAAAACTGTGCTGGAACAGCAAGAGGCATGCCACGATTTGGCACAGGAGACTTCCATGGGTGTTGCTGCTCCCCAGGGCAGAGAAGAGTGGAACACTATGAGTCTATGTCCTCTGAAACTTTCAGAGTGCAACACACATTCTTAATAGGGAGACAGACATCCTCAGCCAGGGGATCCCAATGTTCCAGAGCTTGGATGAGGGCATAATGAAGAGAAGGTATATGTGGATGAGGCAGAACAGCATTTTTTCTACCCCAAAGTGGTGGTCCTTGGCAGCCAGTTAAAGGAACTGCTGCTTCCTTCCGGAAGGAGTACGTTTTAGTAACCTTCTTAGACCCTCAAATGAAACAGTAGGCACAGGATACAGTAATCAGCAGCAAGAAGGAGGAGGGCAGTTACAGGCAGCTTTCTATCACAATCTGCAGCAGGTAGTGAAGAAGGTCCCGCTACCACTGAGAGATCACACAGAGCAGAAAGAAACTAGAGATCTCCGTAGCACCCCATGTAGCAGTACCATCAGTCCACCCCTCATCCGGGCAAGCTAAGCTTTCTGGGGCATTGTCTTGACAAGCATGGCAGGAACCTGTCCTGCAGAAAAACCACCCCAGGAAAACAGAAGGGAAAGTCAGAAGATGGAGGACAATTTCCTCTTTACAATAGAAACAGGGCAGCCATGAGGAAACAAGGAAGGGACTTGAAAAGGGTAAATTTTCAAATCAAATGGAAGCTTTTATTCCTTCTTAAAAGGTGATGTGTGGAGCCAGCAATTTGTTTTGCCCCTCCTGTCCCATGGATTGGAAATGTAGTGGTTTTGCAGCATGAAAGGCATGAACAATTCATTTCTGAAATAAACAGCATACTCTCCTTCATCTACCCGAGTTTTTCTTTCTCTTTTGTACTTCAGTTCAAATCACAATGCATGAATGCTGGATTTAACATGAGGGATCCACGGGGGTTCCTAGTGACTCTTTGTTCTGCCCTGTGGGCTCACTGGAAGTAAACAAATATCCAATTTGCTTTGTTTTTATACAAAGGCAGTGCATATCCATTATCTACATCTGTATTTTAAAGGTGTGTGTGTGTGTGGAGCTGAGGTATTTTGGAATCTAACCAGAGCCTATAGAGAGAACATCCATGTTTCATTCATGCCTAAATGGTCTAGACAAGAAGATTTAATGTGGTTTTCATTTGTCTCTGGCTCATTGTGGCCATTTTTTAAGTAAGTTCTCTGAAGTATTTTTTGCATCTTAACTTCCTCCATATGTTTTTCTTGGCAATTCAAGCAGACAGCAGTTGAAAAACATGATTTCTGTATCTCTTCAGATACTGAGTGAACCTAAATAAACTGTATGCATCTGACACCAATTAATTCTATGCACTGAGTAATGTGTCTCCCTACATGTGTTTGTGTGTGTGCATGCATTAGTGAGGGGAATCAAGGTATGTGACACTTAAACTCAGCTTTTTATAAAGGCAGACTGGCAAGTTACATCATGTTGTTGTGGAGACCAACTTTCAAAATCACAGTGATGTACAGCAAAGCTTTGGGTCAATGAGTAATAAATCCTGTTTTAAAAAAGTAACCCCCTTCCCCCATCTGTATGAGAAATGATAGTCAGGAGACTGATTTTAATATCAATTTCCAAAGAAAGAAAAATAGCTATTCTGTGAGGGGAGGTGGAAAGAGAAAAGCAAGTAAAAGGAGAAAAAAAATTGAAATTTGAGAACACGATAAATAAAAGGCACAAATGATGGAGAGGAGGCATTCAGTGCTGATTGGTTTATAGCCTGCAGCGGCTGAATGTCAAGAAAAGGTCCCTCTGTAGAACATCAACAATGTTGGGATTGGCAGAATGGAAAGGTTACTTTATGTGTTTAGAAGAGACAATTTTGAGAGACTGCTTCCCTCCTGGTACTCTGATGTCCTCAGAAGTGTCACAGGTGACTTTATTAACTCAACTCCCTGTTGTCCTTGTTTTATCTTTTGCTTTCCAAAACTCTGCCTTTGTCGCATGGCTGAACTTGACTATACAATTGTTCTTATCATTCTAGTTACTTTTCAAGCTGGAGCAGGGCACCAGCCTGTTATGCAGAGCTATATTTATTTATATTTATATTTATATTTATTGTTACATTTATATACTGCCCAGTCTTCCGAAACGGAACTCTGGGCAGTGAACAGTAAAAACAGTAAAAGCAGGTAGCTGTGACAGGTAGCTGTATTCATTGGCAAGTTATTAGGTGTAAACAGTAGCAGCGTCTGTCCTGTTGGCCCTGCTGTTCTCACTAGTGGTGTAACACTACTGTGATGTAACACTACTGAAGTTCATGAAGGAACAGCATGATTGAATTTAGTCTCTTGTTGAAAACATCTGTCTACAAACCTAATGATTCAAATCAATTGTAGGCTAGGTAAGAATTAATCCTCTCTCCAGGATCAAATAACCATGTGGCTATTAGTCATTTGATGTTACCTATATAACATCAAATGCTTCTTGTGGGAAGACCAAGAGGGCAAGGAGGCAAGAGAGGGAGGGAGGGAGGCATGGTGACTGCCTGTCTGCCCAGAGGGACTGTTGGCTGGCTGGCCAGAGGTTCAATTCACCTGGTGCACTGTCCGCATGTGGAGCCCTGCTTGCCGAGGCCACCATGGAGGAGGAGGAGGAGGAGGAGGAGGAGGAGGGGGAGGAGCAAGGCACAGGGGTGGACACACCAGTGGAGCAGGAGAGCCCCATGCCCAAGAGCTTCACCAGGCTGTGGGCCGACATCATGGGGATCCTGGTGAGTGAGTGAGCAGGCGAGGGCCTGCTACGAGGGGACTGGGTGACAGCGAGAGAGAAGGGAGAGTGCATGGTTGCTGCCTGGGACGGGACCTGGTGGCTTAGCTGGGCATCACTTCTCCAGGCCTTCCAGAGCCCAATGGAGGGGGAAGCATGGGGTTTTAAAACTTATTTTTAGCCACTGAAGGAAGTGGTGGCTGAGGCCATTACCACTTCCTTCGTTGGCTGAAAATAAGTTTTAAAACCCCACACCATTCCCCCAATGTGCCCAATTGGGGGAGGGGGAGGTGCAGGGTTTTAAAACTTATTTTTAGCCACCAAAGGAAGTGGTGGCCAGGCGCATTGGGGGGGGGGAATGGTGCAGGTTTTTTTGAACACAATGAAAAACAAAAAAAGGAAGAATGAAACAATTTTTTTAAAAAAAATCATTTCCAACAGAATGAAAAAGAAGAAAAAGAAACAAAAAACAAAATGAAACGCCATTTTGGCATTTCATGCCCATCTCTAGTAGTAAGTAAAGGGATGAGTGAAGGCTATCTCACTGTCTCATATGTTCTGAGGAGGTGTCAGTGGAAGTGGAAACTACCACAGGGAATGGTGTAAGAAGGCTGTAAAACCAGGCTTTAAGTGAGGAATCATTCTGGAGTGATTAGTGGAGAAGACCAGAACAGGCCACAAACAGATAACTTGGTTGTGGTCAAGGATACTAAAAATGCTGTGGCAGAAGGCTTTTGTGAGGTTTAGAAGAGGAAATAGGGGAAACACAGCCTGTTCTTTACTCCCTTATTTCCATGTAAGGGTATGATTCCATACTTCTAAATTTCATACTTCAGGTCTAGTGTGCGTATTGATTTTGAAACATTTGAAACATCATGTAGACTCTGCACTCTTTTGACTGGGAAATGGTTTTTGTTTGGAATGTGAGTTTTTTAGATACTTGTTTATTTTACCTCAGGTATGAATGTAACTTATTTTGAATACCATCCCTGTTTATTTCAAACCCATAAACACTCTAAGGCAGAGACTTGTCCCTCCAAAGGATCCGATACCAAAACATAAAAGGAGCAATATAATATATGCAGTCCAATGTAGTAAGGGGTGTTCAGACCTCTACATTGGAGAAATTAAACAGCCATTAAACAGAAGATTGGCCCAACATAGGAGGGGTAACAGCTAGAGATGGGCACGACTCAAAAAAAATGGTGTTTTGTTTGTCGTTTGTCATTTAGGGGGTCCATTTCGGTTCGTTTTCGTTTTTCGTTGGTTTCTTGCAAATTTTTTGTTTTCGTTTTTGTTACGTAACGAAATGAAAAAATGAAAACGAAAATGAAAAATTGCTGTTTCGTTAGCATTCTTTTCAGTTCAATGTATTTCCCGCAACGAAAACGAAAAACACGGCAAATTTTTTTGTTTTCGTTTCCATTTCCATTTTGTTTTGAAAAATTGTCATTTTCGTTTTCATTACGTAATGAAACAAAAAAAATGAAAGCAAAAATGAAAAATTGTTCGTTTCGTGCCCATCTCTAGTAACAGCTCAGGACCAGAATCAGCAGTACACCTCCATTTGAAGGACAAAGGGCACTCTTTCAAAGATGAGGATGTACATATATTAGACAAAGAAGAGAGGTGGTTTGAGAGAGGAGTAAGGGAAGCCATTCATGTGAGCATCAAAACCCCCTCCCTCAACAGAGGTGGTGGCCTCAGGCATAGTCTTATCTGCTACTTATCAGGGTGTGCTTTCCAAAGTACCCAGACAAATCAAAAAGCCTTCACCACCAAGGCCATAGCTAACAACCCATTCTTGATAGGTTTCAGCACCTTAGGCCATTGTTCACATTAAGGCTGTGGATACTATTGTCTCCCTAACGAGCCTATTCAGGCCATTGTTCATCTTATGAGCCTACGTCTGTGAAGATTATGAGCCTAATTCAAGACCAGGGTGACAAGAGGTCAAAGCTGACTGGCTATAAGATGGAGGACTCGCACTAGCTGTATTCAGACTGATGAAGGTGTTTGGATGAGCAGTGAAACATTTCTCTCTCTCAAAAAAGAAAGTCCAGTAGCCATGACTCAACTTCCAGACTTATTTTGAATTGTTTTGCTTGTGTCAGTGTGTGTGAGGTTTGTCAATTATTTGTAACACTGATCTAGCACAATGCTAGTTTGAAAGAAATAAAATGAATAAAACAAAGGAAATATTAAAAAACATACCACAGAAGAACATGACTTTTGTCCCATATCCCCTCAATGTGGAAAGTGAAATGGGGATGTCATTGAGTGGCTATGAGGGGTAGGTGGTGCAAGCATGAATGGGCACAGGAAAAAATTCTCAAAAGTGATTCCATGATTATTTAAAATATTTCTATCCTGCCTTACTCCCTGAAAGGATCCAAGGCAGTTAGATGATGTGCCAGCTACCTGAATATAGGTATAGCAGTACAGTGCTTTGTTTTCATTTTTTGCTGAAGCCATTTTACTCTAGGAATCCATAGCCTTGAGAGGGCAAAGCACAGGAAGCTGGAACCCCTGAGATACCAATTTTAAAATGATTTTAAGAGCTTGTCTAGCCTCCTCAACTGATAGACCACATATCTTACTCCCAGATTAAAAGTTGTCCAAAGAAAATGCACACACCACCCCAAAGCCACATTACTACCATGTGACTTTAAACTGACCTTGAAGCACCCGAATCCAGCTCCCAATTTATTTCAATAGTGTAACCGTGCCCTAAGAGGGAACAGTGAAGCACATTGGCCATTCTGCTTAATTTTAGGAAGTTTGCAGGTAGGCATTCTCATCTTTAGTCTGTGTGCTCAATAATTTTTCTTCATGGTCCTTGTATACATAGCCTTTGATCTCTGTAAGGAGCAACAGCAGTGTCCTCAACCTCACATTTGACCCTTATGTCCCATGCACCTCTTGGATAGCCCTGCAGGAATGACCACATAGGGAAGAAAACATAGGCACTTTTTGGCTTGGGTATTATTTTTCCTATGTCTATGTAGGTCAGACTAGAAGCCACCTAGCCTAGAATTGTCCAGGGTCTCAGACAGAGCTTTTCCCAAGCCTACTATTGGAAGGTATTAGTTGAAGATACTGGATCTCAGACTTGACATGAATGGGGGAGTGGAAATCAGCATACAGCTGTAGCCTGCTGCTTATTGTTATGGCACTATTTTGAGAATTATCCAGATAATTTGTGAAGTGGGTGGCCCAAGCACCATTTAATTTTTATGTAACAGCCCTCTGAGATCACATTAAAATAAAACAGTAAGGTATCTAGTCCACATAATGGTCTTAATCTTCTGCAGAATGTTTGGGAAAGGGGTTGAGGCTACTTTTTATACAAATTCTTATGGGAGCTTCATTATCCCTGGAATATGTTCTCCACTTTGAATTTGGTCAATCACTGTGTGAATCTCTTTGTTCTTCAGGTCAGAGATGCTTTGGAGCAATGAATATTGTTAACGCTTAAACCAAGACAAAGTATTGCTGCTAGTCCAGTGCGAATGAGCCATCAAGAGCATGGAGATAGGTGACAGGGTGATTTATGTGGTAATTAATAGACAATTAAGGTGCCTTAGAGAACACTTTGACATTTTATATCACCCCTTTACGATGCACAAATCCAGTGATTGCATGAACAAAGGCTGGATCTGGATTAGAAATCTGCTTGGTTCACTTTTTAAAGAAATAAATATTGCCCAGAAACCACAAATTCACTCAAACGTTCAATGGACAGAAATCAAGATTCAAGGAAAAATGGTTGTGGGAAAATCCACATTCAGTGAATTTTAATGCTTAGCCTTGAAAAACCATCTTTTCAATCCTACTGTATTCTGCCATGTATGTTGCACTGAATGGGGAGTTGCCATTTATTATATTTGTTTATTATGTTTAAAACCTATGTGGTCAAGAAGTATCAGTTGCTTTTTTCCATCCTGGAAATAACAAAGTTTGAAAATTGTGTTCAGTTTATTTCAGAACTTGAAACTTTTGCATGTTTCAAGAGATGTTGATAGAAAGAATATGTGTGTGTATGCATGTGTGCTGCCAGATGGTGCAGTATAAAAATCCAATTATTATTATTATTATTATTATTATTATTATTATTATTATTATTAT
>JAHTLZ010000379.1:23316653-23341432 GCA_023846285.1 Phrynocephalus versicolor | reverse complement strand
AAAAAAAAAACAACTGCAAGTGGAAAAATATCCTTAAGGACAAAATGTTTTGATACCAAAGAATCATAAAAGAGCCTTTGAATTACAGAGAGGGTAATTGTAATGTTTTAATAACCCTTCAGATTGCTCATAAAGTGGCCTTCTGTGTTGAGTTACTATGCATTAGTATTTCTCTAGGAAAACGACAGGCCCATAGTGACACTCTGCTACTAAAATGGGCATCTGCTTTGCCAGTCAACTCTTTATTGATGGCCTCCTAGGAGGAGAATCCTATAATCAGCTTATCTGGAGCACATTAAAAAACAAAAGCAATATGCTCTGTGACAATAACTACACTGAATTCATCAGATGCTGAACACGAGACCTCTTACCATAAGATCAGAGTTTCTAACTGTGTGAAGTGAGGAATTATTACTTGGAAGCATGGGGGACTGGCTTCCTGCAATAAAGTGAACTAAATTTAAATGTGATGCTTTAAGTAAGTGGAGTGTCGTGATCTAAGAGAGAAATGCTTTGCAAGCTCTGAGATGACTCTGAGATACGTTTGCACAGAGGGAGAAACCGGCAAATATGGATGCAAACGAGGCAGGCTAAACTGTATCCTGGCCAACTGTTCTAAGACAAAAATGGCAAGTAGAATGAGCTCAGGCCAGCCCAGTTGGGGTGGGGCATTTTCCTGAGGAAGCAGAGTGTGGTGGGAAGTGCTCCAACACCAGAGGCATTCAAGAGAAATTTAGACAGTTGCCTGGCAAATATCCTATGATTTGTATTCCTGCTTTGACCAGGGGGTTTGACTGGGTGGCCTTGTAGGCCTCAACTAACTTCATGATTCTATGTCTCTATTAATTAGTAGAGTGACCATTAGCACTAGAGATGGGCACGACCAGAAAAAATTACTTTTCGAGTTGTCGTTTGTCGGGACAGGTCCGTTTCGGGTCGTTTCCGTTTGTTGCGATAATTTTCAAAAATTTGTCGTTCTGTTTGTCGTTTGGTCATTTGTCGTTTCTGCCGCAATTTAGCGTGATTTGACATCCCAGTGAGCATGGGGGCATCCCACAATCAGGGCCGGCACTGGGTGTTTTTGCGCCCTAGGCGGCGGGCGGGGAGGTGCGGGGGGCGAGTGAGGGGCGGGGGGCGGGCGGGAGGTGCGGGTGGGCGGCGGTGGCGGGGGGCCACACGGGGGCAGTGACAGCAGCAGGGGGGAGTCGTGGGTGGGCAGGTGGGTGGGTGGTGGGGGGAGGTGCAGGTGGGCGGCAGGGGCGGGGGGCCATGGTCAGGCGGTGACAGCAGCGGGGGGAGGCGCGGGTGGGCGAGCGGGTGGCCAGTGGCCGCGGGCGGGTGAGTGGGCGGGCGACATCCAGAAGTGTCAGTCAAAACCTGGCCATGCTATTGGTGGAATGGTTCAAAAATTTGCATGGTCCCATCCCATGGCCAGCCCACATGGGCAGGTCTAAAAAAATAATAAATAAATAAAATACAATAAAATCAGTGCGACCTTTTACTACTGTAAAAAACCCACTGCTGCTACTATAAACATTCAGGCATTTAAAATACCTAATTTTCACATGTTTCTGTTGTGCTTTGGTGGGTTTTTGGACCATGATTTAAAAATAAATATTGCGGTCGCCACTTTGGATCCCCTCCCACTGCATGGCATGGACTCTGGAGACGACGAGGATGACCCCCCCCCAGCCTGGTGCAAGCAGCCCAGGACAGGAGAGGGGGGAAGGCCAGGGACCCCCCCGAAACCACCCCTCAGGTAGGTGTCCTCAGGCAGGCATATTTTTGCCTGCTTTTTTGGCCGGGAGTCGGTTTTTTTTTTTTTTTTACTTTTTAAAACTTTTTCTGTCCTGGTTGCCAATGGCATTGCACGATCGCCACGATGCCATGAACGACAACGAAAAACCCGACCAAATTTTTCTTTTGTTGGTTCGAGTTCGAGTTCTGACAGCTTAATTATCGTTACCGTTCTCGTTACGTAACGGAAACGACAACCAAAAATGGAAACGACAATTTCACCAAGTCGTGCCCATGTCTAATTAGCACCATTCAGCTCACCACTCCCTGCCTTCCTGCCTGCAACTGCCATAACTTTTCTTTTCTTCACTTGCAACCTGCAACCTGGCTTTCTCTGTAGTATGCCCACTTCTCAGCTGACTATTTGGATAAAGCTTGGCTTCTAGTGTCTGTGGGGCCAAGGCATTGTTCCAAACTGTTGAATGAGAAGGAACTGACCTATAGGGTGGTCTGAGGGGAGAAGAAGTCATTACAATCCAGCTTTCTCCCCTCCTTCCTCTACTTCTTCCAGTGACTTTTCTTCCTCCTCCTCTCATGAGCGTTGTGGCGTGAGAGATGGACCTAAGGCTGGGGTGCACAGGGGAAAGTGTACCAAAGCATGCCAAAGCTTCTGAAATAGACAGAAAGTGTATGCTTTCTTCCTCAAATTGCTTGCAGACTGTGTTTACTGAAGAGGTGGTCAAAATGAGATATGTAGAGTATAGCTCCCCTTAGTCAGCCTCCTACTGGAAGAAAAACAACTATATTGGCAGTCTTTTTCTTTTTCCATAACTTCATATTAGAGATGGGCACGAAACGAACAATTTTTGTTTCCAGTTTTGTTTTTTTGTTTCGTTACATAACAAAATGACAAACGAATGTTGTCTCTAAAATGAAACGAAATGAACAGAAACACCGGAAATGTTGTCGTGCGTTTCGTTTCCGTTACTGCAATGTGAGTGAATTGCTTAAAATCCTTTTAAAAACCACAAAAAATGAAATAAATGGTAACGAAATGGTAACAGAATGAACGAAAATGAAAACGATTTTTTTTTGCAAAAATTCACGAAAAACAGAAACGAACTGAAACGGACCCTCCAAACGACAAACGACAAACGAAATGCCATTTTTTTTATTCGTGCCCATCTCTACTTCATATGTATTTCATATGAATCTATAGGTTCACATAGACTTTGTGTTTATAACTACTTATAACCTTGAAGCTTTAATGTAATGTAGTCTATTAATGCTGTAAGATATCCCTCAATTCTTTGCTCTCAAATACTTGATTAATTGTACTGGACTGTATATTATCCCTCATCAACGTAAGCTGCCTTGGATCCTTTTCCAAGGAGAAAGGCAAGATAAAACTACTCTAAAAAATAATCTTCCTTGAGCCTTCTACGGCATTGTTGGGGTGATACCTTGGTGTAGGCACCACAAGAATCTCTCTCTCTCTCTCTCTCCCTCTCCCTCTCTGTGTGTGTGTGTGTGAGAGAGAGAGGGGGGGGAGAGTAGAAAACCTTTGCTTTTCCCTGAAGAACAGCTAGCCATTAGGGATGGGCCCAAAATGAAAAACGAAATGCTGTTTCATCATTTTGTTACATAACAAAAGGAAACAAAAGGAAACAAAATGATGAAGCAGCATTTCGTTGCAGATGAAACAAAATGGTTGATTTTCCATTAAAATGGTTTTTTTCCTCTGTAAAATACCGGCCTGCCATGGGTAAAAACAAAAACTAAAACACATGTGCCCACTGGGCCCGCAGGCCTGTTGGTCAGCGTGAAATAAGGGAAAAAAATTAAAACCCTGTACCAACCACAAAATGAAACAAACAATATGATTTTTTAAATGATTTATTACTAAAATCATTTTGTAATAAATGAAGTGAAACGGGAGGGGGAGAAACGAAGAATGAAACGAAACACCATTTTGGCATTTCGTCTCCATCCCTACTAGCCATGTCACCAGTCCAGTTCAGACCATGCTCCTCTTTGTGGCTATGCTAAAGGAGGCCAGGAATATATTGATAAGAAGTTGGGCCTTGCCAGCTGTGGCACCAACCCTTTGGAAATGACTCCCAGTTAAGCCGCGCGTGACACCCCTTCTTGCCTATGTTTGTGGGCATATAACTCAGATGTCTGAAGCCTAATCTTCACCAAACTAAGAGGGATTTTAGGGGAGAATCACTGGAAGCATCTCTTCAAATTTAGAATCTCTAGGTGCCTGGGGGCACTTTCCAAGAGGCCTCCAATCTTCACCAAACTTGCAGTGCTTGTAGAGGAGTGACTGGAGAAGCATGTCTGCAAATTTAGGGCCTCTATGTGTCATGGGGGATTTTTATAGAATTTTAAAGGGGAAAAATTCACTGATTCATCAATTTGCCAATTTATCGGCCCCAACAAATCAGCAATCATGATGAATCAATTTTTGTTTTATTTTCCCCCATCTCTAACCAGGATAGTATTTATTTATTTATATAGCTTGTATGCCGCCCACTACCCAAAGGTCTTTGGGTGGCTCACAATCAAAGTGAACAATTTAGACAATTAAAACATCAAATTGCAATAAAATTAAAACAATAAAATATTTAAATACAATAAATACAATATTTTAAAACACTGCACTAAAACCGCCATCAGGACCCACAATAATCAGTTAAAAAGACTTCTTGAACAGGAATGTTTTTACCTGGCACTGGAATGACATCAATGTTGGCGCCAGGTGGGTCTCGCTTGGGAGGGCATTCCATAATCTGGGGGCAACTGCCAAAAAGGCCCTGTTCCTACAAGCCATCCCTTTCATCTCCTTGAGAGATAGCTTTTCCAGGAGGGCCCTCTGGCTAGATCTTAATTGTCAGGTAGGTTCATATGGAAGGAGACGGTACTTCAGGTATCTAGGTCCTAAGCCGTTTAGGGCTTTATATGTCAAAACAAGCACTTTGAAATGGGCTCAGGCAGCAACTGGTAATCAATGAAGCTTATTGGCCATAGTATGCAAGAAAAATTCCATGAACATCTGTATGTTGTTGTTGTTGTTGTTGTTGTTGTTGTTGTTGTTGTTGTTGTTGTTGTTGTTAAAATGAGTTCCCATCATTCTACAGCTTTGCAAGGTAAATCTACAACTAGGAATTGCAAAATGATTCTCCTTGCATCATAAGGGGTTTTGCTAGTATTTTGGTAAGATAAGAAAATGAGAATTCTTTTCCTTGCAAAGTAAACAAAAGTTCATAAATATGTTTCAACACAACTAACACTTTTAGTGCAACTGCCACTGAATAGCAATAGCATTTTGCATGGGCATTTTGCATTGTTTTGAATGGTGAACAGGAAAGGCTTTCGTATCTTTTTTGACAATAACCCATGTTTTTGTCCTTGCTCTGCATATGTGTATTTGTTTCATTTCACAAAGGGGAAGGATGCTGGTTTTGCATGGATGGCTTATGAATGTTACAAAGAATATCATTCCCTCAAGAGGTGAAGATGCTTACAGGATCTGAAAATTCCTCTTTGTGTTAAACAGAGACAGCCTAAATCAGTGAGAGTGATGAATTTAGTGAGCAATCTTTCTTTTTATATGTGCAGGATTACGGTTTGCCTATTTTTCTTGATTAGAAAAAGCCTGGAGGGAGGAGTTAACTCAATGCGATATCTTTCTCTTAGCTTTAACTCATGTATGAGAAGCTTGGGAGGTAGCTGCCTATCACAAAGATGATGGTATAGTGAAAGAAAGAATGTCCACATTTATCATCAACCACAGAATAAGAAAGGAACTACAGTAATACCTCCAAAAACGAATGCCCCTTAAGACGAAAAACTCGTAAGACAAATGTAAATTCCGGGAATATGAAAAGATGAATTTTTCCTTCCCCCTTACCTTCATCTTAGGAGGTACCATTGATCCTCCCCCAACCTGGGCTGTTTGCATGGGAATAGACCAGGCAGGGTGAGGATCAATGAGTCCCTGCTCTGCCCACCAATTTGGTGGGCACACCAGGGATTCACTGACCTTTGCCCAGCCCATGCTGCTTGGAAGGGAAGCAGTGGTGGTGATCTGCCACTGCTGCTTGCCTTCCAAGCAGCACAGGCTAGGAGAAGATCCATGAGTCCATGCTCTGCCTGATCTTCGCCCAGTCCAGGAGTCTTGGTAAGCAAGCGGGTTTGTGATTGCCTATGCTGCTTGCCTTGCAAGCCTCCCGGGCTGGGAGAAAATGCATTTTAAAATGTCCCGCCATGAGCGCTCCAGCTGGGGCCAGTGTGCTCATGGCAGGAGATTTTAAAATGGATCTTCTCAGCAAGTGGTGATGGCAGATCATTTGCCTTGCAAGGCACCTAGGCAGGGCGATGATCTATCGGTCCCTCTGCTGCCCAGCACTTTGTTGGGCAGAGCAGGGACTCCTCCTCTTCACCCAAGTCTGCGCAGAGACACAGCCGAAGAGGAGGTGGCTGCCCCCTCAATCAAGGGACAGCAGAAGGATGCTACCCCTTGCAGTCAAAATCAGCTGTCTGTCAAAATCAGTTATCTGTCAAAATCAACTGTCAAAACCAGCTGTTAGCTGTCACTCAACAAGCAGCTGTCAGACAAAATCAGCTGTCTATCGCAATGGGGGAGGGGAACAGCCTTCCGCTGTCCCTTGTTTGTGGGGGGTTAGGACAACCTTCCCATAGGAATACATTGAATACCTATTAATCGATTCTCTCTGGAACAGATTAATTGGTTTTCAATGCATTCCTATGGGAAACCGTGCCTCATAAGATGAATTTTTTGTAAGATGAATTGACTCAGAACAAATTAAATTCATCTTACGAGGCACTACTGTATTAACTAGTTCTTAATCTTTTAAAGTCTGAGCAGGAAAACAAAATGCCCATGCAAAAACTGCTATCGCTCTTATGCCATTGCATTAGCTATGTTAAAGTACAGTTCACACAATGTTGCACACTTCTCATTCTCCTCTGTGATTGAGCAAAAAACCTTATGGGAACAGGAAAATAATTTTCCAGCAGGAGAAGCATGGGATATAAAAGAAATAATCATAGCACATAAATTAGAATCCTAAATTCCATCCATGAGAATTTCACCAACATTTCCCCTGGCTTAATTTTTTTTCCAAAATATTTTTTCTCTCCTTCTAAGTGGAAGGAAATGTCTGAGAATATCATGGGATATATTTTCACATTAGCACTAAGTACAAAAGTGAACCACACACATTTCTTCCCCATCCTTCCTCTCTGGTGTTGAGGGAGATTTTTGTGTCCTTAGGTTGTCATTGCAATCTGCCTAAAACAGATTTAAAGCTGAATGTGCCCTAAAAGTTCCTGCCAGGGCAAACAGCTCAAGAATTATTGGAATGTATATAGGTTCTTTCAGAATTCTTCCCAGTCTCCCAACCAGCAACTAAACTTTCACAGTATATAAGACAACCTGTACAGCTGGGCCTGCACTGAAGGAATAGTCTGACTCTGAAAGTAACGGTGAGAGGCCTGTCTGAATGCTTATGGGTGGAATGAAGATTGAGAATATCTTGTTAACTGGAGTTGGTCCCTCTCTCTACTAGTTATGGAATGAATGACTGGATGTGTAAAGCAAAGAACCACAAAGGTGTGAAGCATTCCCTGTGTGACTGATGTTATTTTGGTAGCAGATTTCACAGGCCCCATCTTCCCCTTGTGTTATCTTATCCCTTCTTTCATAAAACAGCCACTAAACAGTCACGAAAGTCAACATCAACAGGTTTTACATCTGGGAATCAGTGAAAGCTAGAAATTTCACACATTGTCATAGGTTAATAAGTGGAGGCTGAAATTTCCTGGGTAGATCTGGAGCGAACTGTGGAACAGAAGAACAGCTAAATTATGCTGACAGATGAAAACCATGACATTTAGTGTACAGGAGGTAGAATATTTTTCAGCCAGTGTACGTACAGTAAAATGGAAAATAGCCCCTACTGTGGAATGGTGTGAAATCTATTTATAAGATTTAATAGAATCACTTGAGATTTAAAATCACCCAGTATTGTGTCCTTTATTTTTCCATGTCATATGTGTATTTAAGCATCAAGTGCATTCTTTAAAAAAAAAGCAAAGAAAGGTCAAAGAAGAGAATTTTACTAGTTGTATATTCCTGGTAATTCAAACCTTAGAAATTGTCCCCCAGTTTAAGAGAACATCAAAGGAAAGTCATATCAGATGCTTTGTGTTTGGCTTGCAAGTGATTAATTGACAACAGAGGAGTCAGGTCCTGGATTTTACTAGTCCTCTCCTTGTGAACAGTAGTGATTACAAGAGAGGACCCTGCAGAAAATCTTCACTGCTAACATTGGGGTCACCGACATTCAGACTGGGGCTTGCTGTTGGCATCACTTTTCCTTCAGGCAATGTGGGTGTAATGTTGCAAAGCAATCTTGGACCATTTTTCTAGCATGTTGAATCATTGATACAGAAGCAATATTCCACATAGATAGATCAGACATTTTTGGAGAACTGAATCGACTTTCTCCAGTGACAATCTGCCCCACATCTCTGCACTGCTGGAAAGATTAGTCCACTGCATGCCACAGAGCTGCAGCTGCTAACTACATTTGCAGCAAGCTATTAAATGCAGAAAGCTGTGGAATGCTCTATGAGCCTTGCCCAGTCACCTACTGAGTGCCTAGATATTTTGTAGGTATTTTGGTATTGTTACCTAACAGAGTTGACATAAGAGTCCAAAATGATTAAACTTCTGTGTGTGTGTGTGTGCTTTTTTTTGGGGGGGGGATAACTCCCTAGAGCAGTGATGGTGAACCTATGGCACAGGTGCCAAAGGTGGCACTCGGAGCCCTTTCTGTGGGCCCCCAACATCACCCCTTCATAGCCACCTGTATACAGGTTAAATTATTGTATTGGCACTTTGCAAAAACATTAGTGGGTTTTGAATTGCAATTTGGGCACTCGGTCTCTAAAAGGTTCGCCATCACTGCTCTATGATATAAGAAATACAGAAATATTGTTTTACGAGCATAATCCGTTCTGGAAACATACTTGTAAACCAAAGCACTCTTATATTAAAACAATTTTCCCTATAAGAAATAATGGAAACACAGATTATTTGTTCTGGGGTCCCCTAGACCACATACTTTAAGCACAAAATGCCAAAACTCACAAAATAAATTGCTAGAAGTCCACATCCACACCATGGTTTACACACCGGGCTGTGGATTCGGCTCTGCTTATGACTAACAACTGGATTTTATTTTTATTGACAATAATAAAGTGCATTTTGTAGCCCTATACACATACTTGACTAGCTATCCCACGACTAGAAATGGTGGGAAAAAATAAGAATGTTGAAAACAAATGAAAGAAAATATAAATATAAAGAAAAATAAAATGCTAACCTAAAACTCCCCTATGAAAATGTTCCTGGTTGGTGCAAGGGAAACCTCTATTCCTCTCTCCTGCCTCCACTTTGGAGGCTGCATGAGACAGATATTCTAGGCAATCACCCACAATCCAGCAGGGGGAGAGAGGGAAGGAAGGACAGTCACCATTGGCTCACTTGTGATGTATTGTATAGCAAGACATTGCTTGTTGATCAAGGCAACATTTAGAAGAAATGTTTGCTTGTCTTGCAAAACACTCTTAAACCAAGTTATTCTTAAACCAAGTTATTACTGTAAAATAAAGCCCTTTACCCATACACTTAATTTAGCATGCATTGTTGTTGTTGTTCAGTCATTCAGTCATATCCAACTCTTCATGACCCATAGACCAGAGCTCGCCAGACCTTCCTGTCCTCCACTGCCTCTCAGAATTTGGACAAATCCATATTTGTTGCATCGATGACACTGTCCAACCATCTCTCCCTTTTGCCTTCAATCTTTCCCAACATCAGGGACTTTTCCAAGGAGTCCTCTCTCCTCATGAGGTGGCCAAAGTACTGGAGCCTCAGCTTCAAAATCTGTCCTTCCAGTGAACGTTTGGGGTTGATTTCTTTCAGGATGCATACATTTGATCTTCTTGCAGTCCAGGGGACTCTCCTCCAGCACCACAGCTCAAAAGCATAAATTCTGCAGCGACCAGCCTTCTTTATACTCCAGCTCTCACTTCCATACATCACTACTGGAAAAAACATAGCTTTGACTACCCTGACCTTAGTTGGGAAAGTGATGTCTCTGCTCTTTAGGATGCTCCCAACATTTGCCATCACTTTCCTCCCAAGAAGCAGGCGTCTTTTAATTTCATTGCTGCAGTCGCCATCTGCAGCGATCAAGGAGCCCAAGAAAATAAACTCTGTCATTGCCTCCATTTCTTCCCCTTCTATTTGCCAGGAGGTGATTAGCATGCATAATTTATTGTTAATGTTTGTTTGGAAACCTAATATTGAAGGCTTTGGGGTGCATTCTCTGTTCATCTCTGCATTGCTGTTGTTTCTTTATTCTCCTCAGTCAATCTGCTCAACAATCCCCATGACTAGTGACAAGTTCCACCATGTATCATGGACTTGCTTTTGCCCTGGATACTTCTGGCACTGGCTGTGCTCTGGTCTAGTCCTGTAATTAAAAATAAATAAATACAGACAGCAGTTGTTTTTTGTCAATGCTTGCATAGAGTTTAATTTACTCAGTAACTTTTCTTCTTTCTTATATCATGACTTTCTTTAAACCTACCTGAATGAATTACAATTCATGAAATAAGAATACAAGAAAATAATTATAGCTTGACATCAAAATCGATATGTATGAATGAGTATGATTCATTTAATTTCTCCAGTAACAAATTGATGGGAGGGGGGATGAAAAAAGAACATTTTATCAATTTTTAAAAATAGGTTCTTCCTACTTCTCTTGGTTACATAAAAGTTGCACATCCGTCACCTTCGTTTCATAGGCCTAAACATGTTGTTTGTCACATCCACCCACTTTAGCAGGGTTTGCCTGAAAATTTGTTTGGAGAATCATATTTGTTACAAAGAGAAATTACCTTCTCACTACGATATGCATACAGCCACAGATTAAGCCATGGACAATTTCCTATACCTTTCCTAACCATACCTAACAGTGTGAGAACAGTTCAGCACAGGACTGGTTTCTTGCATGTAAAAGAAAGCAAAACAAAAGTGTTCTGCTTGTATACTGCCCCATACCACTTCAAGTAGTCTCTGGGCAGTTTACAGTTTTAATTACAGTATGCAGACTACACATCCCCACCCCCCAGCAAGCTGGGTACTCATTTTGCCAACCTCGGAAGGATGGAAGGTTGAGTCAACCATGAGCCTGCGACCTGGGATTAAACCCCAGGTCGTGAGCACAGTTTTACCTGCAGTACAGGCATTTAACCACTGTGCCACGACAGTATGCATATTAGAGAAAACCAAACTACATTGTCTTTTATCCCAGCCAATAGAGATATCTAAGGATTTGAGATTTGCTTGACATAATCTTCTCGGCATGCATGTGATGGGAAACTACTGTAGCCACTTGATCAGTAATGTAGTAGCAAAGCATTTTGAAAGATACATTAATCTGAAAATCATTGCAGTAGTATGCTATTTAACCAGCCACATTATTATGAATCTGAAGAAGACCCAGGGCTGGAAAATAAATCTCATATATACACTGTCCTCGGAACACTGTCTTCTTCTACTTCTTCTCTCTCTTTTTGGATAGCTAAAAGGTTTTTTTAAATGTGCCATTATCCTTAAAATGTAGCTATTTCTTCTTCTTCCCCTTTTAATTTCTCCCCTTTACAATAATGTACTGCTTATTTTGGAACCACAGTAATCAGCGAATGCTGCAACGGGCATGGCTAAATTTGCCATTGCTTTCTTCCCTTGTTTAGATGAGACCCGCGGTGCATGGAGAATTTGCCAGGAGAGGAGAGGCTCTCTTTGATTACCTTTCTGATTCTCCTAGAATGAGATTTTTCACAGTGCTCTTTCTGCCCCTCCAAAAGGACTCTCCATTTAACAACCTTCAAAGGCTCATTAGGCAGCATTCAGCTAGCTTCAGAGGACAAAATGCTGGTTTAGACAGATGTCCATGGCTTCGATGTGTTGGAATGTCCATATCTGCCAACTTTCCTGTGGCTTGTACTAGGAAATCACACAGATGATCTCCTAGCCCAGACTATCATAAGTCTCATCTCAGTTAGCACATGCCAGCCAGTCTCATAACGATTGTGTTTCACCCATCCACCAAGGATATCTTATTCATTTCTCTCTCCGCACCCATATATTTATATTTTATGGATGATTTCCGCACAGCACAAGAGCAGCCAGTGCAATTTGTTAAAAACCAGTGTTGTATAGGTTCCGTGAATTGTTACACCTTGTACTAATTGAAGCCTCTGCGTTGTCTCTAAGTCCTGCCCTGCATGAAGCACATTGCAGCAACCTAAATGGCAAGTGGCCAGAACATAAACTACTATAGCTAGATTGTCCTTGCCCAGAAATGAACATATCTGTCTTTGACTTGCCACCTTCTTGCTCATGTGCAGTTTTAAGTGTGGTTAGCTGGTAGTTGACTTTTGATGAACTTCAAGCTGAGCCTGTATAATACTGCTGCTGGGTTCATCAATTGGAATAAGTGGAGAATGTTGATGGTGGTTCGGGCTGTATTGTTTCAAGCAAGGTGCTAGATGCAGAGGTCCTTATGGGAAAAGATATGGAAAGTACTAACATCAGGCTAGAGCCATCCATAATTCTATGGAAATAATGTGAGAATAGGTTCCTTCCTTAGGCGGCTTGCAAGTGAGTAACAGACATGGGAGAAATAGCAAAGGAAGGAGGATAGAATGGGGGCAGAAAATATTGGGGAAACAGGATTGTTTCATTGGCATATGCTTCACATTAGAGATGGGCACAACTCAAAAAAATGGTGTTTCGTTTGTCGTTTAGGGGGTCCATTTCGGTTCGTTTTCGCTTTTCGTGAATTTTTGAAAAAAATTCATTTTCGTTTCATTACATAACGAAATGAAAAAACAAAAACGAAAATGAAAAATTGCTGTTTCGTTAGCATTCATTACGGTTCAATGTATTTGCCGCAACGAAAACGAAACACACGACAAAATTTCTGGTGTTTCAGTTCATTTCGTTTTATTTTGGAGACAAAATTCGTTTTTCGTTTCATTACGTAATGAAACAAAAATGAAAACGAAAATGAAAAATTGCTCGTTTCGTGCCCATCTCTACTTCACATTATGCAGAGTATAGTGCTGGATGGTTACTACTTCCAGTAGGTTATTCAAAGATCTTTGGTGGTGGTGGGTGGACCTTAAAAAATCATTTGTAAGAGGTTCTAGGAGGGAGCTCCAAGCATAATAATATGTTTTCTTCAATAACCAACACAGGCTTAGTGAATTTATGCTCTTTTAAGGAAAATATGCAGGAATGTTATATGCTGGAAAACAAGATCCAACTGTGGTCATGCCAAGTCTGTGCTTACACTTGATGTAAAATCAATGGGAAGATGGGAAGCCTTTTGCTCAGGTGAAATAATTTTAATAAGAAGAGAATTTCAATCCCTGGAAGAGCACTTATCAGGAAAGTTTTATACAGTACATCCGCAGTGACCAGGAATACCTTGGTTTTCTAGATAAGACTGATAGGGTTTCCCCCTGCAAGATGGCGTCACCAAGCCTCCCCTAAGCAATGTGGGCTTGCAAGGGACACATGCCTAAGTGGAGGTTCCACTACATCAATAGGATCCTCCCTAGGGACTGGAGAAGTGAATTAACAGTGAGCTAGTTTCAGACACATCTGCACCATGGAAGACATGGAGGTCTCCGGTTGTCACCATGATTAATGCACATTATGTTTCATTTCTTGCTTTATCAAATACCAATTATGTTTATGATAATTCCCAAAACCGCCGTTGCTTCATTTTCTTCCCTGGGGGACAGAGTGGAGGAAATCTCCGCTCCCCATCCCTGAAATTCCATTTTAATTGCTTCTCTTCAGCATGCACGTGCCGCTTTGTGTTCCAAGAGGGTCGGTGTATCGATCCAGATTTCTGATAAGGTCAGCAGAGAAGTGGGGGCAGGATGACATTTAGAAGCAATTGCTCCTCTCTCTGGACAAGAATATGCATCAAAGTGGTGTCTGTGGGGAGCAGGGGGAGGAGGGAATGAGATGAGGGAATTGAACACTGCTGCCTATATTTATCCATCATAGCACACTCCAGTCTTTGGGATTGCACTCAAAGCTCTAGACAGCTCCTTGGGTGATGCAATGGTAGAACATGAAGAGGAGGTTTCTCTGGCCACACCTATTACATACAGTGAATACAGCAGTCAAGCCTGCAGATAATCCTGAATGCTTCTTCAAGAGCTTCCCCCCATAAACTCAGAGGGACCCACTGTTCCTGACTAAACCATGCTCAGGTGTGTTGTGAGCTTTGTCATGATCACAGCTACACCAACCATTTGTTTCTCCTGTGTTGTGGAGACACAGCATGGATAGAATGAAACCATTTCCCTTGGGCCACAAGTTGAAGGTCCCTGGACAAAAATGGTGCTTGCATCCTCATTTTCTTGTCTAGCTATAGCATGCTAACCAGGGATTCCAAGGACAATTTATTCCCTCCAAAACAGTTGGCCAGCAGTACAGTTTGCCCACAGGGTTCTTCTAGATGCTTCTGTGTTGCTTGGCATAAATATGCCCAAGGTAAAATTACTCCATGTTTTGTGGTCTTTGTATTTTTCTAGCCCATTTGTGTTTAAATCATGCATAAGTGGAGATGGTATGTGGTTATTTAGTTTGTCCCAAATGTATCAGTGCCCCTCTGTCCCTTTGTATTTGGGTATCTTCTTCATTTATATTGTCACAAATATATATGCATTTGAATTCATCAGACCAACAGTAATGGCTTCGTATGATTTATGCCATGAGGAAGCCTGGGGTCTCATGTTTGTATTTCTGAGATTCCTGATATCAGTGCTATTCAGTGGGAGGCAGCTTTTGTCTTCCAACATTTCATTTTAGTAACAATATAATCTAAGGAGTGGACAGCAGATATTTTATTTCACTGTCCTCCTGGAGACATCATTACTCACCCTTTCCTTTAAACAACACAAACAAAACCTTATATGTATTTTGAATTAATTTTATGTTTTTGGTCTGCTATTTTGGGTGGGTGTGTGTCCATTATTGAACAGAAATGTACGATGTAAACATTTTAAGGAAATACATTTTTTAAAACCCCAAGCATCTGTAGATGCATCTGTCTACAGCAGTAGTTGTGGAAAGAGAAGACTGGCAATTGTGAAAACAGAGATATTTGATCATTTTATCTTCTAGTGTTTTACTCAGAAGCACTGTAAGCTGCTCTTCTTTTTTCCCTGCAGCGTGAAAAATAGATGGAACTAGTAATGTGAGGGGATATCAAAAGAGGAAAGCAAAGGGCGTTTATACACAACCCCTAAACTCCGCAGCAAATGGCTGCAAGCTCCAGAGCTTAAAAATGTTTCCCCACCAGCTCCGGAGTTTACAGGCAATTAAGTGCGACCACGCCCACTTTAGCGCGTCCCAGTGCACCTTTCAAGTACCTTCTCTCTGGAGGCGAAAATTCTTTGATGCGGTGCAACGATAGTGAGTGCGGGGCTCTCCTCGCTTCTGTTTGCTGTTTTTTGGCTCCTGCCCCTTTAAGAGCTACTTAAGAGCTACTGGAATGTTGAACCGGCAAGAGCCGGCAAGAGCAAGAGGCAGAACGAGGCAAAACGGGTGGGAACACAGGAAGAGCGACAAGCCCCTAAGATCTCTGGTCCGAATTTAAGGGACCAGCGGATCTTAGGGGTCATGTAAAAGCACCCAAAATTAAGAAGCTCTCCCCCCTCCCTGATACAAAGCTACCATTCCAGGTTGTAGATTTGATTTGATGGCTTATTATTACTATAAGCAGCAGTGACCCCAGGACTCCAGAAGCAGCAGGAAACATGGAAGAAGAATGCAGTTGGCTGGTAGATATCACAAAGATACAGGCTACAGTGTTGTTGTTGTTGTTGTTGTTGTTGTTTTTAAAAAAACTATTTCATGCACAATGTGCATGATATGGTGAAACAAACCTAAAACAACATTATTTGTTGGAAAACTGCAAATTAAACTAAGGATCCTGGAAGAAATACTAGGATCAAGGGGTTGGGAATTTTTGGTCCTAGCTTTGCCCTCTCTTTTGTTCTGGTCTGCCTGCACCACAGTCTTTCATCTGGACCCCACCCCACCCCGGGGTGAATGTCAAGCTGGAAGTGAAACCACACCCCTTGATAGACAATCAGGGCTCTGGAAGTTGATTATCCTTGCCATGTTGCATAATGTGGCCATTACCATGCCTCCCCCAGTGCCCCGGTGAGTCCTTCTCAGCAACAACTAGGGACACCAACATAAGTCTGGGCTTCTGTTTTGTTATTATTTGATACGATGTAAGTAGAGTTGGGTGTAAATAAGTTTAAAAGTAATACATATGCAACTTGCTGCTGAAATATATTTCTTCTTTATTTAAAGATCAAAACAACTTCTTTGCAAACTTCCAATCTTTCTAAGAGACGCACACTAGTCTCTTTAGGCAGACTTTCTTCAACAAATTCTCCCACGGCGGCCCCGTGTGTGTATGTGTCACATTTGAAGGGGGAAACAGACTGAAAACAATTATCTTACACCACCTTAGAGGGTTTGCTATGAGATTTATACAGTTATGCTTTGGCCTATAGGTCTTTAAGGCTGTGAATGGCTACTCTAGGCAACTGATATGACACCAGCTGGTGATTTCTGTGTTAACAGTATGATGTCTCAGGCTGTGTTTTCCTACTTCCCTTGTTCTGCCTGTTCCTCAGTCCACAACATTGTTTTTAATCAGTGATTTGCTACCTCATTCATAACTTACTATTAGTTTATTTTCTTAGAACATGGGGGTGGGGGGGAGAGATGGAAACGTTCACAGTGGAAGAAGACAATACTAAGACTGAAGGTGCAGCACTGAAGCTAATACACCAGCTCAAATATATATGTCTAGTACGGAGTACGGACTGGTTAACAGTGAACTGGACCTTTCAGAGACCCCATTTTTCCCTACTGTCATGTATAATGGTAGTCTATTGACACCAGGCTTTAATGAAGGCAAGAGGCCAAGAAATATATTACATACAGTTCATGTAGGCCTCTCTGAAAATGAAGGCTGAGAAGAGTTCTTTGCTAGTTCCCTCTTCAACTTAGAATGGGCAATCTTGTACAGCAGGCATGTCCAAAGTCAGGCCCAGGGGCCAATGCGGCCCGTTTTCAAATTCTGAGTGGCCCGTGGCGTCTTCTCCCCACCGGATCAGCCTGTCATGCATCCCCACCAGCTGGCCCCTCCCCATACTGGATGGAGGCGTTAGCTTGCAGTTTTATGGTTCGCCTGCCCTCCCTGGCTCTGTCCACCCCCCAGCCCCAACTACCTGCCCAGCCTACCCACCCCCAGTTCAATTGCTGCAGCATCCTCCCTGCCTCCTTGCATGTTATAGAGACTTGTCCAAAGTCCGGCCCGGGGCCCAAATGCGGCTGAATGGTCGGCCCCCACACATTTTCATCTCACCCAATCTGGCCCTCCTTGCAAAAAGTTTGGACACCCCTGTTGTACAGGGTTCTTCCACAGGACAGGACAGAACACAATTGTTGCTCAGAGAAGTAAATCAGGAAGTCAGGATGATTGCCAATTGTGAAGAATACAGATGCTATATATTTTCATATGCTAATTCAATTTATTCACTAGGTTTATAACATTTTTTTAAAAAAAATAATAAACTGTACAGCAAAATCTATTTGATTATGAAAGTTTAAACATGTCCAAAGATCACAGCCTTAAATGTGAAGTGGTGCTTTTTAAAATTCTGTTGGGGCAGATGGAGGTAGGAAGAGAATGTTCTAACCCTGCTGGAGAAGCAAGAACAGCCAAGTGCAATAAAAATTCATGAATAGTGACAGTGTTCGATTGAGGAGAAATGAAGTATACCAAACTCGTCAAACTTCTAAGTGATACCTGGTTGTTTTGGGACAGCTGGCTGAAGAAAAGACAGCTGCGTTTAATCAATAGAGCCTCAGAATGGCCCTAAGGAACTAACTGGCATAATCAAAGGCATTTTCTATATACAGTGTCTGGCTTTTAGTGTGGTTGCACCTGATATTTATTTGTGGCACTGGGTGTGTGTGTGGGGGGGGGGGGAGGAGAATCTGTACTACATGCCAGCTCTTAAAAACATAGAAGTGGTCTTTAATGCTCTTGGTAGGCAGGCCTGTGCGAATCCCAAAGGAGCATTTCACACCTAAGTGGGGAAATGGCGCAGAGTCACTGAAATCCACACCATTAGAAGAAGTGTTTGCCTTTCTCAAAGGAAAGGTTTACTGTGGCAATAAACCCTTTATTGTAGCAACTCATTACGGATCCCATCAAAGCTGGCTGGGTTGAGGGCTGCAAGCTCCTGGTCCTTGTTGGATGATCGATAAAGGATCATGGTGAAAAGAAGCAGCACTTAATGGCTTGCCATTCTATAAAGAAGAAGAGGGGGGAATTACCAAGCAATGATACGGGACTGCCCACTGGGTGCCAACCCTTTCCTGATGCAAGAGGCGTTAATGAATGTATTAATCAGTTAATAGCAAGGAAAACCGTTAGGGACCAGCAAAGCTGTTAACGATTCCCAGAGGAAAGACTCTGGTTGTCATTGATCTAACGGTCTGCAAGCATTGATTCACAGTTGGTTACCCTTGCAGGAGCTCTCTTGGGAATGAACAAAGATTTCAATGCATAAAGTCTCATTGCCAATATTACAGTGATGTCTGCTAGCCCATCTTCCCCATCCGCACGATGGATGCTGTTCCTAGTGTCCCTGAAAGCACCCACTAAGGCAGTGTTGGTGAACCTATGGCACGGGTGCCAAAGGTAGCACCTGGAGCCCTTTCTGTGGGCACCCGACATCATCCCTTCACAGCCACCTGTATTCAGGTTAAATTGCTGTATTGGCACTTTGTGAAAAATTAGTGGGTTTTGAATCGCAGTTTGAACTCTCAGTCTCTAAAAGGTTTGCCATCACTGCGCTAAGGGATCACTGATCAGATTTTAAAGATGAGCAGTTGTGCTCCATTGAAACAATGGGGTTTGCACAAGATGACATTTAAATCTAATTTATTTTTGGACTTATAATGAGATGATATTGTTGCAAATCTTATTGTTTGTGTTTTTTTAAAAAATGCTCCTCATTTTATCCATATCTTTCTCTTTCTCTTTCATCTCCTCTGTTTAGTCACTAGCATAGCTTGGGAATGGATGGGGGGGGGGGGCAAAACTCCCAGGGCAGAGAGGTCTGAGGACACTGGAAGAGCTGGTAAGGTTGAGAATGCGCCCCAAGCTCCACACACCAATAAGCTTTTCCCCCTAGGAAAAGGCAATTGGGAACTCTGCCATTGGCATTGGTCCATTCCCTCCCCCTCCCCACTGCCTAGGTGGGTCTCCTCCGGAGTGCCCACCTGCCCACCCACACACAGGTGGTGGTGGCGGCCAGGTGCCAGAGTGAGGTGTTGCATCAGCAAGATACATGGGAGCCAGGCAGGTGGAAGCAATTGAGGTGTGTTGGGTGCTCACTGCCCACAAAGTGCCCCTCGTGCACCCAGCCTGGGGCCCTCTCATGTGCCCCCCCAGAGAAGAAGGAGGAGGGAGGAGGAGTGGGGAGTTGCAGGTGACATGCCAGTGAGAGGAGGGGAAGATGGAGGGGTTTGTTTCTCTCTCTGTGTGTGTTGGGGTGAGGGAGAGAGGGAAAGAGAGAGATGCACCCAGTTGGCAAGAAAGAAGTGCGGACAGCCAGCTGGTGAGAAATAGGCATGGACAACGGGGTGTGTGGGGGGTGTAGGGTGAGGAAGGGGAGGGGGAAAGGAAGACCCAGGGAGTGCTCACACATACTCCCTCCCCCTTCCCTTCCCCCTTCCAGAGAATACAGTGCATCTGGTGGTTGGGGCCAGACACCTAGTGAGGAAGAGTGTGGGGTATGTGTGGCGAAAGAGGGGAGATCCCCCAAAGGGAGGTGAAGAGCCAAGAGGAGAAGGATGTGGGACAGTTGAATGATGTCTTAGTTGAAAGAGGGGTGGGGAGGGGAGGGAAAGTGTCCCACAAGAGCATGTCAAGGTAAGAGAGAAGTGGTCTCGGGACAGGAGAGAGCTGGACGGAGGGTTCTGGGAGGGCAGGGGTTGGGAGGAGGGGTGGGCGACCCTCAAGAGAAGAGAGAAATGGGATGGTGATACTACTGATGAGGAGGATCTCTGAATTGCAGGGGTTGGGAAGGACCTTATGGGTCACTGAGTCCAGGCCATCAAGGAGTCCCAATGGGGAATCAAGCACCCGGCCTCCAGTCCTGCAGCCAGTTCCCTAAACCACTGAGCTATTTGCAGAGTTGGTGTGCATGGCAGATGGCATGCACACCCTGGAAGATATCCTTTGATTTCTACTCCTGCATGGAGCAAGGGATTGGACTTGATGGCCTTAAAAGGCCCCTTCCAATGAAACTATTCTATGATTCTGTGATTCCCTACCCAGGACGCACTGCCTGCCTCCTAAATCCAGAGGTAGATTGCTTCTGCCCAGGTTGGGTGGCTAGGGTGCTGGAGAAGCTTGGTCAGGATGCCAGGCCCCAGTGCCCCCCTTTGTGTCCCAACTAGAATTGCTGATGGCTAGGCGAGAGCCCTTTGTGCCCTTTCCCCTCAGTGCTGAGCCTCTGTCAGGGTCCGAAGGCAGCCTGCAGAGAGAGGCAGGGTAGCCCCCGAGCCTCACCTTGCTGGAGTGGGGGACAATTTCTGGGACTCTCCTCCTCCTCTTCCTTCCCCTCCTCCTCCTCCTCCTCATAATTGCTGCTGCCTTCAGCTTTCCAGCTCGGCAGCGCCATACCCAGGGCTACCCAGAGCTTGCAGGTGACGACAAAGGGTGAAGGGGGTGGGGTGGGGTTCAATCCCAGTTGCAGGTTGCAGACAGGTCACCCCACAGGCTGTTGGTGCATTCACAGAGCTCCGTGAGCTGGCTACACAGCCCCGGTATGCTGCAGACCCTGTGGCCAAGTTAAGTTTTGCATAGAGATGGGCACGACTCAAAAAAATGGTGTTTCGTTTGTAGTTTGTCATTTAGGGGGTCCGTTTCGGTTCGTTTCCGTTTTCGTGATTTTTTGCAAAAAATTAGTTTTCGTTTTCGTTTTCGTTATGAAATGAAACAAAAAATGAAAACGAAAACAAAAAATTGTTCATTTCATTCCCATCTCTACCATTCAATGTTTTTGCCGTAACGAAAACGAAATGGACGACAAAATTTCTGGTGTTTCTGTTCGTTTCGTTTCATTTTGGAGGCAAAATTCGTTTTTCATTTTGTTACGTAATGAAACGAGAAAACGAAAACGAAAATGAAAATGAAAAATTGTTCATTTTGTGCCCATCTCTAGTTTTGCAGCTGCCGCCCCCTCCCCTGCTTCGCTTTGTTGGGCGTGACACCTTGACAGGAGGGGGGACAGGGAGGGATGCAAAAACTGACTTTGTCCCTGGGCACTGAAAGACCTAGCTACACCTCTGTATTTCATGTGACTTTTTTGGCTTTCTCCCCGCAGTCTCTCCCTGCAGTAGAAAGTGAAAGCACGGCCACTGGTGATGTTCAAATGGTATACTGCTATGCCTAATCTGTTGATTTGGAAGTAGTGAATTTTGATGAGGCGGCTTCTAAATCAACATATTAAGCAGAGTATACCATTTCTCTTTCACTTCCCCTGTGGTAGTCATTGTCATCATTTTAGAAGATACTGACCCTGGAGATCTTGCTCAAAGTCCTGGAGATAATTAGCACTTACTCCTTCAGGATCAATATATAGTTGTTAATCCAGTTCCTAATGATGTGTAGGAAGAATGGAGTCTTGGAAAACTAGAAGTATAGTTTATAATCCATTAAGATAAAGCACTAAGATGATTTAGTATCAAAAGCAACTGGAAGATTCAAGGATGAAAGATTTATCTGTGGTCATTAACCAGGGTGTCCAGAAAATATAATCTCATTTTCAGGATGACTCCCCACATCTGACTACTTGTACTTGTGAAAGAATGTTGAGATCACGCAGTCATTTCCCATATCTGGTGATGAGTGTAGAGCAGGATATATCTCTGGGCTTGAAACAGCATTAGCTGAGCTCCAGTTCTCTATGTCAGCAAAGGCATATGTGGGCAAGCTGTGAGAGAGGCTATAGAGAAGGAAACAACAGCCGACAAGAATGTGGAACAGGCTGTGCAACAGGCGTGAAGATGTAGGAAAATTAGTTCCCCTGTGGTAAGCTACATACAACAATTTGATTGATATAAATCACAAATAGTTCAAACAGTCTCCTCCACATCTGTAGTGGAACAAGGAAGGACAGATATTCATCAGGATCTAAGCCTTTTCATGCAATAAAAAGTAACTGGTGTTTCAGACAAAAATATAGTAGGAAAAAAAAGAAAGAAAATATTTTCACTCCTGAATGGGAAAATCTGGATGTTTCTCTCACAATGAGGTGACTTTAGTTCTTTTCTTTCCAGATACAAACTCTATAGTTTAAATTCTTCAAAAATGAATACTTACTTACTTACTTACTTACTTACTTACTTACTTATATATTTATATACTGCCTGTCTTCCCAGAGGAACTCCGGGCGGTTAACAACAATAGAAAAACAATAAAACAGAATCCAACACATAATAGAGCATATAACGATAAAAATAAAAATAAGAGTACTCAGCAAGATGACAGAATGATTTAAAACAACAACCACTCCCCCATATCAAATACATTGGTACCTTGTATAAAGGAATTAATTCGTTCCAAATGAAATTATGTTAAGCAAATGTTCCTTTATACAAATTTCCCATAGCAATGCATTGAAAATGGAGTAATCCCTAATCACGACCATTTTTATGTTGTACGGATTCGCCCCATAGACGATTCTGTTAAGCAAATTTCCCCTATCTCCAGAATTTTTTATGTTGTACAGATTTTATGTTATACAAACTGTTTGTTATACAAGGGTCCACAGTAAATCAAATTCAATAGGTGTATGTGCTCCATGCATGGAGATAGGTGCACTGTACTTTTGTACTGTACAAGTGTTAGAAGCAGAGGAGCCTCTGTGTGTGGGGGGGGGGAGGAATAGTAGCAATTCTAATTCAGCTGAAAGTAGGGATTCAAACTCAGACTTAAGCATCACTCAAGTTGTAGGCCTAGATAGATTAATTTCCCCTTTTGGTTTATTTATTTTTAAATATTGTAATTTAAACATGTTAAATCTCAAGATCTTTTATTTCCCACGTTGAAGAAAGTGGCAGCTGTCTAGTAAATCCTAAGGTAAAAGGAAATGGAATGAAATTCTCACCCACCCCTAGAGTTCAGATACATAAATAACAAGGCTGAAAGGCCTGGGGAAACCCTTACTTGTGCACCTGCATTAAAGGCTTCCTTGAACCCAGCTCTTAGTAACCAGGCAGTATCAAATATCCATGGGAGTTGTCCATGGTTCTGAAGATTGTCCCACACGCTAACTGCTCATCTCATCACTCTAGCAAAGTATTCTCTTTAACATGATGATATTACTGTTCTTCCTGTGATATTACTGTTCTTCCTGTAGAAGGCAAGAGGCCACATATTTCTTGGCCTCTTGCCTTCATTCAAGCCTGGTGTCAACAGACTACCATTAAACATGACAGTAGGGAAAAATAGGTTGATTGTCCTAATTTGGCTCTGTGTTTGATGCGGCATACATGGCACTTGGTGACCTGTCTTCTTCCAAAAACTGCCATTTGGACATGTCTCAAATGTCCAAAACATGGATAACATACTTATAAAATAAAAGCTATTGTGGGCAGCAGTGCATCTTCTTTTGAATGCTTTTGAATTGCAGCTCCCGTCAATCCTACTTAGCATGGCCAATGGGCAAGGATGATGGGAGATGTAGTCTAACAATATCCATAGAAGCCAAAGTTTCCTCTGTCCCCACGATTGTCATTGCATGTAGGATACTGATATTAGCCATTATTAAATCCTGAAAAAAATTGATTGAGGACAGTTTTGAGCAGAATGGGTGGGATCTCCCCTGAAATGTTGACGTGAGATAGATACCCCATCCTGGTGTATGAGTTACTCCTGAATTTAACCACCAAGTTCAATTACTTTTTCAGTGTGAGGCTTGTGGCTGGGTTAGTGTGAAGACAAAAGATGGTGATTAGAACATCTGGAAATATCTCATACAAAAGCCTCTTCTGTGCTTTGGGGAGGGGGTGTCCAATGGTGACATCTCATGTAGCTTCATAACCTAAGAGCATGCAGGTCATCATTAACTGTGCTCAACGTGAAGAGACTGCTTTGGTAAATTAGGAAGCAATCCATTCTAGTCCTCTCTTAAACAAATTTCACCAGAGGGCTGTTTTATACTTTAGAATAGAGAGCCAGCTAATGACAGGCACCTTTTTTTAAAAAATCCCAACAATCTAAACATTTATTATTCTAAATTGCCTTCTGCACATTTTACAATAATTGAGACTAGCATTTGCCTTGTTATCTCCACAGTAACTAACAAGAACACCATCATTATCCTGGTCATTAGCAGAATTGATGGGCTTGTCCAGAGTTGCCGGCTGTAGGCCCACTTTTGGTAGGCCTTATGTAGAAATTAATCCTGACTCTCCTTGCTCTCCACAAAGGCATATTGTTCCACTCCATCAGCTGGACCCATAGTGAGGAAAGTCGTGCAAGAAGGAAGAAGCTGTTGATAGAGGAAATTGGGGAGATGATTAGCATGGAGGAAAAAACTGTCTGGAGCACAGAATGTAAATCTGATGGTCCAGAAAAGAGGTGTTATGAGTAGCTGTTTCAACTAGCTATGGGCTTACTGGTGAGGTAAGAGTTGCTTTATCTAAAGCTTGCCTGCTGATTTGTACTATCATGAGATGCTAATTCTTGCTTTCACACACACACACACACACACACACACACACACACACACACACACAC
>JAHTLZ010000379.1:23285166-23316643 GCA_023846285.1 Phrynocephalus versicolor | reverse complement strand
ACACACACACACACACACACACACACACACACACACACACACACACAGGAGAGCTGTGTTTAATTTGCATCTTATATATAACATATGCATCACTGATCCAATTAGTAAGGTAAAGCTCTTCCATAGGATCAATTCACATGTTCAGTTGCCAGTACCACTTATCCAGTGTATGGCAATCAAATATAGAGAAATCATGTCAAAGGTACGTATGTTGCCAAACAGACACCCCTCATATATTGCATGGAGAGAAGGTGCAAGCCAGCTAGTCACACTTCCCACTGCTGGTGCACACTCTAGTCATATTATCCAATAGCTATCTATTTTATGAGCACTGAGAAGGCATGTCCTCCAGGCCGGGAGGGAGGGCATGGCTAGTATGTGTATTGGAAGCAAAAATCATACTTCCTTAATCTGTTGTTCATGGGACTGATCCAACCCTCAGACCTTGTGGCCTATTCTTTTCATGTATGATGGCTATTCTTAGGTGGGAAACAATCTTAAGAGAGTCATCCGTCTCTCTCTCTCTCTCTCTCTCTCTGTGTGTGTGTGTGTGTGTCTATATACCAAGAAGTAAATTGCCCAAGATCATGTAGGGAATTTGTGGCAGATATTGCTCTCTGCAAATAATAAAAAAGGCCATCTGTGTTGTCATTACGTTTCCACTGATCAGTCAAAATATGCAAACAGATCATTTTTGTTTTGCTTAGTGTGACATGATTTTGGAAGCTGGCAGTGGGGCCTTTGAGAATGCCAGCTGAGATTGCTTCCTTTAGCCACCCACTTTTCTTCTGGCTTCATGTTCAGTTTTAAGGAGAAACCTGATTAATTTAAAACTTGCTCATCACTCTGCAACTTCTTTGTTGATTCTGGTAAAGATTACTGAGTTGCTGTTGCTACTCCAATGTTGAACCTAGTGACCTGCAATTTTTGTAAAGCTGTTGAAGAGGTGAACTATGGAAACGGAGGAAGGTGAACTTCTACTGCCTAATGATGTGACACTGTCTAAAGATGAGAACAGAATGGCTTTTAAATGATGAAAAATCTTATTATCAAACAAAGAGCCAATTTTTGTTTGCATTTAGTTAAATGCCACATCAAGAAGAGGGCATAGCTAATTAATCAGGAAGTATTGTTGACTGTTCCTTGTTATGGAGCTATATTATATTGTGATTGTATTACTTTTGAAAACTGTAATATTTACAATTAGACATGGGCACGACCAGAAAAAATGACGTTTCGAGTTTTCGTTTGTCAGAATGGGTCCGTTTCGGGTCGTTTCTGTTTGTCGTGAAATTTTTCAAAAATTTGTCATTTTGTCATTTCGTTTGTCATTTCCACCACGATTTAGCGCAATTTGACTTCCCAGAGCATAGGGGCGGCCCGTAATCAGGGCCGACGCTAGGTGTTTTTGCACCCTAGGTGGCAGGGCGGGCGGAGAGGGAGGTGTGGGCGGGAGGCGGTGGTGGGGGGCCATGGGCGGGTGGCGACAGGGGCAGGGGGAGGCGCGGGCGGGCGAGTGGGTGGGTGGTGGCCGCGGGCGGGCAAGTGGGCGGGTGGTGGTGCAGGCGGGTGGGCGAGTGGGCAGTTAGGATATCACTTAGGATAGAGGTTCTGTTCTTGGCTTGCACCCCAAATGTGTTTGTGTGCAAGCAAATTGAAGTTGGGAAAATAGAAATTAAATGGTAGTATATAATATATTTTTAAAATAAATCCACACCTCCCACTCCCAGTCGAAACTCCCCCTTTATCAAATATCACAAAAAAATCCTCCCAAACTGCCAGACAAGAAATAAAGAATAAACTGCTATTCCCTTCAGCAGACAAAGCTGCAGGGAATCAAAGAAATTATTTTCTAAATTCAGTTCCCTCCCTGCCTGCCTAACTTAAATCCTAAAGCCTCCAGCCTCCCTCCTCAATCTCGATCGGATCACACCAGCACCAGCAGCCAGCCCTCCTCCCTCAACCACATCCATACACCCGACTGCGATTTCTGGAAAGTGCCTCAGCTTTTTATGCCCTCCGAGACATCCAGAAGTGTCTGTCAAAAACCTGGCGATGCCATTGGTGGAATGGTTCAAAAAATGTGCATGGGCCCATCCCATGCCCAGCCCAAATGGGCAGGTCTAAAGAAATAAAAAATAAAATAAAATAAAATCAATACAACATTTTATTGCTATTAAAAAACCCACTGCTGCTTCTATTAAAATTCAGGCATTTAAAATAAATAATTTTCACATGTTTCTGTGGTGATTTGGTGTGTTTTTTGACCATGATTTCAAAAGAAAAATTGTGGTCGCCATTTTGGATACCCCCCCCCAACCGCATGGCATGGCGAGACAACGAGGATGACCCCCCTCAGCCTGGTGCAAGCAGGCCAGGACAGGAGAAGAGGGGGGGAAAGGCCGGGGACCCCCCAGAAACCACCCCTCTGGTAGGTGGCAAAGCCTCAGGCAGGCATATTTTCGCCTGCTTTTTTGGCTGGGAGTCGGGTTTTTTTAAAAAAAACTTTTAAAAACTTTTTCTGTGCTTCGCATTGCGCGATCGCCACGATGCTACAAACGAAAATGAAAAACCTGACCAAATTTTTCTTTTTTCGGTTCGAGTTCGAGTTCTGACGGCTTAATTATATTACCATTTCCGTTATGTAACCGAAACGAAAAACAGAAACGGAAATGGAAATTTCGCTGAGTTGTGCCCATGTCTCTTTACAATTGCATTAGTTTATTGTATGGTTTTATATTGCAATAAAGTTATTCCTTCATTCAACAAGATGGCTTAGTAATGTCTCAGTGTGGTGTCTACTGTACCATCTCAAGTGAATCTTCAGCTTTACTGACAAAGAGATCATCAGTTTTTTAAAGTTTTTCTTTAACCTCTGCTTTCTCTTTTCAAGCAATTTGTGCTCTGGTTATGGTTAGAATCAGAAATAAATAACTCCCAGCTTTTCTTTTCTTTTCTTTTCTTTCTAAAGGGGAAACTCCTTAATCCCAGCAATACCATGTGGGTTATTTTGTCCCATCAATGCAACAGCTTAACATCAATGCTTCCCAACATTGGGTCCCCAGAGGTTCTTGGACAACAACTCCCAGAATTCCTGGCCAGCACAGCTAGTGATAATGGATTCTGGGAGTTTATTCTGGGGACCCAAAATTTGAAATCACGTATCTAAATGAATTGACTCTGGATAGCGTGTGTGTGAGAGAAACTTCATTCCAGTTTAAGGCTGTTACAAACTGGAGACTAGGGCCTTACAAAACACCCTGGAACACATTTTACTCAAGTTTAGAAAGAATTGAGCAATTCCTAAGCGCTATGCAAGTTTTTAGCTGATTCTATCAAAAAATAAGGAAGTATGAAAAATAAATTCAATTCATTTTTAAAAAATAAAAATACATACCAACTATTAAACTGTAATTATATTTTGAGATATATAAAATTTTGAGATTTAAAAATGTTGAATGCTGAAGACAGCTAAATTGTCAGAGTTGTCTATTCAGCCTCATGTTTTCAAGTGATTCTCAAAGGTCTGGGTTTTAATCCTTCTATATTGAACCACTTTAGCAATTAGTCACAGTTGTCATCTCCTACATTTCAGGCCAATTCCTTTTCTTGACTTTTGGAGGTAGGAAGCATAGCTTTTTCCATGCCAGGAACAGCATATTTTCCCCATTAATTTTTTGTAGAATTTTGTCAACATTGTGCAGATTTCTTCAATGCTCAAGATCAAAGGCGAAACTGTCAGGTTTCCCAGCCCTAAATTAGAGTACAGAAGATCTCCCATATCGGCAGAATCAGTATCTGCATTTTCATTTATCCATGGTATAAAAATATGAAAAATATTAAAAGGAAATCCAGAAAAATATTTTATATGTATTACCAGAACAGGCCACTAGAGGGAGACATATACTCTGCTATGAATTCTTGTTGACAAAAAATCCAATAGCATGGTCTTTTGAACACTCTAGTGGCCAGTTCAGGTAACACATGTGAAAATATGTTTTCTGTTTGTTTTTTTCTTTCACCTTGCTATCATCCATGGTTTTCGGCAAGGGGCATGGAAGCAATTGATATTGGAGGGGGGGGGAATCCTCCTGTATTGTTCTTCTGCTCTTGTTTGTTGATTCCTCACAATGAACACATGTAGAAATGCCTGGTTCCTGTTGGTTTAGGTGCAGTGCAAATGTGGTAGTTGTTCTTACCAAGCCAGAAGGATTATGCAACTCAATTGCATAACTGGGCAGGTGTTTTTGACCAACTGTACAATGCGCCTATAGAACTTCTTCATGAATAGCATGCCTGCCATGGTGCTGTGAGAACTACCATTTGTGTTATGAGTTATGCAAGAGTATTTGCTGAACAGGATTTCAGCCAACATGTCAGATGTTGTTTGTGTGTGTGTGCTTGTGGGTGTGTGTGGGAATGAGGAGGAAAAAAGGGAGGAGGAAAAGAGGGATTATTCTTTGGTGAGATGCATCTGACCCATAGCTTCAACTGAGCTGAATGGGCTTGGCATGTTAATTATTAATCACTTTATGGAAGTTCTCACACATTCTATCTCTGAAGTCATTAACAACCGCATCTTCTCCCCACGGAGAAGATGCTGCTGTTGCTGCTGTCAGATTCCTCTCAGCAGTGAAGACCCTGGTGTGAGCGCAAGGCCCAAAGACTATTTTCCAGTTGAGCGGCTTTTAATGGGCCCTCCAGATTTGCTCTGTGCATCTAACGAGTGATGAGACCGAAAAAGGAGAGGAAGAAAGGGAGACAAGGCAGTTGCTTCCTGCTCTATGGAGAGTTATGAGGTTGATCTAAGAGGCACTGCTGCCATTAAAGCTGCTATAAAGTCCGCTACGTTGTTAGTCTTGCTTCCAACCCCAAAGTAGACATTAATTGCACACCAGTAAAAGAAGGGGAACAAGCCAGGAGATAACTTGCAAGCATCCTGTGTGGTATCCTTTACTAAATTCACCTCCTACAAGTTCTAGTTACCAAGGTCAACAGCAACAGAATGGACATGCAAGTCCACACATCCAGAGCATCCTAGTTTCTTCAACTATGCTTTAAAAAATGTTGGTGAAGCTGGCAAAGGATTGGAAAAACTGTGGCTAAGCCACGTGTGACATGAAGAAGGTCACACATCTGTGCTAGAGTCCACAGTAGAAGGCAGCTCACAGAAGAGCATACGGAGGCAAAAGTGGACACAGGCAGCACAGCAAATATGGGCTATTGAAGTCAAGGAGGGAAATAGGTTCCATTTAGACCACTATACCTCATCACGATGCTCCTAAGTCAATCCTTGGCTACTCTGTGTTTCCATCTGGTAAGAACACGAGGCTCATCTCTCACCCGGCTGTCAATACTGCCTCCCATGCCATACCTCACTGATATGTCAGTGAGTTCAAGGGTAAAATACCTTTTCAGGTGGCTCACCTAGCAACTCAATTATATTCTTCTTTGCCAGAAGTGCAACTTTGCTGTGGATGGTGCTTTGCAGATTGACAGTGAGAATCCAGAACATTACCTGGAAGACCAGAATATGACTGAATAGGGTACAAGAATGCAACAGTTATGCAATCACCTGATGGTGCCTACACCAAGAGAGGCCTGTAAGGCAACAACTAAAAATCAGGTCTTCTCGGTAGTTGCCTCTCAGTTGTGGAACAAATTGCCCCTTGAAATGCGTATGACTCCCACACTTAAAATCTTTAAAACCAGGTGAAAAGTAGTATAGTAGCTTTCCATGATTCTTGATCTTTGTATCATCTGTTTTGAAAATTTTCTCTTCCGTCTGTTGCGATGTCCCTCTGTTTTATGACTGACTCCTTACTGATTTTGTCAGCCTAATTTTATTCATTCTAGATTGTAGTTAAGTTGTATTATATATTGTAACTTTAAACTCATTTATATATTTTTTTAGTTTTATGTTCTTTATGGTTGTTATTGTTTGTTTATAATTTATATATCCTATATTACAGTAAATTGCCCACAGTAGCCTTTGGGCTAAATCACATGATATAGAAATCAAATAAATAAATAAATAAATAAATAAATAAATAAATAAATAAAAAGGTGCCAGTTCCAGGCACATGGGAACTTGAAACCTTTTTGTTAATAATTAAATACCACAATAATATTGGTCAAATTCATGGGGACAAATTCCATTATTATTATTATTATTATTATTATTATTATTATTATTATTATTATTATTATTATTATTATTATTATTATTATTATTATTATTATTATTCCAGCAGCTATTTCCTCCTGCAACCCTTTTGCTTTCAAACACCTAAAATGCTTTGTTAAGCGTGATCTGTTAAACAAACGGTAAGAATTAAATTCATTCACAAATGTAGTGGTTTGCTAATAACAGTATGGCGTGGTTATATTCTGTCTCTCCACTCCCTGGCCTTCCATTCTTTTCAGTATTATATACACCTAAGGGGGAAACATACTGCACGTCACCAGACAGGCTGAACAGAGCTTCCTAAACAAGAAAGGGAAACACGGACAGATCATGAAGGAGCAGCTGCTGCGACCACCACCTCTGGTGTAGTGAGTGGGCATCATTCTAATAATTTATTTTTAATACCACATTGTCTTTAACTGTGCAGTTCCCTCCAGGGTGTTTGCTTTGAGATTGCGAGATAATTACATCTCAGAAACCAGGCTAATTACAGTTAACAGCCTGAAAACTGAAGGTGCTCATTTCCCCCCCACACACACACACTTTTTTTCTTCCACCAGAATTCTTCATGATTGCTTGTTAAAATGTGCAGCATCAATTAGGAAACCAATTCAGCAGAAGTGATGAGGTGTAGTTTTTCCTCCTCAGTTCATCTACTGATGGGTACTGGGTGGAGACATGGAACCTCCTACTGGGAGTGAAATGCAGATCTGAACAAGAGAAAAAGCATTACTTAGGCAAATAGAAAAAGAGTCAGAAGTGATGCCGCAGGGCATTTGCTTTGTGGTTGACCCGTGAACTGTAGCAGAGCTGGAGGTTTCATTCATCATTGCTCCCTGTTGGCTGGAATATATGTTAGCTTCTACATGAAGATTCCTTCTTATTATCCCCTCCATCTAGAAGAACATGTGCTGTCACTAGCTCACCGCAGTACCATGTGCATTGCAAACCAGGATTGTAGGCTTGCCACAGAAGTGCGCCAGTCATGAAATTCAGGTGGAATTTAAAAAGGTTTAATTAATGTAAATTCAACTGAGAGTGACAAAAGCCATTTTCGTGAGCTTATCGCAATCCCCCTAAGGTGTCACATTCCTGATGTTACATTTGAAAAATCCGAGGTGAATTCAGATGGCCTAGTTTACCCTGAACATTTTAGTAAGCTGAGGGTAAATATTCTGAGGGGGAGGGCACCTTAAGACAGCCATGGGGGATATATTGCCTTCCAGATGTTATTGAACTACAATTCCCAACATCCTGTACTATAGGCCAGGCCCAGGACTGCTGGGAGCTTCAGTTGAACAACAACTGAAAGCCCATGTTCCCCATCTCTTTCTTAAGGGTACAAAGAGGATTTGTACCCAGAAAAGACAACCAATTTCATTTCATTTCTAAAAAGTGAGCATGCAGGGTGTACATAAAATGTCTAGGAGCTCTTGACTGGTTGAGCATGTTCTTAGTCCACATTTCTCTTGGGGTTCAATTAATTCATCTGCAGTGGCTTGAAATCATTGTGAATTTTGCTTCAGCTGTGCTCAAGGAAGGGACCCTTTAAGAACGACAAGTGAACAAGTGCAAAGAATATAAAGCTCACTTTCTGACAGCTTTAGATCTTCCATGACAGCAAACACCTACCCTCGCAGCTTCTATTTTTAGTGGCTTAGTGAGGTTGGCTTATAATCCTTCCATTTTTTGAAGAATATATTTTTCTTCTGGGAGTCTGGATCTGGGACTAATTTAACGAAGTATCCCCCCTCCCCACGATCAAGCCAATAGTTATAAATTGTTAACAACTCCTGGTGCAACTTGTATCCCTGAAGACTTTGTTATGCTGAATAGAATAGCATTGAGGAGGTGGAATTAACAGTCTGCGCCAAGAAGTTTTGCTGCTGTCTGCAGAGCATAGCTAGGCGAGCTATTGGAGCCCTTTCCTGCAATGACAGGATTAACGATGGACTCTTCTGGTGCAGATATGGGATGCTAGATATTAAGCAAGTACAGGAGGGGATGAAATAGAATATCAGGCAGTCACAACACCCCAGGATCCATATGGGAAATAAAGCAATCACTAACACTACCTCCTTTGGATTTTATATTACTGGCCAGTGATATGGTGCATTCCCATATCCTTTCACATATTTATTTGTAAAGCAAGCCTCCTCACAATCCCCAAACATTATGTGGAAAGGCTGTAATAAAACTCTGGGACTCTGTCTCTAAATCGTAATTCTTTGATTTGCTTTGGTGTAACATCCTCCAGGAAGAAGAATGCTTACTGTTCGCTGTTATCCAGTTTGCAAGTCCCAGTATCTCACCAATAACCTATGCCCTTTGCATGCCTTAAAATCCAAATTCCAAGCTTTGTCTAAGACTATGAAAAGAGATTGGGAGCAGCCAATCACTCTCTGCTCTATGCAGAATGTCAAAGTAACATTGTATACAATGATATGACCTGTACACTGCTACTTCTTGAGGGCCATGTTGGTACCACAGTTTCCCTTTTGCAAAATAATATAATGACTTACAAGTTTCATTGCTTTTTAGTGTCATCATGACTAGCAATACACGGTGCTTCAAAATAGAGATCGGTCGGGACAACATTATTCAACAAATATTGCTGATTCATTAAATATTTGGCCCTTCATATTTGTCGGGTCCTCTCAAATATAAAGGGACAAATATTTCTTAGTTTTTATTCATTCCCTGTCCATTTTTTTAAAAAATGGCAGTGGCTTCGGCACTGGCTATGACAATGTCACAAGCCATGGCTGCTGCAGAAATGCTGCAGGCAGTGGTGGCCGCTGAGATAGAGGCATCAGGAATAACATGTGCCATGGCAATGGAAACTGGCAATCCTTTTGCTGTTGTTTCTAGGCAAATTTTTAAATAAAATATTGCTGACAAGTAATATGCAAGTAATACACTAGTAATAAAATATCAAGTAAGGAGAAGAGAGATACATGCCACATTTTAAGGTTAAGATTCAGAATAATCAATGAGGACAAGTTTGCCTTTTAAAAGTAGTGTTCCAATCATATAGAAACTACTGGGCCAGGTAAATCAGAAAAACCACTGCATAAGAGTGAAAGATACTGATTCAGCACAAGATTAATGTAGTCCAGCATCCAATGTATTACTTATGGAGAGCTCGCCACATTGTCCTGTCCCCGCTTGTGTTCCCCAGGAACAGGTTGTCTCTGGTCCTAGAGGGAATATTTTTGCATCACAGAGAGCTACAAGTAGAAGGTTCAGTTTGTGGTCCAAGTGGGAGTGATGTCCACTACAGTGCCAGGAAGTTTGGGATTAAAATATTATATTTACCAAGTGAGCAGACTTCTCTCCTGTCTCAGTTTTCCAAGACTAGTTGTGGTGCCAAGATTTCTACACCCAAAGCCCAAAGACTTTCAGAATAGCAGGGGTGATGACATCATCTGCAACTCCACACCTCAGGTTCCCCTTAGAGATTAGCTACAGTCTTCAGAGAAGCTGGAAGAAAAATAGTGTTCCCTAAGAAACGGTACATTGTGGCATGTTGTCCCTGATGTAATGAAAAGTATTTGAAAATGGTTTGGTCTTCTGTGGGCAATTAAGAGTCATCAGGTTTATAAAAGACACCACTCTCATTTGTCAGTATGAACCAATCCAGCAGCCCACATTCTTAGTGGGAGAGAAAAGGATGCATGAGTTCCTGAATCTCCAAATTTACCACAACAATGCCACTGAAAGTCTCTGAATGGATTGACTTTTTGCAACCACTGGAACAAATCACAAAAACATCTTAGAAGCTGTCTCACTATCTTAGGAAGATTGTTACCTAGATCTGTGAGTTCCTCCTGAAAGGAGGAAAGCACAGCACAAGTGTCTTGGGAGCAATGTGGGAACAAGAAGGTCTCCAAAACTATGCTTCTACTTCCCCTACATATGTGAACACCAGTCAACAAATGCAGGACCAGCTTCCTCAATGGTCAGGGAGTTGTACTCCAGTCCGGACTGCTGATTAAGGCGAATATGATAGCAGGATTGGGACAGGAGGCAGACAAGACACCTCTCTAGCAGCTTCCTCTGCAGTCAGAGACAAACGGTTGGCCACAGTTCAGCAAAGATCTCTGTCTCTCTGTCTCTCTCTCCCCTCTCTCCTCCCTCCCTCCCCATGCAAACCTCCCAAATATGAAACAGATGTAAGTGCCTAGTTAAGATCAGAAAATCCTTGGCATGTTAGGCTGGGGAACCAACACCCCTCCATTTTCTCTTTATTTCCTTTCTCTTTCTTCTTCTTTGTGGGCTGAACACTATGCTACAACAATATTGTATAGCAAGAGAAGGGCTGGATCTTGCAAGTGGTTCTGCTGGGGAATTTTCATCGCCATGGATGGCCTATGTACAGGGGATATTAACCAGGAAGAGCTTTGGAAGAGACATTTTTTTGGACCATAAAATCCCCAAAGCAGTATGGCCAGCAGTAGAGCTGAGCTGAGTACATTCAACAGATACTGAAAGAAAGGCAGTAGATTAATTTAGGGCCTTTTCACACGACCCCTAAAATCCGCGGCAAATGGCTCCCAGATCCGGAGCTTAAAATTGTTTCCCCACCAGCTCCGGAGTTTACAAAAAATTGAGTGCGGCCATGCTCGTCCCAGCGCACTTTTCAAGTACCTGGTCTCTGGAGTTGAAAAATTTCTGATGCGGATGTAAAGTAGTGAGTGCCAGGCTCTCCTCACTTTGTGTTTGTTTGTTTTTTTGTCCCCACCACCCCTTTAAGAGATAGGAATCATGACGACGACGGGGCTCAGGGTGGCTTCCACTGGCAGACGGAGGTGAGCCAGTTTTTTTTCTCCCTTTTTTTCTCCCTCCCCTCACGCAGACAGGAGCAAGGAAGTGCGGATGGGGTGGGAACACAGGAAGAGTGACGAACCCCCAAGATCTCTGGTCCGAATTTAAGTGGCCAGCGGATCTTAGGGGTCGTGTAAAAACGCCCTTAGAAAAATATGCTTAATATCTATTAAGGCTTTTATGTCTGGAGTTCATTAATGGCAGTTTATTGTTTTGATCACCATCTCTTGTTTTTGCTAAATGAATGGATGGACAGATAATGCAAGCAGAGGTGCTGTTCTATCACACAGCTATGCACAGAGTCATGCAAAGGACTCTTGGATGATAAACTATTGATTCGGACAAATACTACAGATACAGTTTGGAGATATATTTCCTATTCTAGCTAGACTTTCAAGCTGTAAAAGGGGGGGACATTCCCCCCAATCCAAAAAATTCTGTTTTCCCCCAGAAAAAATGGGGGAAATGGGTTTTTCCCCTGAGCTTCAAAATTTCCAGAAATTTTACATCTCTAGTTAAGTCGCAATTAGAGTAGGCTCATTGAATAAAATGAATTAATGGAGGAGTTGATCTCACCAAATCCTTACTGATTCAAGGGGACAGTTCTTGTTACAATTTACTAAGCTAAGCAAGGGATTTCAGCCCATGGGTCTGTTTTCTGCCTTCTTCTATGTAGGCACATAAAGAATATTTGAAAGGGAAAAATATCTTTCTTTGTGATTTTCCAAGTCTTACCATGCTAAGAATTCTTGGTAAGACTTCTGCTGTATCAGACTGAGTCCTCAACTTTCTGTGAAAACAACAGCCCATTTGGGGTCTCTTTCTTCCGCACTCCAACCCCTGCCTTCATTATTAATTTGCATTCTTAGTCTGTTGTTGTCTTCTGCAAGAAACTGCCCAGTTATGTGTTGCTTAATCGTGTGCAGGAGTTTCTTTTGAACAAGAGTTGTAGGAGTTCTGCACAGGATTGGTGTTGTGTTATTTTGGGGAAATATTAATACAAGCCACCCAAGAAATCGCATAAAATTTCTCAGGAAAAACAAGAACCATCTTGTGAAGAGGAAAGCTTGCTACAAGGAGAAAAAAATGAATTCTTTCCTTGATTTCTCTCCAAGAACAAGAGTTCACAAGATCTACCTCTTTTCCTCTATGTATTGATTCTGCTTGCACTGTTTCCTGCACAGGCCTGTTTCTTCTTATTCCATGGGGAAATTCCTAAGGCAGGCCAGTATCTACAGAAAATCAAGCCCCACTTTGTCCCTCCCACAAAGTTACTTTGGCGCTCAAATTCCTTTTTGCCCTCTCCCCTTACTCTCCTAACTGCACAGCATCCAGAGAAAAAGTGTCCGATATATCTTCAGGAAGATAATCTGAAAAGGGAGACAAGGTTCGGAACCTCTTTTGTTCTCTCCCTTCCAACTCACAACCTTCTTTGTCCACCCACCGAAGGCACAGTGGGGTTTAAACAAGCAGGGTGGCTTCACATATCATTTACACTTGAGTCAGTTGACATTCCAAAAAAGCCATGCCCGCACCAAAACGATGACCTCTGGGTGAACTAGCTGATGGTGCTACATGTGTTGTGGCCCTCAGAAGCCAAACCTTGGAGTCTTGTGATTCTGTCAGATATAAGAACATAAGAACATGACAGCCTTGCTGGAACAGGCCACAGCCCATCCAGTCCAGCATTCTGTCTCACACAATGGCTCACCATTTGCTTCAGTGTATTCCCAAGAAGATGTCTTCACCTGCATAAGATTCCCTGCAAATGGCATTGAGAGAAATTCTGGTTGTCTTTAGGCATCCATTCCATAATGATAGCGATTGATACTCTTGTTCTATATGAACTTGTCTAATACTTTCTTAAACTGTCAAGTCTGACAGCTGTCACCACTTGTTCTGGCAGGGAGTTCCACAGACCGGTGATCCTCTGGGTGAAAAGGTACTTTCTCTTAATTGTTTGAGATCTAGCACTCAAAAGTGTCAGGGAGTGCCCCTTGGTTCTAGTGTTGTGCGATAGGGGAAACAGTTTTTCCTTATCTTCTTTGTCCATACCGTGTATGATTTTATAAACTTCAATCAGGCCACCTCTTAGGTGCCGTCGTTCAAGAGTGAAGAGGCCCAGCCGTTGCAGCCTCAGATGGTAAGGAAGGTGTTCCTGTCCCCTAATCATTCTGGTTGCCCTCCTCTGCAACCAGACACTCTTCTTATACTTGAATCAAGTTCATAAACCCTTTGGTGGAGATCAGCTGTGAAATATGGGGTCTTAATAGCTCTTCAGCCAGATGACAAAATTATTTATTTTGCTTTTAAATCTCTCTCCTCCCAATTTTTTAAAAATAAAATAAATTTTCAAACAGGGGCTTTCATGATTCCCATGGCAATGTGATAGGATTGTGCAACCTTTGGGTTATGAACAATCCAGCATCAAGGGCCATGGAAGTCAGCAACCATATTTCCAGAAATGAAATAGGCCTTATTCTGTGCAAGATGAATGCTGTAGCAATAAAGACATTTACCAGGTGGTAAGTGCCACTGAAACCAAGAAAACACACATAAACCTGCTGTGTGCTACTTCTACAGGGAACAATCAGAAAACACTACTGTGAACTATTAACTAAGTTCTTAAACCTAAAAGCTTAGTGTGCTCTTAGATCCATCAGTGCTCCAGAAAGGTACTGTGAGCACCATACTCAGCTATGTCTTTGAATGTTTTGGCTGGTGCATCTTACTTGTTCTTGGCCATAGTGATTCATACCTCAATAATATCCCAGTCACACTGTTGTTATATGGTCCACGTGTGGCTTTCCTCGAAAAGTATTTGGAAACTAAGAGACTGACAACACAAGCATTTAACCAACAGTCTGGTTTACTGCAGGGGTGGGCTGGCTCACTCCTAAAGATGGTGATCACACAATGGCATTACTAGATCAAACCAGTCTATCACTAGAGTGATCTTATCTACGCCTTTCTGGCCCCTGCCAGAGGCTTCTATTTTTTAACTGTGGACAGGAACAGTAGTAAATAGAGATGGACCCGAATTGAAAAAAAAATGACATTTTGGTTTTTCATTTTTCATTGTGGGTCCATTTTGGTTCGCTTTTGTTTTCTGTCGATTTTTTAAAAAGTGATGCAATGTAACTGCACTTAGTTTTTTTCATCTCACTTCCCCTTCTGCTACATAGGGGAATGGTTTAATTTGCCAATATCCTTAAGAAGCTCTCTTCTTAAGCCACTTCACAATACTGGCAAATTGACAGTAGTACAAATTTGAAATGCATGTGCCATTTGGGTGTGAGGATCACACCAAATAGCTTTCTGGAGCTCCTAGCCAACTATTTAACCTACTCCAATATGGGCACATAGATAAGCCATAAGGGCAAAATTCAGTCGCCAGACTGTTGTCTGGTGTGTGCTTTAGAAACCAAATATCCATGGCCTTGAATGCCACATAAGGGCTACCCAGTTGCTTCCAACCTCAGCCCAAGTTGCTGGCTTTGATTTGTGTGTGTGTGTTGTGTCGTTACAATCGTGACCGACTCTTCGTGACTCCATGTACATGGAGTTTTCTTGGCAGGAATACTGGAGTACTAACCAGTGCTGACCCTGCTTAGCTTCCGAAATCAGGTGAGATTGGATGTGCTTAGGGCATCTAGGCAGCTATGGCTTTGATTTACAGGGGCTTAATTGGTTTAGAGCCCAAAGATAATTTAGTCTACCAATGAGCTAAGTGAATGATTTGTGAAAATGATACAGATCTCTACAAGGTCATTTTTAAAAACTGATTTTAACAAATGGCTTTTAAACTGTTTTTAAATCTGTTGTACTGTATATCACTTTGTGTGCCTGGCAGCCATAAAAGCGATCAATAAATATTTAAATAAATAAAATCCAGCCCTCTCCAGATGTCTTGGGCTACCACACTCATTTCCAGACAATATGATTTGTGGCCACACCGGATGGGAATGATGCAGAATTTAAGTGTCACACATATTGGGGAAGGCAAGTATGTTATGTCTGTCGACTTGCATGCACTAACACAGTGGTTCCCAACCCTGTGTAACCCATATGTTTATAGAACCATAGAACCATAGCATAGTGAAGTGGAAAGGGACCTACAAGGTGATCCAGTTCAACCCCTTGCTTGGTGTTCTTGGACTGCAACTCCTAGGTTTCTAAGGCTTTGGTTTTCTCTCTGTCTTTTAATGGGAATTACTGCATTTGATACATTATTTTCTGACCCTATTGAGAATCACAGTGCACTGAGAATGAGGCTGGGGTTTAGGGTAGCAGTTAGAGTTTAACGTTCCTAGCAAGAATTTCGGATGGGAAATGGAAATCATTTTCTTCAACCCTCTGACAACCAGAGCACACCATTTCTTCAAGAGAAATTAAGAACAGAAAACAGTACAATGCAGGACTATGCTTTAGGCCACCTTGATTTCAATATGGGCCAGTATAAAGAGGATCATTTATTAACACTGCCCACATTCTTTTCCTATGCGATAAGTTCTTTACAAGGACACATCACTCTCACTCTCTCCCCCTCCCAGATGGGAGCCAAGCAGACAGGGTAGGAGAAAGCATTTGGAGCATCTTAACTCTCTGTTCTAGGAATACTAAAGCATCTCTGTATTTCTGATGTTTGTATATCTGTGTCACTTGGTGTCAAAAGACAGAAAGCATGCTATCAGTACAAGGCTATAACAGAACACGTTGTGTGCAAAGTGTCCAAGAAGTCAGGACATTTTGATCTTGTGTTCTGTGCTTGTTGTGAGTTAAAGATCTCTATAAAGTTTGACCTAGTCCATTATTCTGTTCAAACAGTGGCTAATCAGTTTGGCATTGCTGTATTGGAGTTTGTTGAACACATTTGTTGTGACATTCGGGACACTATCTGTTTTGGAAAAAAAAAAATCCCAAAGCACACAGCCATGGCTGAAGCTGCAGAATATTCTTTATAACTGTCCAGGGGATGATACCACATAATGTCTGGAGTGCTGGTCTGCATGCCTATGGAGTCTTGAACAAAACATGACTTTGTGGGGCTGTATTTCCCATTCTAGTAAATAGAGGGTTAAACAGACTCACCTGAAAACTGAACAGCACCAGTGGCTGTTCACTGTCAGCCATCTGATTGTGTGGCTCCACAGTTGCTGCTGTACTGTTTTCCTCTTTGCCTCCCTCTGTGATTATTTACTAGAGATGGGCATGACCAGAAATTTTTTTTCCGAGTTGTCGTTTTTCGGGACGGGTCCGTTTTGGGTTGTTTCTGTTTTTTGCGAAATTTTTCAGAAATTTGTCGTTTCGTTTTTTGTTTTTTCATTTGTCATTTCTACCTGCTTTTTGCACGATTTTAAAGCATTTCCAGGGGCTGCCACAGCTTTTTATGCCCTCTGTGGCTGCCAGACCTGCCCAGTCTGCAACCTGGGCATGCTATTGGTTGAGGTTTTCCAAGAATTTACATGATCCCATCACATGGCTTGTCTCCATGTTGTGGCTCGAGTGGCTGGCGACATCCATTTTGTCATTCTTAAAGTGAAAAGAAAAATACATTGCGATGGGAGAAGACAAAACCAAATGTTTTAAGGACCCCAACCCCCTGGTAGGTAATAATTTCAAATAATTCTCGCATTATAGCTGCATTTTAATGGGTGTCCAGGGCGTTTTAATACCCAAGAAATCAATATTAGGCATCTGGGAGCCATTTTGGGTCAATGTCCCCAACTCCCCATAAAGGAAAAAAAATACAGCAATCTGAGAAAAGACATAAATGCACGTTTTAAGGACCCCCCACCCCCCTGGAGGTAGGTATTATCAGAGAGTATAAATAATTATCGCTGCATTTTTATGGATGTCCAGGGTGTTTTTTAACATTTAAAACAGCTCATTTCATTGCGCGCCACCAGTAACGGAAACAAAACTAACGACCACAATTTTCATAGGTCGTTTCGTTTCGTTCAATTTCCAGCTCAATTTTCGTTTGTCGTTTCGTTACGTAACGGAAACGACAAACGGAAACGGAAACAAAAATTTCGCCGAGTCGTGCCCATGTCTATTATTTACATTTGCTGTGAACTGCCTAGAGGCCATATACCCAATGCCTTACATAACTAAAAGAAGGCCCTTGTGAAAGCAATCTAAGTAACACAAGGCAATGTGGATAATTTGGAAGAGGAAGACATGAAAGCATGATTTTATTTATTTATTTATTTATTTATTTATTTATTTATTTATTGCATTTCTAGACCACCCGATTTCCCAAATAGGGACTCTGGGTGGTTTACACGAAAGCAAATTAATCAATGATTAAAAACAAACAAAACAATAAACAGCAACTATAACAAACATAGAGGAAACAACAGGGGTGTTCAAATGATTTCCCTTCCCTTGAATTTGCAATAAAGGAAAAAAGCAAAGGGTGCTGCTCATATTCCACCCCATAGTGCTTAAAGCACTCTCCGATCAGTTTTCAAGTTAATTACACAGGCTACATATGTGCCCCCCACACCGCCCCGCCACCCAGCAAGCTGGGTACTCATTTTACTGACCACCTAAGGATGAAAGGTTGAATGAACCTTGAGCCTGGTCCCTGGGATTGAACTCCAGGTCATGAGCACAGCTTTGGCTGCAGAACAGCAGTTTAAGTCTGTGAAGATTCTGATTCATCCAGGTGAGGTTATCTAGAACTTGAGTCATGGCAATTGGATTTCTTTTATTGTGAGAACGAAAAGTTTCACTACTCAGCCAAGTAGCTTCCTCAGTCTGAGGAAGGTTGATGTGAGAGTTCTAATTTATAGTACACTTTGGTTTCACACACCCCTGGTCTGAATAGGCTTCCTCAGAGGAATATTTTGCTCTCACAAGAAAAGAGGTCCAGTTGCCAGGACTCAACTTCCAGCTACAGCAGTGTGACCACAGCACCATGAAGTTCCTCCTCATGGAGTAGTGGAGTATGGGTCTGTACCTGCTGGGCACATCAAAAATGTCAACCCAGCAGTGTCCCAGTTGACCATATACATCCTCTGACTATATCGATTCTCTGATGTAGAGAATATCGCCTATCTATTGTGCTATGGGAGTATATGCACACACATTATATTTGGTGTCCCTGATTATATATCAGTGTATTTTCCTCTCCTTTCCAATTGCCAAGCTTGTGCCCGGCTAAGCGACAAATCCATCTTTTTAGAGATCAATTGCAGTGTCTGGCTGCAAAGCTTCGAAATCCAATTATCTCCAAAATAAATAAAACAATGAAAATATATGGAAGAAAATGCATAAATCAAGTATAAAGTGGTCCAAACATTCAAATAAACAAGGAGGAATTTGAACTTCATTTGTCTTCTGCCCCTCCACCTCTGTCACTGATTTATTTTACTGCTTTGGTATCATTCCCATTTTGCCTTTACTCAGCTCCTGAATAACCTGATCTGTTTGAATTGGCCCCGAGGTTCTAATTTCCTCTGGCAGCAACCTGCACATCACGCCTGACGTGACAGGGATAAGTCCAACACCATGATTGCATCACGGTCCGATCTCGTTAATTTGCATGCAACCATGTAGTTTCTCTGTATGGGAGAAGCTGTATGCTTTTTATTTGTGGGATTTCAGCTGTGTCCCTTTCCCACAGAGGCTGCAAGAGAGTTCACATCTTTCCATCCAATATTTTTACAAAAGCAAGGAATTGGCCTTTGTTGGTAAGCACTGGGGTTGAGATTCCATCGTGTGCCAAACAAAAGCTCTCATAAGAAGGATTGCTGAATTCCATCATTTTAGAAGCAGGGGAAGACAGGTGGCAGCCCATGGACCAATATGACTGGTCCAAGTGTGGGTTGCACTCCCCCTCCCCCATCACTAATATCAAACTTAGTGTCATGTCACAGGAAAAACAATGCAACAACCACTATTAAGCTCAAAAGCAAGATAGGCACTCCCCATGCAACTTCTCTGAAAAATACTACATCCTCTACTCCCAGGGCAAAAATAACATCACAACTGAGTAGAGATGGGCACGACTCAGAAAAATTGTTCGTTTTCGTTTTCATTTTCGGCTAGGGGTCCGTTTCGGCTCGTTTCCATTTTCGTGAGCTAATTTCAAAATTTTTCGTTTTCATTTCGTTACATAACGAAAATGAAAAAACGAAAACAAAAACAATTTTTTTTCGTTTCTTCCAATTTAGCTCCATTATGTGCTTTTCCAGTAATGAAAAACGAAAATTGGCTTGAAATTAGTCGTTTCGTTTCCATTTTCGTTCCAGTTCTGAGCCGTTTTTCATTTTTCGTTTCGTTACATAACGGAAACGAAAAACGAAAACGAAAACAAAAATACCGCTAAGTCGTGCCCATCTCTACAACTGAGTCTTCATAGACCAATGGTAAGTCACAAGGGTAAAAAAATGCTCAATGTTTTGAACTGAGAAAAAGAAAATCAAATGTAATTCCAAGTTCTGAGATGTTGGCCTCAGATTGGGTGAACGACATCTGAGTGTTTGTTCCTCCTCTTCACCAAGGCACAGTATTTCATGTGAGATTTAACAGCTTTCTGGCCAGAATTTGGAAATATCGCTGCCTCAGGGATTTTCAGGATGGTCGTAATTTTTTGTAATTAAGATAACATTTCTGTCTTATGCTTCTGATGTCAGACAGATCTGAACCCGAGGCTGCTACAATCCATCTGTCTTCCATCTCTACCCGTGCCTTTACAGCCACGTTCCTGCACCAGAAAAGAAAAAAAGAATTCTACAATTCACATTCACTCTACCTCCTGAAAATCAGAGAGCTGTAAATAGTAATCTCGCTCTATTGTATCTAATATACTACCCTAGCAAAATGACCACCAATCACAGGGATGCGAAATTCTCTCCCAGGGGCTCTGTGGTTGAGATTTTCAAGAGAAACTGGACTTTTCAGTAGAGCTCAAGCTGTTAATTTCCTTCTGCTTTGGTTTCTTTTTTTTCCTTCTGTTGCAGTATTACCTCCCCCCCCTCCAGTGAGTGCTTTTTAAAACACTTTCCAGCTTTCTATTATTTGTTTTATTTATATGCCCCCCTTCGCCTAGTAAGGGGACTCAAGGTGGCTGACAATATTAAAAGAAATAGAGTATAAAACCTAATATGTTAAAGATTTAAAAATTATATACTAATTAAATGTGATTGAATAATTAAAACCAAGAAAATTATTTTAAACCCATGAAGCACCAAAGCAATATTTGGTGTTTCTGAAAGCCCCCATTTTGTTTGGATACCACGTCCTTGCTTCGCTTCAAATTGGTTTGGAAATGGGAAAATGCCCCTGTTTCACTTCAAACCTGGAACAATTTCTGACCCTGAAACATATCCCTAATTTAGGCCAATCATCAAGGGCAGCCCAAGGCATGTAACCACTTGAGACAAAGGACCAGGAGGCACTGTGCCCTGTTCCATATACAACAGTCAATCAACTGGTGATGGAAACTTTCTTTAGCAAAAATGATCAGACTGGATTCACCACCACCAGGAACAGGCTGCTTAGCATAGCAATCTCTCCTTCGGTATCTTGTTGTCACTGTCTAGCATTTGCAACTTCAGGAGGCTGATTCTGACTAAAGATAGGGCTGGTCCTACCTTGCACGGAATACATTGACCCTATCACACCTTTCTCCGCTGTTGCCTTTCCCACAGAAAATGCTGTATACTGTATGCTATATGCTTATATATTTGGCAGGACACAAGACTGGCTACACAGACTGTGCCTGTCAGTTGTACAAGGGCAAATCCAGTACCACAACTTGATGCAATGGTGGGGCGATTGCCACATAAATAATTACATGGAAGATTCATGATCTGATACTGCCAAATCAGAGACCACAGGTACATGCCTTAAATGCACTGCCCCGGATGACTAGATGTCTAAACAATCATTTCAAATATCATCCCAAGCATTGTGGAAGCATTTAAAAAAGTAAGTACCATTTCAATTCTCCAATATGACTTTCTCCAGGTTAGCCCCTATCTACAGGAAAATGGGGAAAGGTCCTTTTTGAACTCTAGTCCCGAGAATTCCCCAAATCAGTATGATCAGTGGCAATAGCAGCTACTAAGCTCTATGTACTAATTGATGCAGGGTGAGCTATATAGCTAGATATATAATCTGCTATGAAGCTGTATTTCATAGCAGATTATATATCTAGCTATATAGCTCACCCTGCATCAATTAGTGTTTTTCTGCTTGCAAAAAATGCCAAACAGCTATACATTGCCAGTGTGCTGACACATAATGAATGCAACATTGACTCCAGATTCATCCCAAAGGGATGGGCCACTACATCTCTCAACAGTCCTTTTCACTGGTATTTGTCATCCAGATAATTTGATCAAAAATCTGGGTCTCCTATTCATTTGGCATCTGCCATTCAGCTCATCTACTTGGCTTGCAGTCAGAACACTTGCCCTCATGCTGACTGGTCCGAAGCATGTGTATGCTGAAGTCCCGGTGAACATTAATAGGATTTATTGTTGGGGTAATGTGCAGGCAATTAGTTTTAAAATTTAATACACAAATACCTAGAAGGGCTTATTTCTATTTTTTTTTTTAAAAAAATCATTCCAACTACCTGGTTTCATTTCTTTCTCATAGTGGAGAGTTGTACAAATACTGGATCAAGCATTTCTCTTTCATAGCTCAACTTGTGATTCAGGCTTCATTACTATTTTAAATTTTAGGATGGAGCGAGGGGAAAAATCTTCTGCTTCTTCCTCCAAAATGATGTAATGCCTCTTTCTAGGAACACTCTTCTCACCATCTTCTCCTTGACGTCCACATTAAATCTTCCAGGGCTATTCATTTTATCAACAAACCTTGACTCCTAAGAGTCTTTAGCTGGTTCTTATTCAGAATGCCTGGGATGAGGAGAGGAGAATATCATAAATCAGCTTCAGCTCATGGCTTTATTGCTGATTTAATAATTTGGAGGATGAACCTGGCTGTTAAAACATTTAATACTAAAGTTTAACAATGGACCATAAAGGTCCTTTTCCTCCTCTGCTCTTTCTGAGAGAAGAAAGTTATACCATGGGGTTGGGGTAGCCCTGTGTCATAAAGATACAGATGTGCGACTGATAGGCACCAAAAGGCTTCTGAAGATCTCTTTCACATCCAAGGCTGACAAGACAGGACACAAACTCCATGAGCTTAGAAACTCCCTTGAAGGGAAAAATTACAGGGTGCTCTAGTTGCCCATGAGTATCTGAACACCATTGCTGCAGTGAAAGCCTCATGCCACCTTGACTAGACCACCTCAATCTGATGCCTATTAATCTCAGCTAGCCTGCCCACTCCCTCCCCAATCATGCCTTCTGGGGAACAGGTGGACATTTCAGTCTTTCATGTTTGGGACACACTGTCAGAGAATACCAAGTAGAGATGGGCACAAATCGAAAAAATGACATTTTGTTATTTTTTTTCCATTTTTTGTTGCGGGTCTGTTTTGGTTCATTTTCATTTTTCATGAAATTTTTGAAAAAAATGTTTCATTTTTTCATTTTTCGTTTTTGTTTTTACCCGTTTTTTGTGCGACTTAAAGCATTTCCGTCTGCGGACATCCCCCAACACTCCAGACCAGAGGGAAAACACTAAAAAAGGATGCTGGCAGAGACACAGTATAGACTAGGTACACAGGGAGGCTGCAAAGGCAGCGACGGGCATTGCCCAGGACATAAGACAGCCACAGAGTGACTGCACTGCGGGGCAGAAGAGGGTAATCACCGAAAGGTACGCATGCACACAGGGATGCTGCAAGAGAAATATCTTCTTTCTCTCCCCTAAGAGCCAGGCTGCAGCCAGCAGGAACACAGAGACACACACCTGCCTGCCTGGCCTAAAGTAACGAGTCACAGAGACAGCAATCCCACTGCAAGGAGAACGGGTGCTTCCAAAGCTTTTTATGCCCTCTGTGGCTGCCACAACTACCTAGTCTGCAACCTGGGCATGCTATTGGTTCAAATTGTCCAAGAATTTACATGATCCCATCACATGGATTGCATCCATCTTGTGGCTGGAATCCATTTTGTGTCATCCTTAAAGGGAAAAGAAAAAATACATCATGATGGGAGAAAGAAAAAACAAATGTTTTAAGGACCGCAACTCCCTGGTAGGTAATAATTTCAAATAATTATCACTGCATTTTTACGGATGTCCAGGGCATTTTAATACCCAAGAAATCACTATTAGGCATCTGGGAGCCATTTTGGGTCGATATCCCCCAACTCCCCTTAAAGGAAAAAAAAATACAGCGATCTGAGAAAAGACATAAATGCACATTTTAAGGACCCCAACCCACCTGGTAGGTATTATCAGGCAGAAGAAATAATTATCGCTGGGTTTTTATGGATATTCAAGATGTTTTTTAACATTTAAAAAACAGCTCATTTCATTGTGCATCACCATTAATGAAAACAAAACGTAATGAACCTAATTTTCGTGGTTCTGTTCAGTTTGTTTCAATTTCATCACAATTTTTGTTATTTGTTTTGTTATGCCACGAAATGAATAACGAATAACAGAACATATTTTTTTCGTTTTGTGCCCATCTCTAATACCAAGCTAGAGAGACAAAGGCCAAACATGAAGCTATTTCAAAGGTGCACCTTTAGCTGTCTAATGGTGATGCAAGTTGTTCTGTTCAACACGGATGAGGGTCTGATGTGACACACCCATCTAGATGGAATGAGACAGTGCCCATGTATGCAAGTCAAACCCTGCTTTAGCTACCATAGACACCTGAAAAAGGAAGAGCGAATGAATTTCATTCAACCGCAGAGGAGTGGCCTGGCCTTATTTTTTGCGTCTACCTCTAACCCAAGATGGATGGCAAGAAAACTCACAGCCCTTGCTTACACATACAAATGAAAGTCTCAGAGCTGATCTGGTCCTGAAGAAGACGACCACTTCCTTCCCGGTCCTTATGAATAGTACCACAAGAGGCTCAAAATATTGGATGCCATCTTTTTCCCTCAGATGATGCCTGGAATACTATATCTCGTTTTGTACATATATCAAGAAAAGCATTTGTATTGAAATACATGTACACAGAAAGATGTGTGGGGGTGTGCGGGTAATAAATGAAACTGAGTGAATGGCAATACAAAACCGGGAGAAGCAAACCAAACACCACTATTAAGTCTTCAGGAAGCAGAATTCTGTCTGCCTGAAGCCTGCCTGTTCTAGAGGCTAATATATTGATTATGCCAGCAGCACACCTCACATTGTATTATTTATAAGAAACAATATTTCCTCCTCCCTCGGCAGTGTTGTCTGGCTGCAGGAACTGGCTCAGCATGAAAGGTAGGGGAACAATTTTGCTTATGTTTCCATAGCTACCTTGCTGCTAAATGGGCTTTGCTCCGTTTTGAAGTCGGCTCACACACATACACACAGACATACTTCAATAAATGAAGTATTTGCAACCTTCATCAATCTAATCTCTGGCCTGTCTATTACTACCTAATTTTGATGCAATTTGTTTATTTATGAATGCGATATGGCTGCATGAATAATTGGAAAACCTGCTTTCTCACTAGACGTATGTATGTTTTCCGGCAGAGGCTAGGGAGTGAAGGGCAAGATAGTCGAGGGGGGGGAAACAGGGAAACAGTGTGGCAAATCTCCCCTCACCCATCTGGTTTGTATGCACCAGTCAGCACTTATATTATTATAGATATTTTCACAGATTTTTATAAAAGGAGGGGTAGCTAGTTTGAGGTAAAAGGGTGCCCCCTAGTGGCAACTGGAGTATTTGCTGTGTGAAGCCCATTTATCTGAAACACAAGCCAAAGGGAATACAAAAGCCCACTCCCCCTGCCAGGAATGTTCCTCAATTTTAATTCTTACTATGTAGAACTATTTTCAGATCTGCTGATTTTGTTTGGCTACAGTGGTCTAGATTAGAAGGACTTGTCTCGTACGTACAGATAAATCAGAGGGAGGAGCTGCACCATTCTCTTGAATAGGCTTTCAGGCATCGCCAGATGATCTAATTCAAGATAAGTCATAATTTGGATTTTAAGAACATTCCCTGGGTGAAGGTTTGAGATATATGGATACAGGGTGCAAGCCACTCCTTGACTAAATTATGCCTATGGTGATCATTTGCATCAAGTTTCTCCCTCTGTATATGCTGGTCCTGATGAGAGGAATAAAAAGTTGCTTTTTTTGAAATTTCATTTGCATAATGTCATACCCAGCATGGACACTAACCACACTGGCTGTGGCAACATATGCCATCTGTGGTCCAGATAGTAACGGCCCCCTCCCCCCATATCTAGCCTTAGCCATGATTAGAGTAGATATGCTGTACAGATTATCACACTGAATTGACTTGAGTGGGTCTACTATCATTATGTTGGATCTGCCCTAATGTCATATCTGAGGGAGCAGCCCAAAGGAATCTCACTTCCAGGTATAATGCTTTCTCTACCACTAGAAGTTTGGGAAAGCTCAGTTTCCTTTCACCTCTGAAGCAACTCTGGCAGGGACTGTTTTGCCCCCTCCCTTGTAACGGCTGGTGTAAATAAGTTTGACCACGTTAAAAAGGAATACCCAGGGAAGGCTGGCTTGTTAGGGCAAAGGGGACATTGTCCCACTTATGGCTCAGTCCCCCCATTGTCCCACTTCTGACTTCATGAGCTCTTTCCTGGCTGCCTCCTGAGGAGAAGTGGGACAGAAAGTTGGAAGCCTTGCCTGCATTCACCTCCAGCCTAGTAGATGAGAGGAAAGGAAGCCATACCAGACAGGAGCATGATGGGAAGTCATTTGGAGGTAAAGCACATTTTTTCTGCCCTTCAGGTGAATGTCTACTTAGATCTGTGGATGAATTCAAAGAGGGCAGAGGGGCAAATGAGCTGGCTATAGCGTGCTTTCCTATTGGGGCTATAATTTAGACATCATAGAACCAATTTTCACCAAACCTGTGGTGGAGTAGGGTGGGGAGGGGAGTCTGCTGAAGATGTGCTGTGAGTTTGGCATCTTTAACCTATGCAGGGGTCATCCTACATCTCCTGGAAGCTGCAAATTGCACCAACCACAAAACAGTTCACTAAGTCAGAAAGTTCATGGTTTGTGAATAGCAATGAACCACAGACCACCACGAACCACCCTCTTCCAGGTTTATGCCATCTCTAACTAAGACTCAGATCCCCAATCAGTCACTGTGTGGCAATGGTTAACCATTCCTTTAGCATCTCAGGGTCGCCATAAGTTTGAAACAACTTGATGGAACATAGCCCCAGCCAGGAATGCCAAGAGGCTGGAGGAAAATAAGAGATCATGGTTTCCGTTGCCCTTTTGAAATGCAGGCATGTTAGCGCAGGCTGGAATGCGCAAGACAGAAAAAGAGAGAAGAAAACATCCATTAATTGGGAGAACATACTATCTGGCTTTATCAGTGTGTGAGAAAATAATATCTAGGGCTGTTCACACCCTTGTACACAGCTAATTAGCCCAGAATGGTTTCAGATGAAGAAAAGGAAGGAGGAGCTATGTCATTTTGGGAATGTTACCTTTGCAGGGTGATTCAATGGCTCATTGGATCTTGCCCTCAAACGTCTAGAAAGGGAATGTTGTATATAACAGAGAAAAATAAGTTGCCTAGTTTATCCTAGTATCTCTTTAGAAACTTCTATGCTCATCTGTTGCTTTGCTGCCTGATTTATACTCTGTGTGTGCTCTGAAACCATGCTGATATTTCATCAAATATCAGTGTAAGTATTAACTTAGAATAGCTAGCATTCTTGTTTTCTCGCGGAAACTGTTCTGGAAGTGTTCTTGTCTCAAGCCTTAAATCTTTTTGAATGCTTATTTGTTGCACTGCTTTGTGACTGTGCATTCGTGACTTTTGAAATAGCTTGCAAAGCTTGCCTATTCACTTTTTCTTGCAACATCATTAATAACATATAAAAATATACAACAGCTTGGTTATTTTTTTAAATGGACGAGTTGCTGGTACTAAAGAAGAGCCTTGCCCAGTCACCTACTGAGTGCCTAGATATTTTGTAGGTATTTTGGTATTGTTACCTAACAGAGTTGACATAAGAGTCCAAAATGATTAAACTTCTGGGTGTGTGTGTGTGCTTTTTTTTTGGGGGGGGGGGATAACTCCCTAGAGCAGTGATGGTGAACCTATGGCATGGGGGCCAAAGGTGGCACTCAGAGCCCTTTCTGTGGGCACCCAACATCGCCCCTTCATAGCCACCTGTATACAGGTTAAATTACTGTGTTGGCACTTTGCAAAATAATAATAATAATAATAGTGGGTTTTGAACTGCAGTTTGGGCACTCGGTCTCTAAAAGGTTCACCATCACTGCCCTAGAGCTCTGAGCAATAAGACTGACTCAATGAGTTTGGCAGGGCAGTGAGTTTGAAGATTTTCCCCTGCTGTTAGTCCCACAGTTTACCCACACCAGGAATGTCTAAAAAGTGCAAGTGAATGGTGGCCCTCTCTAAACTGCCCATCCAATTTCCAAGATGGATTAATGTCTTGCATCACCCTCTCCTAAGATTGTGCCTTTTCATTTATTTCATTTTTGTAGTTGAGCATGTGTAGCTTGCATAATTAAACTGTAAACCACCCAGAGACTACTTGAAGTTGTATGGGGTGGTATATAAACAGAACACTTTGCTTTTTGCTCCCCCCTCTGTGAATGATTATAAGAGTTTTAATTCATTTCTTTAAAAAAAAAACCTTTTTAGAACTTGTTTTCAGGAAAAAGATGAGGAAGTGGCTTTTACAGAATGCCTTGTATCTTGTGCAAACAATCAAGTTTTTAACTTAGAAAGACAAGAGGTTTTCTGTAAAATACATGGGCTTTTGGTCAAAACCCATTGAGTTTATTGATTTTGTTAATGCTAAAAGGAAGACGAGTCCTGATCTTTTCATTTTTCTACAAAAGCCAGTAACCTCATTGTGGATGGCAATCCCCACCCCCCAAGTGGAGTGTCTCTATGTGCCAAGGTACCATTTTTAATCAAAAAGCAGAGAATATGTGATATTCAACACATTGTTAGTGCTATGTGTTTGTTACCTCTGCAAAGGAATCAGTTTTTCCCCAAAAAACTCTTGTCTTAGATTTCGGAAATGCATAAAAGGCACCCAAAGCTGAAATTATTCATCAGGATCTGTTCTCAGGATTAAGGAGATTTTTCTTTTATTTAAATCATTTCAATGTTTTACAACAAAAATTCAAATTGAAGCTTAAGAGCTTAAATAAAGATGTGCCAGCATGAAATGGCTTTCCTCATACAACTATCAGACTCATGCCCTGCAGGGCAGAACAACTTGTTCCAAGAACCCATCTGGAATTCATACAGGAGTATTGGCAACATCATCTCATTAGTAAATAGCAATGAAGCAAAGTAGCCTCAGACAGGTAACGAATAGGCATTTAATAATTATCAGGCAGAGCCTTGCTAATGTGAAGCAACCTATTTGCTAAGATATAGTGGCTGGAATCCTATTGCACAAGTCCACATGGGTAAAGGCTGATGAGGGGATTAGTGGCAGTGATTTTCAGATATTAAAGACTTTCTCTTGAGACGCTCCCAGAAGCTTCCCTGGGTTGCTAGAGATTCCTAGAGAGCCTTGAAGCCCTTGGTCAGTGATGGTGAGCCTTTTAGAGACAGAGTGCCCAAACTGCATTTCAAAACCCACTATTTTTTTGCAAAGTGCCAATACAGCAATTTGACCTGAATACAGGTGGCTGTGAAGAGGCAATGTCAGGTGCCCACAGAAAGGGTTCCAAGTGCCACCTTTGGCATCCATGCCATAGGTTCGGCAACACTGCCCTAGGGGAAGAAGAGGGCACTTTAAATTAACCCAGGCAAAAATCAAAGAAAAATAAATCAAAACCTTACTACTTTTAGTAGTAAGGAATCCCCTTTTAATGATGCATTCACTGTAATGTACTGTTCAGCCCCCAGATTCTATAGCAGCTATTGCTCTTGTTCATGTAACCACACACAAACACATCTCAAACACATATGCAGTCTGTAGTTTCATGGGTGGGGGAGGGAGTGATTCATCTCAAAATTTGGGGTTAAGCTGCTCTCACCTGCACAAGAACACAACCTGGCACATCTAATCACTAGAGATGGGCACGAAACAAAAAAAAAATGTTTCATTTCATTTTGTTTCCTATCCCCCCTCCCCATTCTTTTCCATTTCATTTCATATGAATTTTTTCAAAAAAAAAAAAAGTATGAAACAAACCACTAACAAAATGGTTTGTGTGTGTGATGGGGTGGAAAGTGGTGGAAGGACAAAACATTTTTTTTTTAAAAGCCCAGGGCTTAAAAAAAAACCTTTTCCCTCCCCCAAGTCCCACCTTCCAGCTGCTCAGCACTGGGGTGGAGGAAAAAACCTTCCCCCCTAGCGCCGATCAGCTGGTGTGGCTTGGGGGGAGGGTAAAAGTTTGTTTTTAAAGCCCACAGCTTTTTAAAAAAAATGTTTTCCACTCCCCCAAGAGTCTTAAAGATGAAAAAAAAATGGTACATTTCAACAACAACAACGAAACCCCACCATTTTGTGTTGTCTGTAATGACATGCTGCTTCCTCATGTCATTTTGTTTCGTTTCATTTCATATGAACATAAGAACATAAGAAGAGCCATGCTGGATCAGGCCAAAGGCCCATCTAGTCCAGCTTCCTGTATCTCACAGTGGCTTCCTGTATCTCACAGTGAGACTTGATATCTGTCTTTTGTCTGTTCTCACTCTCCCAACCCACACTTTGAGTGAATGTGCCGTAGTTTTGGCATCCCTCTATCCACTTGACTCATGCCCTGCATTATTTTATATGTCTCAATCATATCCCCCCTCAGGCACCATTTTTCCAGACTAAAGAGGCCCAAATGTTTTAGCTTTTCCTCATAATGGAGGTGCCCCAGCCCAGTAATCATTTTAGTCGCTCTCTTCTGCACCTTTTCCAGTTCCACTATGTATTAATTGAGATGCAGTGACCATAATTGTACACCATATTCTATGTGCGGCCTTACTATCGTTTTGTACAATGGCATTATAATGTTGGCTGTTTTATTTTCAATCCCCTTTTTGATAATCCCTAGCATGGAATTGGCCTTCTTCACCGCTGCCACACATTGGGTAGACACCTTCATTGAGCTGTCCAGCAACACATCAAGATCTCTTTCCTGATCTGTCACGGATAGCTCAGAGCTCATGAGTTGATAGATAAAGTTTGGATTTTTTTGCCCCAATATGCATTACTTTACATTTTGCTATATTGAAACACATTTGCCATTTGGCAGCCCATTCCCCCAGTTTGGAGAGATCCTTCTGGAGCTCTTCACAATCTTCTCTGGCTTTTACCACATGGAAAAGTTTCATGTCATCTGCAAAATTTGTCACCTCGCTGCTTATCCCTGTCTCCAGGCCATTTATGAACAGATTGAAAAGCACCAGACCCAGGACAGAGCCCTGGGGCACACCGCTTTTCACCTCTCTCCATTGTGAAAATTGCCCATTGACACCTACTCTTTTTTTTCCTGGATCTCAACCAGTTCTCAGTTCATAAGAGGACCTGCCCTCTTATCCCTTGACTGTGTAATTTTCTCAGCAGCCTTTGGTGAGGGACTGTGTCAAAAGCCTTCTTCACATAACAGCATTTCAGTTTTTGTTTTGTGCCCTTCCCTACTCATCACCCTTATTTTATTGCATTTAACCCAATGCACCAGGGAATTCAGGTTGCTTCATTGCATTTCCCAAAGTCATGCATGCGGATGTCTCCAACACTGACCTCTGAGTGCATATATACATGTGCATATGACGTCACCATGCTAGCTGTGGTATTCTGGAGGCCGACAACCTAAAATGAACATTTTTCAAAGCTCCAAATGTAAGAGAGAGAGAGAGAGAGAGAGAGAGAGAATTTAAGGTGCATTACATTTATATACCCATTCTGTAGTGCTGAAGAATCAATATAATTTTGATCGCCTCAGAGTCACTCTGCCATGGGCGGATCATTCAGATATCATGAGCAGTTCAGGAAAGTAACCTCTGAGGCTCAGGATATCCATGGTGTGGCCTGCTATGGGAGGCCCTCAGCATTATTTCTGCCCTGAGGTCACAGCAGTGAAGAATTCCAGGAAATAGATCACCTTATACATTGTGATTGAAAACTTTAGCCCAGCTGAGAAGCATTACCTGGAAATAACTTGTTGGTAAGTAGACAGAACTCTGTAAATCCCACTTACAACACAGCATCTGCCAGCAGCCGTGATCAGCTGCTTTGCTTCAATGCCTCTGAATCTCAGCGAGTCCCTCACATTTTTTTGGCTGCTGTCTTGGTTTTCTTTGGTCAGTCTTGGTCACTCTTGACTGCTTCCCATCTTTCTTCATCAGTCTCATTGATGCTCATACTTGGTGTTTCACACACACACACACACACACACACACACACACACACACACACACAC
>JAHTLZ010000379.1:23256410-23271553 GCA_023846285.1 Phrynocephalus versicolor | reverse complement strand
ATAAATAAATAAATAAATAAATAAATAAATAAATAAATAAATAAATAGGCAAGAAAGATTTGGTCAGAAACAATCAGCAACAGCAACAAACAACAGGAGGCCATTTGTGTTGGACTCTAACCCACCTCAACAACCCTTCACCCATGTCACTGAGTTGGCTGCAGTGTCTGCAGAAAACACTTCTGCTTTCCCCCTTCTGTTTTCTTCAAGAACAATGCACACTATTAGAGTACTACCTATGCAACTAGCTTTTGAGTCTTCAGGGTTGTCAGGTCAACCTCTTCCTCTGCCTTGAGATTTCAGGTGAACTCAACAGGGTGAGCATGTGTGATATCTCATGTATGGGCCCTGGTGATGCTGCAAGCAGCAGCCCATTGGACAGTAGCTGCAAAATAATGTGTGTTTATACATGCAGGTCTGCAGACTTGGGCAACTTGAAATCTCATGTATTGCACCAATGACACTCTACGCCTTCCATTGCTCCAAAAGGCATGAATGGTCCTATTGCACATAGTGATCAGATTTCTACCCACATTCTTCCTCTTAGCATTTTAGTCTATCAAAACAGCACAAATGCAACACTCAGGTTTTTTTTTTTTTTAATATGGATGCTACTCAAATGGAATAATATCAGATTCATTAGCTCTGAACCAGTGTCAGCCAGGAATGGGTGGAGGTTACTGTTGAACATCTCATACCACCTTGTGTACAAAAATAAGTGTTTACTTCCTGCAGGAGCACACATTTTTTGTCTCCTTACCTGAAAACCCAAATAAGCACAACAGTTCCATGAGACTTTGACTGTTACTTGAGACTTGTAAATCCTAAGAGTGCTCCCAGAAGTCCCTCTGTGAACCTTACTTTTTATTAACATAAAAGTACACTTCTGGTAATGCTATTAAACTGGGACTCTTATTCGGGGTGGGGTGGGAAGAGAAAATAGAAGAGAAACAAAACGCAAAGCAAAGTGTTATGCTCATATATCACCCCATAGCACTTAAAGCACTCTCTGGGCGGTTTAAAATTTAATAAATTATGTGGGGTACACATTGGCCCCCCAGGCTGGGTTCCCATTTTACCCACCTTGGAAGGATGGAAAGCTGACTGAACCATGAGCCAGCTACCTGGGATTGAACCCCAGGCCGTGAGCACACTTTTAGCTGCAGTACAGGCATTTAACCACTGTGCCACGAGGCTATGCCACAGTTTCTGATAGACATGGGCACGACTTGGCGAAATTTTCATTTTCATTTTCGTTTTTCATTTCTGTTACGTAACGGAAACGGTAACGATAATTAAGCCATCAGAACTCGAGCTCGAACCAAAAAAAGAAAAATTTGGTCGGGTTTTTCGTTTTCGTTTGTGGCATTGCGGCAATCATGCAATGCGAAGAACAGAAAAAGTTTTTAAAAGTTTTTTTAAAAAAACCCGACTCCCGGCCAAAAAAGCAGGCGAAAATATGCCTGCCTGAGGCTTTGCCACCTACCAGAGGGGTGGTTTCTGGGGGGTCCCTGGCCTTCCCCCCCCCTTCTCCTGTCCTGGGCTGCTTGCACCAGGCTGGGGGGGGGTCATCCTCGTCATCTCTCCATGCCATGCAGTGGGGGGGGGTCCAAAATAGCGACCACAATTTTTCTTTTGAAATCATGGTCAAAAAACACACCAAATCACCACAGAAACATGTGAAATTTATTTATTTTAAATGCCTGAATTTTAATAGTAGCAGCAGTGGGGTTTTTTATAGCAATAAAACGTCGTATTGATTTTATTTTATTTTATTTTATTATTATTTTTTTAGACCTGCCCATTTGGGCTGGGCATGGGATGGGACCATGCAATTTTTTTGAACCATTCCACCAATGGCATTGCCAGGTTTTTGACGGACACTTCTGGATGTCTCGGAGGGCATAAAAAGCCGAGGCACCTTCCAGAAATCGCAGTCGGGTGTATGGATGTGGTTAAGGGAGGAGGGCTGGGTGCTGGTGCTGGTGTGATCCGATCGAGATTGAGGAGGGAGGCTGGAGGCTTTAGGATTTAAGTTAGGCAGGGAGGGAGGGAATTGAATTTGGAAAATAATTTCTTTGATTCCCTGCAGCTTTGTCTGCTGAAGGGAATAGCAGTTTATTCTTTATTTCTTCACTGGCAGTTTGTGAGAATTTTTTTCTGATATTGGATAAAGGGGGAGGTTCGACTGGGAGTGGGAGGTGTGGATTTATTTTAAATATATATTATATACTACCATTTTTCCCAACTTCAATTTGCTTGCACACACACACATTTGGGGTGCAAGCTAAGAACAGAACCTCTATCCTAAGTGATATCCTAACTGCCCACTCGCCTGTCCGCCCACGCCTCCACCTGTGTGCGGCCCGCACCGGTGCCCGCCCACTCGCCCGCCCGCGGCCGCCGCCCGCCCGCTTGCCCACCCGTGCCTCCCCCTGCCGCTGTCGCCGCCCGCCCATGCCCCATGCCACCACCGCCCACCCGCACCTCCCCCCCGCCCGGCCCCCTGCCCCGCCCGCCGCCTAGGGCGCAAAAACACCTAGCGCCGGTCCTGAATGCGGGACGCCCCTATGCTCTGGGAAGTCGAATCGCGCTAAATTGTGGTGGAAATGACAAATGACAAATGAAACAACGAAATGACAAATTTTTGAAAAATTTCGTGACAAACAGAAACGACCCAAAATGGACCCGTTCCGACAAACAAAAACTTGAAACATCATTTTTTTCTGGTTGTGCCCATGTCTACTTCCTGATGTTGCAGGTGTGGCCGCTGTGGGGAATTGTTTGGCACTGTTGTTGTTAAGTCGTTCAGTCGTGTCCGACTCTTCGTGACCCCATGGACCAGAGCTCGCCAGGCCTTCCTGTCTTCCACTGCCTCCCGGAGTTTGGGTGGTGGGCGCCATATAAGTTGTAAAAATAAAAAATAAAAATAAAATAAAATATTGTTTGCATCAATGACACCGTCCAACCATCTCATTCTCTGCCGTCCTCTTTTCCTTTTGCCTTCAATCTTTCCCTACATCAGGGACCTTTCCATGGACTCCTCTCTCCTCATGAGGTGGCCAAAGTACTGGAGCCTCAGCTTCAAAATCTGTCCTTCCAGTGAACATACGGGGTTGGTTTCTTTCAGGATTGATAGGTTTGATCTTGCAGTCCAGGGGACTCCCAAGAGTCTCCTCCAGCACCACAGCTCAAAAGCATCAATTCTGCAGCGATCAGCCTTCTTTATAGTCCAGGTTTCACTTCCATACATCACTACTGGAAAAACCATAGCTTTGACCATCCTGACCTTAGTTGGCAAAGTGATGTCTCTGCTCTTTAGGATGCTACCTAGGTTTGCCATTGCTTTCCTCTGAAGAAGCAGGCGTCTTTTTATTTCATTGCTGCAGTCACCATCCGCAGTGATCAAGGAGCCCAAGAAAATAAACTCTGTCATCACCTCCATTTCTTCCCCTTCTATTTGCCAGGAGGTGATGGGGCCGGTGGCCATGATCTTAGTTTTTTTGATGTTGAGCTTCAGCCCATTATTTCCACTCTCCTCTTTCACCCTCATTAAGAGGTTCTTTAATTCCTCCTCAATTTCTGCTATCAGAGTAGTATCATCTGCGTATCTGAGGTTGTTGATATTTCTTCCGGCAATCTTAATTCCGGCTTGTGATTCATCCAGACCTGCCTTTTGCATGATGTACTCTGCATATAAGTTAAACAGGCAAGGTGACAGTATACAGCCTTGTCGTACTCCTTTCCCAATTTTAAACCAGTCAGTTGTTCCATATCCAGTCCTGACGGTTGCTGCTTGTCTCACATATAGATTTCTTAGGAGACAGATAAGGTGGTCATGCACTCCTATTCCTTTAAGAACTTGCCATAGTTTGCTGTGGTCCACACAGTCAAAAGCTTTGGCATAGTCAATGAAGCAGAAGTAGATGTTTTTCTGGAACTCTCTGGCTTTCTCCATAATCCAGCGCATGTTGGCGATTTGATCTCTAGTTCCTCTGCCCCTTCGAAATCCAGCTTGCACTTCTGGAAGTTCTGTTTCCACATACTGCTGAAGCCTGCTTTGTAGAATTTTGAGCATAACCTTGCTAGCGTGTGAAATGAGTGCAATTATGCGATAGTTGGAGCATTCTTTGGCGTTTCCTTTCTTTGGGATTGGGATGTAGACCAATCTTTTCCAGTCCTCCGGCCACTGCTGGGTTTTCCAAATTTGCTAGCATATCGTGTGCAGCACCTTTACAGCATCCTCTTTTAAGATTTTAAAGAGTTCAGTTGGAATGCCGTCACCACCACTGGCCTTGTTGTTTGCAATGCTTTCTAAGGCCTACTTGACTTCACTTTCCAGGATGTCTGGCTCCAGGTCAGCAACTACGCTATCTTGGTTATCAGGGACATCCAGATCTTTCTGATATAAGAACATAAGAACATAAGAACATAAGAAGAGCCATGCTGGATCAGGCCAAAGGCCCATCTAGTCCAGCTTCCTGTATCTCACAGCGGCCCCACCGGGTGCATTTGGGAGCACATGAGACTAGATATCTGTCTCCTGATACCACTCCCCTGCATCTGGCCCTTGAAGTAACCCAGTTTAAAGCCTGGAGACTCCACATCTCCATCATGGTTTGTAACCTGTGATGGACTTTTCCTCCAGGAATCTGTCCAATCCCCTTTTGAAGGCATCCAAGCCAGATGCCATCACCACATCCTGTGGCAGGGAGTTCCATAGACTTACAACACGCTGGGTGAAAAAATATTTTCTTTTGTCTGTTCTTACTCTCCCAGCCCTCAATTTGAGTGTATGTCCCCTAGTTCTGGTATTTTGGGAGAGAGAGAAGAGCTTCCCTCTATCCACTTTACTCATACCCTGCATTATTTTGTACGTCTCAATCATATCCCCCCTCAAGCGCCTTTTTTCCAGACTAAAGAGGCCCAAATGTTTTAGCCTTTCTTCATAAGGGAGGTGCTCCAGCCCAGTAATCATTTTAGTCGCTCTCTTCTGCACCTTTTCCAGTTCCACTATGTCTTTCTTGAGATGCGGTGACCAGAATTGTACACAATACTCCAGGTGCGGCCTTACTATTGTTTTGTATAATGGCATTATAATGTTGGCTGTTTTATTTTCAATCCCCTTTTTGATAATTCCTAGCATGGAATTGGCCTTCTTCACCGCTGCCACACATTGGGGAGACACCTTCATGGAGCTGTCCACCAACACACCAAGATCTCTTTCCTGATCCGTCACGGATAACTCAGAGCCCATGAGTTGATAAACGAAGTTTGGGTTTTTTGCCCCAATATGCATTACTTTACATTTGGTTACATTAAAACGCATTTGCCATTTCTCAGCCCACTCCCCAAGTTTGGAGAGATCCTTCTGGAGCTCTTCACAATCTTCTCTGGTATTTACCACACGGAAAAGTTTTGTGTCATCTGCAAACTTGGCCACCTCACTGTTTATCCCTGTCTCCAGGTCATTTATGAACAGATTGAAAAGCACCGGTCCCAGGACCGAGCCCTGGGGCACACCGCTTTTCACTTCTCTCCAATATAATTCCTCTGTATATTCTTGCCATCTCTTCTTGATTTCTTCTGCTTCAATTAGGTCCTTACCATTTTTGTCCTTTATCATATCCATCTTTGCATGAAATGCCCCTTTAATATCTCCAATTTTCTTGAATAGATCTCTGGTTTTTCCTTTTCTGTTGTTTTCCTCTATTTCTTTGCACTCTTCATTCAAGAAGGCCGCCCTGTCTCTCCTTGCTAGTGACATAATGACTATTGACATAGTGACATAGTGACTTTGGCACTTATGACATAATTTAGCCATGTCACTATCCCTGTCAAGGAATATTCTACTGGAGGATTTGACCTGGAGTGCCAACACTGAAGCACTGGTTAAGAAAGCCCAACAGAGATTATATCTTCTGAGACTTCTCAGGAGGGAACAACTGTCTAAGAAACTGTTGGTAACCTTCTACCGGGGCTTTATAGAAAGCACTATCACTTACTGCCTCTGTGTCTGGTTCGCCAGTTGCACAGTGGCAGATAGAAGGGCACTCCAGAGGGTCATAAACACTGCTGAGAAGATAGTGGGCTGTCCTCTTCCTCCTTTGGAAGAATTATACAACTCCAGATGCTCAAGGAAAACATCTAAAATTTTGAGAGACGCTTCGCATCCTGGCCACCAATTTTTTGAACTGTTGCCGTCTGGCAGGAGATACAGGACTCTTAGGTCAAGGACAAATAGACTAAAGAACAGTTTTTATCACAGAGCCGTATCCAAGTTAAATGCGACAGTTTTAGCACCATCTTAATTAGTTTTTAAGTAGTGTTTTAAATTTTGTAAGCAATTTTAAGAGTTTTTAATATTTTGTATGGTGTTTTATGTGTTTTATGTGTTTTGTATGTTTAGAGTGTGTAGTGGAACAGCACTCTAATTTCGTTGTGCATATCTTGTGTATGCATAATGACAATAAAACTCTATTCTATTCTATTCTATTCTATTCTATTCTATTCTATTCTATTCTATTCCTGAGTTGAAAATAGGAGCACACCTAAGAATATGGCCAGCCAGCATGGGGGTCCATCAGTATAATGATGTGGTCAGACAACTCAAGAACATGGTCGAACGCAGGTGTACAAATGAGGGGCAAACACACCAAATGGCAGTAGTTCATGTACAGAAATCATTACATTTTTGCATTGCAAGCCACTGAAGGAAGGCCAAGAAAAGGAGGATTGGGGAGACACCATATCATTTACAGAACCTGACAATGCCAAGTACTTTGTTTGCCCAACATACAAACTCCAATTTGCCCCACCCATTTGGGGGAAACACACGGTCTCTGTTATTCATTAAGTCTATTTCCCTTCACTTTATGACTTAAAGGAACAGGAAACTTTTGGTCCCTTAATCTCCATCTAGTTTGGACAATGTATAAGCTGCAGTCTCAGATAAATGGAAGGTCAAAGACTCTGTATCCTTGCAGTACAGCTGGAGAGCTCAGAGATTTAGGTCTCTGACTACAGGTTGGGAGTTCAATTCTCTATTGTGCCGCCTGGACTCAATGCAGGTCTAGGATGACGACAACAACAATAATAATAATGATGGTGGTGGTGGTGGTGTTTTTTACACAAATACAATCTGAAAAAAGCAAAGCCATACAAGAAACAAAACACTAGAAGGATATCAAAGAACCTAAAGGGCTATTATCTTCTTTAAGCCACTTAATAACAAGGAATAAAACTCAGTCTAGTCTGAAAATTAGCTAAAATTAAAAACTTCTCTAAACTTATATTGAACCTTCAGGGGCCTAATTAGGAGATGAAAGAAAAATAACTTAGTGAAAAAAATCATTTTTATATTTGAAAGCCTCTCTTATAAAACGGATGGTGTATAAAAAAAGAACTCACTGGCCCTCTGTTGGAGAGATGACATGGGACTAATAAACTGTGTCTCAACCGCTAATGAATCGTAATTAGCATTCTATTACCTCAAAAGTATCCAATGTGGATCCAATATTCATAAGAATTCTTTTTCATCCAGAGACCTCTACATGTGTTACATTAACGGTGCCCTTCTTACAACAGAGGAAAATGGGATGAGAATGTTGGCAATCAATACTAAGAACTGCAGCTGGGCTGACACACACACACAAGTCGTTTCGTCTACACATATGCCTTTAACTCTCCTTTGGAATATTATCTGCTCTTCTACATAGTAAGGTCTTCTTCTAGCCAGCCAACCAGCACAGAACAGAGATGCCCACCATTGATCTTTCATCTAGGGTGGTTACTTACACGTCATAAGGAAGACATGTATTATCTAGAGAGAGGACAAAAGGGGACACTAATTTGCAACAAATGTGCAAATTTTTATATGTACAGATGTAAAATGAGATGAGATATCTGTCACTGAAAGAGAATCAGAAAGACTTTCATGCACACAAGGAAGTTTATGACCAAGTGATCTGTGTGGTCATGGCTGATGAGAGACTTTGGAGTCACGAAGTCCTTGATCTCCTTTCTTATGCTTTGTGGTTGCTTTTTTTTAAAATGAGACTGGGCCATCAAATGAAGAACTTCACATTGAATGACTATCCCCTAGCAATTTTTAAAATTGAGAACTATGCTTGTTAAAAGTAGCTATATGGCCACCCAATGCCCATATTTTTCATTTATCAGTACCTTTCTCACCCATGTATTTTTAGCTACACATGTCGAATGGCTAAAATCCACATTTTCCAGTTAGTCACGTACCAACACCAGATGTTTTAGCTATGCTTTAAATAAAGGTTTGTTTGTATTGGGGATAACCCAACATTTTACCAGCCCGGCAAGCAAAACTGGTCAGTGTTTCTGCAGGTTAGAGAAGCTGATAAATACCACAAAAAACCTAACAAAGACAGTAAGTCTAGAGCAGACCAGAAGCTAGGATAAAAAATACACTTTATTCCTCAGAGCTCCTGGTCTCTTTAGCCCCTTATACTCAAGAAAAAATAGCCCAAATTTCTAAACATGCTGGAGGATGTTTATAAACAAACTATTTCTGTGTGCATATGCACCTATTGCTTTTCCCACTAGCAATTTGAAGCAGCATTATAACAATGCATAACAATGCATGCAACATGCTGGGCACTTAGCTTTTAGAGCAAACTCAAGCAATGGTGCTCCAACAACTACATGACCTTGGAGTTTGAGATAGGCTCCAATGGTTCCCTATGTGACATATTCCCTGAAGATGTACTCCTTCCTGGGGCCAAAAGCAAATATTATAGATAGTTTGTAACTGGAAGAAGTCATTTTCAATTAAGGGGAGTGTCTGTCACAGCAGGAGCTTCTTTCTGTTTTCAGGGTTTGCAATTTAACAAGCTCTGTTTGGTATCCAAAGCATGGAATTCTTTGGGGTGTAATTTCACAAGTGTGGTTCCTCACTCATGTTTCTTCAACACTAAGGTTCATTCAGCCTTGAGGAACCACAGGTTGAAACCATTGATCAACCCTCAAAGAGAAAGGTTTTTCTGCACTGCTAGCTGGCTGGCTGCATAGCTCACTAGGTAAGGTACCTTGGTGCAGAGCCAGTGTTTGGGTATTTGATTCCCTCCTGTGCTTCCTGTGAATAAAACCAGCATATGTGTCCTTGGGCAAACTACATGCTCCCAGGGTGACCCCAGAGGAAGGGAATGGTAAACCACCTCTGCATATTCTCTACCTGGAAAACCCTGAAAAGGGTCACTATAGGTCAGAGTTGACTTGATGGCACATGGTGTGATTATTGGTAACTGGAGCACAGAGAGTTTGCTGTGGTTTCTTATGCTTTTACAATCTTGAATGCTTCATCTTAACCTTTGGGCATTTTCCCATTCTTAAATCTGATTGCTCCTGAACTTTAAAATAATTTATTTGAAAAGTCGGCATTAAAAATATTCTGTATTTTTGTGTGCATTTCTTCTAACAGAGGTGACATCAACATCTTCAGCTTAACATGGTGGCTAGCTTAATGAGTGCAGGGCTAGGGGGGAAATCAATAGCAACATTCTGTAATATCTTGCAATAATTGCTCAAATTATATGGAATCAGCTGGTGGACAATCTGAATAACAGCCCTCCCAAGCTATGGCTTTCAGAAATTACATGGATGAGGGATGAACGTATCTTTAAGGCTTCCTCCATATTTGGGCAGCATGCTACTCCCTTGCATGATTAAATTCAGATATATGAATATTTTTGGATTAGTAAGAAGGCCTTCCTGTGAAATTCCTGTCTATGGTATGCTAAACTAGCCCCACTCCTGTAGCCCTTTGGGTGCTTGGCAACCCACTTTTTTATTCAGCTGGGCTTCTATCAACTGAATGTCTGTGAACAGATTCATTTGATACAGTTGCGTGTATCAGATCCCTTCTCTCTGATACTGATGTCAAAACTCCTTTTGTCTTGTTAGTTGATGATGTTTTAAAGGTTGAGGTAATTGTCTCTTTAAATCACCACAGGAACAAATAGGTTTTCTTTTAGCAACCTCCCTTTATTTCCTCTCTTCTTTTGCTGCCACCAGCCTTCAGTTGTGTGTGAAAATTTAACCCTTCCCTCAGATCCTCATAATACCCTCCACATAAGCAGCCTTTGAATATTGAACACAGCACCATTTTGTTTGAATAGAACAAACAAGCTTTTATTGGAATAACAGTGTTAGAATGACTGTTATTTATTAATAGGCTTTAAATTCATCCAGCACAATCCTTTACTACATCACCTTTTATGCCACTTAGGCGGTTACTTCATGTCCTTCTTTGTTTCATGACTAGTTTTGTACCATGACAGTGTTGGTTGCGATCACGTGATTTTGTCCCTGTTTCAGTGTTCCCGTGGTCATGATAACTTGTCTCATGACAAGTGTTACCTCATGGTCTTGTACCGTGACAAAAACTGAATTTGTCCAGCTTCCTTTTTTCTTTTCTTTTCTTTTTTTTGGGGGGGGGCTTAAAATTCTTTTTCAATATTTTGCTTCTGAAAAGTCAAAATCTTTGGAGGCAGGGAAGGAGTCTGTGGCTCTTCTGGCTAGCTTTCACTTTCTCCACGTGTCTGCATTGGAATGTTCCAGGTGATAGCCTTCGGGCTTTCTTTGTTCTTTATTTCTTTTGCTTGCTAATTAATTGTTTGTCTGTTGTCCCTCTTGCCTGGCTTTCATGTTTGGTTTGTTTTATTGGTACTTAACAGATTTGGGCAAGGTGGTGGTCATCATCTGGGGTGGGTGGGCACTTTGAATGTAACACCCAACCCAGTACCTGGGACACAGTTTTCTAAAAGAAACAAACATTTTGTTGCATAACAGTTGTTACCTCACAGTGTCTTGTCTCGGAACAGAAACAGGGAACAAACCATGACAAGGAAATACCCTATCCCACCACCAGGTACAGATTTGTCTCACTTAGCACCCCGTTCCGTCCTCACATTGCATACATTGCATACTTATTATACCTTTTTTTTTAAGACAATACATTTTAAAACTGCTTTTAATTCAGTATATTTTAACATAGTTGTTAGTCCAGCTGTGTTTTCACCAGTGCTTGGGAATATAACCTTTTGGATTATAACTCCCAGAAACTATGCCAAACAATACTGATGGCCACATTGGATGGGGGATTCTGAGATCTTCTGAAGTCCAAAGAGGTAATATCTATGAAATCTGCCTTTTTTAAAAATAAAAAGTATTCTTATTGGTGCCACTTTAAATTTTTGTTTTAGCTCTCCTAACTCTCAATTTGACAAGGAAAAAAAGCAGGACACATGCGAAAATGAATGAATGAATATTAAACCATACACAGTTTGTTTTCATATGTATTTAAGGAAAATGTAACTGCTTGCAGCTTGAGGTGGGATGACAAAAATACCTTTTTACTTTTGTCCAAATTAGGACTACAGTTTCCTATATCCTGCAGGCAGTTTGGTCAATGGTAGTGGTGGGACACTGGAAACTGTAGTTCAAAATGATGATTTCACTCATCTCTAGGGGCGTTTATACACGACCCCTAAACTCTGCCGCAAATGGCTGCAAGCTCCAGAGCTTAAAAAGGTTTCCCCACCAGCTCCGGAGTTTGCAGACAATTAAGTGTGACCCCGCCCACCTAAGCGTGACCCAGCGCACTTTACTTGTACCTGCTTGAAGAGGGTGAAAAATTTTGATGCGGAGAGTGCCGGCTCTCCTCACTTCTTTTTGTTGTTTTTCTTTTGCCTCCCGCCCCTTTAAGAGGAACCAGGAAGTAATTGTGGCTCCCACCGGGGCTCTGAGCAGGCACCGGAGGTAAGGCTTTTTCTTTTGTCCTTTTTAAAGCTTCCCCCCCTCCCTCCCCTCACGCAGCCAGCAGCCAGGACGTGCGGAGTGGTGGGGAGGAAGAAAGAGTGACAGACCCCCAAGATCTCTGGTCCGAATGTAAGGGACCAGCAGATCTTAGGGGTCGTGTAAAAAGGCCCTAAGTCAGAGTTTAAAATCTCTAGAATTTAAACATAGAAACTTTGAAAAAAAAATGAATGTTAGGTGCAATATACTGCTAGCCATGCAGCCTGCCATCACAAAAGTAAGGCTGGAATGTAAAAATAGTAGGGGAGGGAATCAAACAAGGGGATGATTTTTACAATCTGTGGTTTATTAACTTTCCCACTTCATCCTCATTTTATGCCCCTCCCTACTGGAGTGAACAATTTTCTGTTCTGTGATCTGAAAGGCCCACAGTCTTTCTGGCCCTTGAACTCTATAGATCTACCCTGTTTCCCTGAAAATAAGACGGCCCCTGAAAATAAGACCTACTTACAGTTTTGCCTCTCACTGAAATATAAGGCATCTCCCCCAAAATAAGGCCTCCCGATAATAAGATAATAATAAATATGTACCGTATTCTTCTTTATGGAAAAATAAGACATCCCTTAAAAATAAGACCTAGTGCATCTTTGGGAGCAAAAATTAATATAAGACACTGTCTTATTTTCGGGGAAACATGGTATTTATGTACATGACTGGAAGATATCCAACCGGTTTTATGTGGAATCACTCAATATAAAAAAATGAGTAATGCTAAGAATTTAAAATAGGGATTGAGGGTGTGACTAGACCATGGAATTACATAGAGAGATGGTTCATTGTGGCTTTTTTGTGGTTGTTTTTGGTCAGTTTCTGCATCCACAGGAAACAACTTTTAGTCCAATGATAAGTTATGCGGTTCAACTGGCCCTTCACAATTCCTGTGGACTTAAATCACCCCCTGTGACGATCCCCCTTTCCAGAGACTGGATTTTCAGAGGCACAACCAGGTTTATTTCACCATCCCACTGTTGTGCCACAAATTGTGACGACACCGTCCTTTTACACACTGAATTGTGATGGGAATGGGAATGCTGCCACCTTTTATTTACTTGATAATGCTGCCACCTTTTAAACTCGTCGCCTCATGAATTGGGACTGACTCAGAGATATAGAATATAAAAAATAATGACAAAGTTTATTGAGAAGATAATAACTATAACAATATCTGAGGATGGTATGCGTTGCCGTTAACATATACTGTAACAGATTTAATCAGCTCCACAAGCCTCCCTGTCTTAAATAGCTAGTAAACAGTATAGCCCTCACTGCCTGACAGAACTCTCAGAGAACAGTGCTCTCTCCCAGCACTCACTCTCAACTTAACTGAACTCATTGAACTGCTTCAACTGCCTAGGCTCCGCCCTTTTTATATCATACCATTCCCCGCCCTCCTGCTGGGATTGGCTGATGATTTGTATATTCATCACTCCTGTCTGTCAGGTTTGTCACACACCCCAACCCTGCATGCTGCCATATTTTTAATATTTATCAAATAGAAAGGGGGAAAAAGAGGAGAGAAAGGAAAGGAGAGAACAGGTTACCCAAGAGGTCATGTAGTAAGCTTTAGTATATCAAAATACTGTCTGTGAATACATAAGTCATATAATGCAAACAGATAACAGGATATGAAGTCTTGTCCCAGACAAATGTAATGCTTGATCTCAATATATTCTCTCTGCATGAGGATTAAAGAGACAAGAGTTGGTCAGGATTAAAGATGGGCAAAAACAGGGGGGGGGACCAATGAAGCAGAGGTGTTTCATGATGTGTAGCACATGAGGTAGCACATGATGGCATTTGAGGGTGCCATCATTGAAGGAGACCCATAAATCATTGACAAGGAATTGAGTTTTCTTGGTGGTGGCTAGAGATGGGCACGAAATGAGCAATTTTTCATTTTTGTTTTCATTTTTTTGTTTTGTTACGTAACGAAACGAAAAATGAATTTTGTCTCCAAAATGGAACAAAACGAACCAAAACACCAGAAATTTTGTCATGCGTTTCGTTTTCGTTGTGGCAAATACATTTAACTGTAATGAATGCTAACGAAACAGCAATTTTTCATTTTCGTTTTCATTTTTTCGTTTTGTTACGTAACAAAACAAAAACAATGTTTTTTTGCAAAAATTCACGAAAAACGAAAATGAACCGAAACGGACCCCCCCAAACGACAAACGACAAATGAAACACCATTTTTTTGAGTCGTGCCCATCTCTAGTGGTGGCCACTCGGCTCTGGAACCAACTCCCCCTGAGATCTGTCTGGCCCCTTCGTTCCTGGTCTTCAAGAAACATCTGAAGACATGGCTATACAGAAAGTTGTTCCAGGGGTATTAGTTTACTTTATCATGATTCACTGTTCTTCACTTTGCATTCCTCTGATTTTAGCCTGTCCTGCTCTCTGTTTTTATTTTGATTGACTTGTCATGCCTATTGTGTTTATCATGCTATATTGTCTATTTACTGTATAATTTTGCTATTTTATGGTTTGTATTTTGATATTTGCTTAATTTTGTAAACTGCCCAGAGTGGCCGTGCTGCTAGATGGTGCAGTATATAAACTTAATAAATAAAAAATAAATAATATGTGGGTACCCATTAATCAAAAATCACACACAAACCACCCAGTTTGTGGTTTGTTTGTTTGGGTTCATGCCTGAGGGAGGATCACAATGCCACCACCTGCCTACCACCTGCCCCCTTCCCACTGCCCTCATTGCCTCTCTACCTGGTTCTGCTTCCTCTTTTTCTTTGTCCTTCACTACCGCACAGGCATGTGCCTGTGTGGACAAAATAGGTCTAGCTCCCAGAAAGGAAGCTGGTTCACTGTCTCTAAAGATGACATGAATAGCAGGAAGGGAGCAGGGCATCTATTTTGCCAAAAAACAAAGTTCTGGGTGGGAAATAAAATTGATGTTTTATTTTATTTCTGCAAAATGGCATCCAAGAACCAAACTACAAACTGAACCACAAACCATCCTGATTTGCATATGTGTGTATGTATGTATGTGTGTGGGGGGGGGTGGTGGTTCAGTTTGTCATTCAATTCATGCCCATCTCTAGTCAAGATATATGGCACAGTCTGCATTTGGTCTCTGAAACATTTGGATGTATTCACTCATATATCTGTTCTATCATATGACCCGACAAATTATTTTCCCCCCAAAACACATAAAGGTAAAGAAAATAAATATGCAGCCTTACTTCATGTGAAGGTGTTTGCATGCATGTCTAAAAAAATTCTCTAACACACACACACACACACACACACACACACACACACACACACACACA
>JAHTLZ010000379.1:23234445-23256400 GCA_023846285.1 Phrynocephalus versicolor | reverse complement strand
ACACACACACACACACACACACACACACACACACACACACACACACACACACACACACACACACACACACACACACGTGGAATCTTGGAGAAATTGTTCTAATTTACATGTTACAATTGTGAATCATAGGCTGGAACAAGGCTGCATTCTACCTTGAAATTCTGATCGAGCTCACCATATTAATCTAGGAAACCTAGATTAAACTGCTCTAGTCCATTTAAAAATAAGGACCAGAAGGCAGTTGCTCTGCACCCATACTTGTAGGGTATTAGGGGCTAATCAATCTCTTCCCAACTAACATCCCTCCAAGGATTATTCATAAATTAAGGAAGTTAGGAATTTTGAAGCACTTTGTATAGGAGGATGCACTATGTGCTTCAAACAACCTGATGGAATAAGAAAATTAAGCTATCTTCTTACTCATAAAAGCTTTGCTCATTATAAGTGGGTGGAAATACTGAGAGAATGGGCATTTATTTACCCCAAAGACCTTCCATCGTACTGTTTTCCAGACAGGACCTGCCCTGCTTGCTCCCTTCCATTTAGGAGTTCTTCACCTTGTGTCCTTAGGGATGCAGTCCATCTAACAAGTCCAGTAATGAATTGAGACTCTGGCAAATACGCTTTTATTAGGTCTGGATTCTGCCAGGGTATGTTGTGTTCTGTTATAATGAACACAGGTTTTTCACGCAAGAGGCTTGTGTGTGCAGTGGAACTCATTCCATCTCTTTGCTATCATTTAATCCATGTATTTCAATTAGAATTTTGTTCCAAAATGAAACCCTCCAGCTTCAGGGTGGACGTGGGTGAAGGTACACTGTGATGATAAAGCCTCCCCCCCCCCCAATACACCTTGATGGAAAGGGCTTTGAGCGGCTGGGAACGCAGAGCAAACAGGAGGTTTTGCTCAGATTGTCTGGCTGGATTTGTAATACTTATCCATCCATCTACCCATTCATGCATCCATGAATATGGAACCAGTCTAAAGTATTCCTCATCTTTAGAAAATTCAAATATGAACCCAGTAAAATTTGCTATAACATTATAGTAAACATTGGGGTTTTTTTAATGGATTTTGATGAAAAGGAATTTAGACCTTTTCACTATTTATACTGAGAGATTAATAAGAAACTATCTTAGCCATATCCAGTACTCTAGCAAATGGAGACTGCTCCACTGTATTGGAGCTGCTCAAATTCTGGACAGAGGTTTAATAATAATAATAATAATAATAATAATAATAATAATAATAATAATAATAATAATAATAATAATAATAATAATAATAGTTGTTACTACTAGACATGGGCACGACTCGGCGAAATTTCCGTTTCCGTTTCCGTTTTTCGTTTCCGTTATGTAATGGAAACGGTAACGATAATTAAGCCGTCAGAACTCGAGCTCGAACCAAAAAAAGAAAAATTTGGTCGGGTTTTTCATTTTCATTTGTGGCATCGCGGTGATCGCGCAATGCGAAGCACAGAAAAAGTTTTTAAAGGTTATTTTAAAAGACCCCGACTCCCGGACAAAAAAGCAAGCGAAAATATGCCTGCCTGAGGCTTTGCCACCTACCAGAGGGGTGGTTTCTGGGGGGTCCCCGGCCTTTCCCCCCTCTTCTCCTGACCTGGGCTGCTTGCACCAGGCTGGGGGGGTCATCCTCATTGTCTCGCCATGCCATGCGGTGGGGGGGATCCAAAATGGCGACCACAATTTTTCTTTTGAAATTGTGGTCAAAAAACACACCAAGTCACCACAGAAACATGTGAAATTTATTTATTTTAAATGCCTGAATTTTAATAGTAGCAGCAGTGGGGTTTTTTTATAGCAATAAAACATCGTATTGATTTTATTTTATTTTATTATTATTTTTTAGACCTGCCCATTTGGGCTGGGCATGGGATGGGACCATGCAATTTTTTTGAACCATTCCACCAATGGCATCGCCAGGTTTTTGACGGACACTTCTGGATGTCTCGGAGGGCATAAAAAGCCAAGGCACCTTCCAGAAATCGCAGTCGGGTGTATGGATGTGGTTGAGGGAGGAGGGCTGGCTGCTGGTGCTGGTGTGATCTAATCGAGATTGAGGAGGGAGGCTGGAGGCTTTAGGATTTACGTTAGGCAGGGAGGTAGGGAATTGAATTTAGAAAATAATTTATTTGATTCCCTGCAGCTTTGTCTGCTGAAAGGAATAGCAGTTTATTCTTTATTTCTTCTCTGGCAGGTTGTGAGGATTTTTTTCTGATATTGGATAAAGGGGGAGGTTCGACTGGGAGTGGGAGGTGTGGATTTATTTTAAAAATATATTATATACTACCATTTATTTTCTATTTTCCCAACTTCAATTTGCTTGCACACACACACAATTGGGGTGCAAGCTAAGAACAGAACCTCTATCCTAAGTGATATCCTAACTGCCCACTCGCCTGTCCGCCCACACCGCCACCTGTGTGCGGCCCACACCGCCGCCCACCCACTCACCCGCCCGCGGCCGCCGGCCGCCCGCTCGCCCACCCGTGCCTCCCCCTGCCGCTGTCACCGCCCGCCCATGGCCCCCTACCACCACCGCCCACCCGCACCTCCCCCCGCCCGCCCCCCGCCCTTCCTGCCACCTAGGGCGCAAAAACACCTAGCGCCGGTCCTGATTGCGGGACGCCCCTATGGTCTGGGAAGTCAAATCGCGCTAAATTCTGGTGGAAACGACAAACGACAAACGAAATGACAAAACAACAAATTTTTGAAAAATTTCATGACAAACGGAAACAACCCGAAACGGACCCGTTCCGACAAACAAAAACTCGAAACATCATTTTTTTCTGGTCGTGCCCATGTCTAGTTACTACTGTCAGAAATAGGATGCATGGCAATACAAGTGGTTAAAAACCAGGAGGACATGTGCAAAATGGAATCAGTACAAATCAATTTTACAGTATATCAAAGGACTTTTATCAGAGTCTCAAGAAGTTGCAGTGTTTGCAGAAATGATAAGCTGGAGCCATGAGATAAGAGGATGCTAGACTTGCTTGTGCAAAAATAAAAGCGAAGTGTATGGTGTAAGATGGCAGGCCTAATGGACTGTTTTAGAGGAAACCACAGCCACATGGGTGCAGGAATCTGACCCAGAACTGACATGGGTGCAGTAGTCTGCCCCAGTACCACCCTAGCATCTGGATTGTCTATAAGAAAAAGATGGAGATGGACAGAGGCTGTGCCTGTGTCCCATCAGTTGCTGTGACCAGAAATCCAGCCATTGGCAAAGGACTGGCCATTCTTTGAGCAAAGTGTCCCCTGGTAAGTATATGTGTCTTGAGTGAATGAACCCCTTTTGGGTTCTTTAGAATTGTATAGAATAGGCAACAGTGGTCTCCTTGTGTGTTTAATGCCCTATTACTGACTGGCATCCAAAGAATTGCTATGGTTGGCCACATAAAAAATCCACTACTTATCATGCTGCTTGGGTGACTCAAAGAACTCCAGGCCACAAAAGTAACTTTCTAAGCTCTGGGTTTTAGAAGGAGGTACAGAGACGCCTTCTGAAGATAATGGGCAACTGGACTTCTTTTTCTTGAGAGATTGAAACTCATTGCAAGCCCTCTATTTTATAGTTCACTTTGACCTGTTGTCACCCTGGTCTTAAATAGGCTCATAAGATGAACAATGGTCTGAGTAGGTTTGTTAGGTAAACAACAGTCTCAATAGTCTTATGGTGAACAACGGCCTAAAGTGCTGAAACCCATAAAGTATACTATGGGTCATTAGCTATGGCCTTGGTGGTGAAGTTGTGAAGTATTTTTTATTTGTCTGGGAGTTGTTGAAATAGAATGCTTAAAACTCTTGGAGAAGGATAACACAATTGACAGGGTGATTTACCATCAGTTATATCCTTGAGAGAGCGTCCCCTGCTTTTATGGACTTCCCAAGATCCACAAGCAAGGAATCCCCCTCAACCCATCATCAGTAGTATAAACCAGTGACTTACAACATTACAAAATACCTGGCAGCTATGCTAGCCCAACTGGTTGGATTCACGGACCACCATGTGCATAATTCAGAGGGGTTTGTTTCTAAAGTCAGGAAGTTGAAACTGGATGCAGACAGAACCATGGTATCATTTGATGTTGCATCTCTCTTTGCCACCATTCCCACTACCTATGCCCTAACAACTGTAAAGAGAAGACTAAGAGAAGACAGCACCCTCACCTCCAGAGGCCACCTCAACCCAGACCAGATATGCCTGCTCCTGGACCTGTATCTGAACACCACATATTTCATGTACAGAGGGGACTTCTACAGATAGAAGCATGGTTCTGCAATGGGTTCCCCAGTGTCATCTGTTGTTGCAAACATATACATGGAAGAAGTGGAGAAGAAGGCACTTAACACCTTCCTATGGACAACACCATCCCACTGGTTCAGGTATGTAGATGATAACCAGGTGAAAATCGAGACTCAGGAAGTGCAGGCCTTTACAGACCACATGTGGTGGACCCTAATATTAAGTTCACTAGGGAAGACATCCAAGGCAACAGGGTGGCTTTTCTGGAATGGGCAATCATCATCAGACCCAACCATCCCCTGGGAGTAGAAGTTTACTGGAAACCCACCCACACAAATCAGTATTTACTGTTTGACTCCCACCATCCATTACAACACAAATTAGAAAGTCATCCGGAACCTAAACCAAAGAGCAGAGAGCATCCCCACCTCCACTGAAGCCAAGACGAAGAAAGACAGGCACCTGAAGACAGCACTTAAGGCCTGTGGATATCCAAACTGGGCCGTCAGCAGAGTAGTGTGCTGACCCAGAAGAACAATGGATCAGACTGAGACCCAGACCCAACGGAAGAACATGGTCATTCCCTACATGGCTGGAGTGTCTGAGAAGCTTAAAAGGATTTTTGGCAAACACTACATCCCTGTTTATCTCAAACACACAAACACACTAAGGCAGAGACTCATCCACCCAAAGGGCCCAATACCAAAACAAAAAAGGAGCAATTTAGTATATGTGGTACAATGCAGTGAGGAGTGTGCAGACTTCTACATTGGAGAAACTAAACAGCCATTAAACAGAAGGATGACCCAACATAGGATGGGTAACAGCTCAGGATCAGAATCAGCAGTATACTTCCACTTGAAGGACATAGGCCACTCATTCAAAGATGAGGATGTACACATATTAGACAGAGAAGACAGGTGGTTTGAGGGAGGGGTCATGGAAGCCATTCATGTGAGCATTGAAAACCCCTCTCTCAACAGAGGTGGGGGGTTCAGGCAAAGTCAATCTGCCACTTATCAGGCTGTGATTTCAACACTACGTAGACAAATCAAAAATACTTCACGCCTTCACCACCAAGGACATAGCTAACAACTCATACTTTATGGGTTTCAGCACCTTAGGCCATTGTTCACGTTAAGGCTACCTTGAGACTGTTGTCTACCTAATGAGCCTATTTAGGACATTGCTCATCTTATGAGCCTATTTCAGACCAGGGTGACAAGAGGTTAAAATGAACTATAAAATGGAGGACTCACAACTAGCTTTCTTAAGACTGACGAAGCTGTTTGGATGAGCAGTAAAACGTTTCAATCTCTGAAGAAAAAGAAGTCCAGTTGCCATGACTCAACTTCCATATAAACTCACCTGGAATGTCTAAGAATGTTCACAGACACATATAAACAATGCCATTAAAGGACAGATTATCTCTTGAGTACACCTGAGCTGTTCGTACCTCACTTGGAAGTTTGACTGTGACCCTGTGGATTATGCAGGGTTAAAAGCTGAATGGAACAAGGCCCCTCAGTAAAAGGCAGAGAATTATGAATCACATCCACAGCTTGAGTAAACTGAAAGGGAAAAACAGCTGTGATGTTTCTGCATTTGTTTCTCCCCTTGCTGCTGCCACCACCCATCCACCCACCCCCCTGCAACTTTTTTCAGGCCTTTCTAATCAAAAACCCATTTCAAGAGAAAGCTTTTATCCCTTCTCCCCAGGCACCACAGGCAGTTTTCATCCAAGGTCCTGCCTCCTTGCAGGTTGGCGAGATGGGTGTAAATGGGTCATGCTGGCAGATTTGCAAAATGTGCATCTGGAGATGCAAACTGCTCGCTCTCTCTCGCTCTCTCACACACACACACACACACACACACACACACACACAGACACACACACACCATATCAAGAAGCAGGAGCTGAGAGCAAAGGAGAACACCCTGCAGAAAGTGCTTTCATCTCCAGGAGGATGTACTTTTGCTGACAACTGCAGTAATGAGAGCACTGGCATCTTGGATGCTCAGCCACACCATTCCTACCTAGTAATTCCATGCATTCCATTTTCTGGAACCTGGTATTCACCTAGACAGATGTACAGGCTTCAAAATTTATTGGCCCAATGAGAATGGACAGTTTCGTGTAAAATCATGCCAGAGCAGTGCATTGGAGGGTACCAATTCTCTCTCTCTTCCCCCTTCCTCTCTCCCTCTCCCCTCCCTCCTCTCTCTGTCTCTGTCTCTGTCTCTGTCTCTCTCTCTCTCTCTCTCTCTCTCTCTCTCTCCCTCTGTGTGTGTGTGTGTGTGTGTGTGTGTGTGTGTGTGTGTGTGTGTGTGTGTGTGTGTGGGCGTGTAGAGAGAGAGAGAGAGAGAGAGAGAGAGAGAGAGAGAGAGAGAGAGAGAGAGAGAGAGAGAGAATGCAGTTGGCTCACAAGGAAACATTTTCCTATAGAGAACCTGCCATACTACCATAGCTTTTGCAGAAATGCATGATTTTTCTTTCAGCCCCAAAATAAAATAAAATAAAATATCACACATTTTCTTTTGCAGATCTGGTTTTCAATCTGATCAGCAGTCCTTACTGCAACACTGACCCTATTAAGGATTTAAAGATTATGAATTATTCCAGAGGATGATGCAGGACAGAGTTAGATGTGTGTATATCATAATCTATATCTACATCTATATCGGGAGAACGGGTGGTTGTGGTTGTGACAACACCTCCCTTTTTGACGTGTAATTGTGATGAAAATGTGAAGTGTAAAGAATCAAGTTATTAATCTTCACAGGATCCTCTTGGTAATGCTGCCACCTTTTAAATCGACGCCTTATGAACTCGGACAGACTCAGATGTATAACATAAAAGTAATGATTATGTTTATTGAGAAAATAAATAAATACAACAAAGACTGAAGTTGGTATGCGTTGCCTTAAACATAGAATAGATTAAATCCAATCTTCAAGTCTCCCTGTCTTTAATAACCAGTAAATAGTAAAGCCCTCACACCTAACCTGCCTGACTGAACTCTAACAGAGCTGTGCTCTCTCAGCTTTCAACTCTCAACTCTTAACTCTTAACTAACTCCCTCACAGACCAGGCTCAACCCTTTTTATACCATACAATCCCCCACCCTCCTGCTGGGATTGGCTGATGATTTACATATGTATTTCTCCTGCTTCCAGGGTGTTGTCACAGTGGTCAAGGCCAGGTTCATAAGAAGAAGAGTCATTCTGGATCGGGCCAAGGTCCCATCTAGTCCAGTTTCCTGTATCTCACAGTGGCCTCGCCAAATGCCTCTGGAAACACACATGACTAGAGATATCTGTCTCCTGATACCACTCCCCTGCATCTGGCCCTTGAAGTACCCTGTTTTTAATTGTGGAGATTACACGTCCCCACAATGGCTTGTAACCTGTGATGGACTTTTCTTCCAGGAATCTGTCCAATCCCCTTTTGAAGGCATCCTGGCCAGATGCCATCACGACATCCTGTGGCAGTGAGTTCCACAGACTAACAACTTGCTGGGTGAAAAAATAATTTTCTTTTGTCTGTTCTTACTTTCCCAGCCCTCAATTTTAGTGGATGTCCCTTAGTTCTAGTATTTTGTGAGAGGTTCCTATTGTTGATCTTTATAAGTGGCTTTGGGGTTAGGGTTTTGGGCTGGGAATGAGTTAAATCAGGGATGGAGAATGTGTTATTCTTCGATTATTCATCATGGGTTCTAACTAGGACTTTTCTGTGAAATAATCTTCTATCTGCCGCTCCCTGAATTGTAAGTAATAGTATATATAAGTAACAGAGCCGGAATTGTATAAGTAATAGAGTGTTGAATTAGGACTCAGTAGACTGGAGCTTAAATACCCATTCAGCCATTGGAACACCATGGGAGAGAGGGAGAAATAGGAAACCACGTTTTGAAATCCCTTGTACCCGGAAAGTCCTATTAGAGTCATCATGTTTGTTGAGCTCATGTCTGGACTTCCGGTTCCTTCTACACCACGGCGGGACAACTTGATAAGTGCTCCAGCTTATCTAGTTGAATTCCTCCAGATAAAGCAGGGGTCCTCAACCTACAGCCTGGGGGCCGGATGCGCCCCCCGAGTCTTGAATCTGGCCCCTGGGACCAATTGCAGACCCCCCCCCACCTACCCCCTGCTTCACGAGCAAGCCAGCCTCCACAGCTGCTTCTATTGCAGAGCCAGTTCAAAGCGGTAGGCTATGTCGCTTCCCCCACTCCCTCCACACATCGCCCAGATGGTCGGGGCACTGGCTGCAGCTGAGCAGGGCAATTTAAAACAGGAGGGCTGTGGCAAGGTCTTCCACTCCCTCTATGGCCCCGAGGCCCCACCTCTGCTCCTCCACCCCGCCTGCCTGCCTGCCTTGTGTGGTCGCCGCCTGCATTATTATGGTTGTGAGGAAGGAAGGGGACAGGCGGAGGAAGTGCCAGCCAGCCTTCCGAGCCAGAGCAGCCATGACAGTGGACTGACAGAGGGATGGACGGCAGGTGATCAAGAGGAAAGGGAGACACACTGATCATGGGCTGATCATGGGGGGCTCTGCCCACTTGCCCCTCCATCCCCCTTTTTTCCCATGTCAGCCTTTTGGGAGGGAGAATGTTGTCCGGCCCCCAGTGGTGTCTGGGAGAGGTGGAACGGCCCGCCGTTTGAAAACTTTGAGGACTCCTGAGATAAAGGGACCCTAGTAAGGGTAAAGTTTCCTTGGAGGGGAAATTAAGAAGAGGCAGCAACTGTAGATCACAAAGGGAGAGGTGGTGAACTTTGTGGAAGCAGGAAAATGCTTCATCTCCCACTGGAGGAAGACCTTCACTATGACAAAGGTGGAGCTGTCAGTGCCAGACATTAAAGCTGTGAATATTTGGCATGTTTTGAGTAGAATGCTTCTATCTCTTTCTATGCGAAGCCTCTCCTTGGTATCTGTAAAATCTTTCCTTCTAACAAGTACTAACACACACACACCTGCTTCTGAGGAAGCGGCTTTTAGCAAAGAAGGGGTGAATGTTTCCGAAAGTCAAGCAAAGAAGAAGTGATTGTTTTCACATTATATCATGTACTTGCCTTTCTGCCTATTCTCTTCTGGTAGAAAAATATTTTATGCCTTTGCTGTTCTTTATATGTGGTGGATGTAAAGACAAAATGTAAAGGAAAACACACACACACACACACACACACACACAATATTTTTTCACTACTATGGTTGCCATCCCATATCCTCTATTCCTTTTGCTAAAAATGATATTTTGCTAAAATGATATTAAATCTGGGCATATCCACATGGAAGGAAATTGTTAGTGCAATCTATTTTGTCACTTCAGCGAACTTTCCATTCACCCTGACTGATGCTTTTTCTCCTTTGAGAAGGGTCCAGATAGGTCTTTGGATTGCTCCAATTTGTTCACCTTTCAATTAATGTCACTCTTCTTTCCAGCTCCTCTCCTGCCTTTTCCAACTGTTATCATGGAGCGGGCCACAGTAACCATCATTTTAAAAAATTAAATAGAGAGACCTGGCAAACCAGTAATGCATCTGCCTAGCATGATACACATAATATTACAAATGTATATCGGGGGGGGGGCAAAGAAACAACAACCCCATAGCCTTGGCATTGTGCCCAAAAGGACAGCTATAAAAAGGGGCAGGTTGGATCACCCAAGTCAAAACATGTGTGGATGTCATAGTTTGATTTGAACGACATGCTCTCAGGGGTAGGATTGGACTGCTTCTTCATCTTATACAGTAGAGCTACCCCTCTCAACCAAAAACCCTTCATAGTACAACTAAGAAGCAGCTATAGTATTGCCAAGACAACTGGCTACCTTCAGTCTTGGAAAACTATTCAAGCATTTCTTTTCCCTATAAAGCGATTTCAGTCCTATTTGTCATAAATTAATTGAGAAGCATATGTTAACATAAGAACATAAGAAGAGCCATGCTGGATCAGGCCAACGGCTCGTCTAGTCCAGCTTCCTATATCTCACAGTATCCCCACCAGATGCGTCTGGGAGCGCATGAGACTAGATATCTGTCTTCCGCAACCACTCCCCTGCATCTGGCCCTTGAAATACCCTGGTTTTAAGCCTGGAGATTACACATCTCCATCATGGTTTGTAACCTGTGATGGACTTTTCCTCCAGGAATCTGTCCAATCCCCTTTTGAAGGCATCCAGGCCAGATGCCATCACCACATCCTGTGGCAAAGAGTTCCACAGACTAACAATGTGCTGGGTGAAATAATATTTTGTTTTCTTTTGTCTGTTACTCTCCCAGCCCTCAATTTGGGAGTATGTACCAAAGTTCTGGTATTCTGTTAGAGGGAGAAAAGCATCCCTCTATCCACTTTACTCATGACCTGCATGATTTTAGCAGTATCCTCTTCTGATACCACTTTCAATGCCCAATGTAACAGTGACAGTATGTAGAGACAGTTTCCATGATGGGGGATTCTCGATTCACATGGAAAGCTACATGGATGGAGCCTCCTCTCCAGACTGTTACTTTAACATATTGGAAGTGGCAGTGGAGAAGGGTGCACATTAGCCCATCACCTGTGCTATCCACACACTTTCTGAGCACTGGCAGGACCTTGGGTAAGGTTGGAAATAGACAAACTTGCATCCTTCTCCTTTAACACTAGGTGACTGAGAAGTGTTCTCTATATCTGACACTAAACTCAGAAGATTTTCCCCACTCCTCGAAGTCTTTGAAACTGCCCCTTCCTCCATACTGCTTCATTTGTTAGACACTTTCCCTCCCTCCTCCATTTTCTGCTCTCTGGAGATAGGTGCATGGAGTTGCAACTCCATACTACATGCTGTATATAAAAGGCCAAAGCCGTGAATTGTGAGCAAATGTTTTTGTTTCCTTTAACAAGAAGCATCCAGAACTGATCATTGTTCCTTCCTTTCAAGGGAAAAGGATGAGATTGGACTGTTAATGCTTTCCTCTGCGATAGAAAGGGAATGATCACACATCAAATCTCTCCATTGGGTAAAATGGCTACCCTCACTCCTATAGCCACAAAAATGAAATGTTGAGAGGCCAATATGTACAAATCTGAACATCCAAAATATATAAGCAGGTGGTGGATCAGAAGGTACGTGGGCCGCTTTGTCCCAAAGAGTAGCATGTAGATACAGTATTAAATAAAGTAGACCTGAGAAAAAACATTCTTCATTCAAAGGATGCACGTACAAAGGGCTGTTGACTCCTCATAGTACAGTGTTACCTTGTATAAAGGAATTAATTTGTTCCAAATGAAATTATGTTAAGCAAATTTTCCTTTATACAAATTCCCCATAGGAATGCATTGAAAACAGAGTAATCCCATTTTTATGTTGTACGGATTCACCCCTTAGGCAATTCTGTTAAGCAAATTTCCCCTATCTCCAGAATTTTTTTATGTTGTACAGATTTTATGTTATACAAACCATTTGTTATACAAGGCTCCACTGTATTACCACATGTGATAATTAGTCTGGTGTCAAAAAACTACCCCCTTTCCAATAAAGGAAATCACACCTTTTGAGTAAATTGCACTCTGCCCAATGTACATTGAGTATTTCTTTTAACATGTTAAAACAGCAAGGTATCCTTAACTGGGCAGAGTTTTTACCCGTTTGGGATAGTGAGAGTGACGAATGACACTGCAGCAGGAAGAAAGGGAGAGAAACTTCTGGAAAGTGTCATAAAACCGTCACTATATAAATACATGTGTATACAATTGGACTTTGGGGAAAAATGACCTAAAAGGTTTTAAGCAGATGCTGCATGGCCATCTGTCGGGAGTACTGTGATGGGGGGGGGGTTCCTGCATGGCAGGGGGGTGGACTAGATGGTCCTTGAGGTCTCTTCCAACTCTCTGATTCTATAAAAACCTCAAAATCTCACATGTGCTTTGGCTCGTCCTTCTGCAAGGTGACACACGCTTCCAAAGTACACAGAAATAAACTTATAGATCAGTATCAAGACAGATGATGATATCCTAAGCAGTTAAGCACACCTGTGAGCGGTTTCATAATCAAAGTAATAGGCAGAGTATCAGTGAAAAGACGAACAGATCCTTGGCTGTAGCTAGGGATATGACAGAAACCCTTCTTTCCTGTTCCACACAGGCAGGTACACTGACATTCTAGATAACATATTGGTGTTATGAAATCTGAGATGGATACCCCAAGTGAAAGGGCGGGAGGAGAGAACTACTGGGAATATAGATTAAGTCTGGTGTACCCTTGCATTTAACCTCAAGGTTAGAGTAGGCACCTGAATTAATATATGCATGTTACCTCTGAGCAATGGACTCTTCGCTGCATAATTAGTCAGGTACATGATAGCTAGGCATCTGATTGAGGAGTAACACAGTAACTTTTACAGAAAAACCATGCTGGGATCATAAACCAGATGATGTGTGGGAGGAATGACAGCTAGTTTTGAAGTTCAGTCCTTTGATCTGTTCAGGACTAAATCACAATAACTAGTGCATGATAAGAACACGAGAAGCCTTGGTCCAGATAAATGGCTGCATTTATGTGTAATATCTCAGTGTAATATCTCAGTGCCTCAAAATAACCCCCCTTTTGGACTACAATGACAAGGTTTCACCCCAGCAAGCTGGCTGGGGGAATTCTGAAAGTTGTAGTCCATAAAAGTAACATTTCCAAACTCTGGAAATTTAGGTGTAGCAAAGCTGGACAGCTCAATGGTTTAGGCGTCTGGTCCCAGACCCATAAGTTAGGAGTTTGATTCCCCACTCTGCCTCCTGTGCAAGTACAGCCAGCCTGTGTTGCCTTGGACAAGCTGCACAGCCCCAGGGCATCCCAGAAGAAGGAATTGATGAACCACTTCTGAGTATTCCCTACCAGGAAAATCCTGATAAGGGTCACGATAAATCAGAAGTGATTTGAGGGCACATATTTAATTATTAGGTTATTTATTTAATCCATATGGTACAACAGAATACAACATTATTGTGTATGACTTCACAAAATAACATAAAAGATAGTGATACGTAAAAAGATGAAAAGGAATTGTAATGTTTTGATCCAATAGATGATGTAAAACATTAAAACAATACATTTTGCAAGATTAAAATTTGCAACATGAATGCTGAATGATCAGTGATAGAAATTATATCTGCTCAGTTAGTAGCGTAACCTTGTGGCTGGATATTTAAATCATTTAACTATAGAACTGCAGTACCCTCAAGATGATATAATTCTTCCAAGAAGCCAGAGAACTTTCTAAGCAGGTATTCCATTGCAATGTGATATAAAGTTTGTGGGATATGCTCAAAGTCACAATTAGAATGATCAGCTAGCTCCCACTTTTATTTCCAATACTGCCACTTGGCATTGTTAGTTCAAATTGGGTTAAGCTCTGTTCAGTTATTCCTTGGAAGATCAAAGCCATAAGGGCATTGCACGGGGCTGGACACTAAGTTAAATAGATCTGCATTAGGCATTGCCCACTCCTGAAGCCATGCTGTCTCAATGTAAGTATTTTCTCTGTCTACTGTAGATGGTATTCATGTTTCCATGGCAGGTTCTGATATTTGAGTCTAAATATTTGATCATGACAATCCTTATGTATCAGTGATACTGTAGTTGCTTTGCCTTTTATTTCTGGCTTTTTAGAGATGATTCTCTTCTAAGGTGTGGGGTGGTATGTTAGATACCATTGGTAGCCTCTCGGAAGGTGTCAAGTTAATAGTTCCTGATATTAGCCTCATAGTGTGGTTAAGCTGGGTGTCCACCCCTTTTGTATATGAACTGTTTAGCCATACAGGGCTGTGATATTCAGCCGCCAAATATACCAAGGTAGGACCTGAGCTCCTAAGAACTGTGGCACTTGCTCCTCAACTGGTGCCAGAGTGTATGTGTACTAGGATATTGTTTCTGGATTTCCTTTTACCCATAGTTTTTTCTTAAATGTTCCCTATAGGTTAAGGACCACTCAAGGGTCACTCCTAAATCATTGGGGTTGCTGTTGGACTTTAGCAGCTGATTCATTTTTGGTGTGTAGTTGGCTTGTCTGTTGCTCAAGTAAAAGTAAGCAACCTCGATTTTGTTGATTTTGAGTTTTAGCCTTCAGACTTCAGAAAGCCTTTCCATTTCTTTTAAATCATTTTTGAGGGATTTTAAGAGGTATCAAAGTCTTCAGATTGTTTGATCAGTGCAACATCATCAGTGCATATAAACCTTTTCACAGCAGTGCTTGGTAAGTCAGATGTATAGATATTGAAAAGTAGTGGAGCCAGCATAAAACCTTGTGGCAGGCTGTCATTTAACCTATACTTCTGGCTGACTGGACCATCCAGAAGTGCTTCAATGCATTTATTTGAAAGCATGTTGATGAGCAGAGCATGTTCTCTTCTTAAAGGGCAGGATATGTAGACCTTTTAAGAGCATCCTTTCTCTCCACAATGTATCATAAGCTGATGACAAACTGCCCTTTAGCAACTGGCCTGGGGAAAGACAATCTTTACCAAACTTGGAAGGATGGTAAACGAAAGTCAGGGGAGGTTTCTCTGCAATTTTGGTGTCTCTGGTTTCCTTGGGGGCACATTTTAAACCCCATCAAATAACTGACAAATTTAAAAAATCCATTGATTTCAATTCATTGGGGGTTATCAATTTGCATGAATACAAATCAATGAATTTGGGGTTTTTTAAATGAATTTAGTAATTCCATTTTAAAATGCATGCCCATCTCTAATAGGAGCATGCAAATTCTGCCTTCCATCATCCCATTGTCATCTCTGAGGATAATTAAGCATGCCCAATTTCTGGGGACCAGATGTAGTCTTGGGAACTATTTTCCTTCTTTGGGTCTCCAAACAGGGAGATCAGAGTCAGAACAAGTGATGCTGAAGGAGAAGAGACCTCCAACTTTATAACTGAGAAGGCTTTATAACTTCAGCAGACATTGAGAGAGAGTACCAGGGTCCTCTGGTTCTGCCTAGTGGTGTGAGTTGTATGTACAGCACTAACAGGTCAAAATCCAAAGAGCAAAGCGGGCAGGGGACTAAGGTGGGAGACAGTGGATACATACTGTATTGTATTTAGAGCAAAGCGGGGAAGGAAGCACCCGAGTCACATTCATGACTATTGTGTTGCACAAGCCTTGGCAGAAAAGATGCAGGGCTTGGAAAAAACAATTCCCTGATAGATGACAGTGCACATTCCACAAGCCCCAGCACCAGCTTAGAGCCTGGGGAAACAACCTGTGTCAGGAGTACTGTAGCTATGGCAACGTAAGATAGGAGCTCTAGCAGGGATAACACCAGTCAGTGCATTGCTAGGCATATTTGCCTCCTGCCTCCCGACATAAAGTTTGTTTCCCTGATTCTGGACTTTTATATTACCTGGCTGGTGGGCTTTGTCCAGATTTACCCAGAACCACTGTTTTCCTCCTTTTTGCAACTGACTAGAGTACAGATACAGTTTTGGCATCCTCCTGCCAAGAGACCACATAGAACATCCTTGGGACATCACGAACACCCTCCCATATGACATCACAAAACCATCCAATGATGGAGGGCCTACATTTGGCTTCATGTTTTGTTCCTGGAATTACTGGGAATGAGATGCTGCTGAACTGGGAAACCCTAAGCTTGACTACTCTGGACTGCCTCTTCATAATTCAGCACCTTCCATGCGTCCTGATTTTCCAAGGTTCAAATTTTATGAAGAGCCTCCATGGGTAGATGAAGCAGAGATATCAGGAACTGGTAAAAATGGAATCTGTGGTGAAGTTATAATATTAGGCAATAAAAAGAGAAGAGAAGAGAAGATGGCTTTATATTGTCTACCATGCCACCCTTCAGTTTTGAGCTTTGAGGCCTTTAAGACCCTACTTTTTCCCAAGAAAACCAAGTGTCTGTCTAAGCACTTCCAAGTTTGTGTTTGCTTAATGGCAGTTTATGGTTGTTCCCATACCCAATGTGGTCCATGGTTGGAGTCTGGGTGCATAATTTTGACTACCAAATACACTGAGACCAGCCACCCTATTTCAGGGCCTCATCCCACATTTGTTTTGGGTTTTTTCTTAACAGCTTATAGATAAAACATGTTACAAATTTGTATACATTTTATAAGATCCCACCCTGGCAAATGAGTGTATCTCCTGGAAATATGCATGATATACAAACAGGTGATAATAAGTCAGGATTATTCCTCTCCCACCCCCAATCTCTCTCTCTCTCTCTCTCTCTCTCTCTGCCACACAAGTGGGAAGAATGGTAAACGTGCATGCTTCTCCTACGAGGAGGATCTTGGAGAAGAGACTGCAGTTAGAAGAGTAAATCTGGCTGGAAAAAGCCACTCCTATTCTCTGAGGGTTGTGTCCTAGCTCACTCCGTGCTGATTGCTATTTAATCAACTATTTAAAATCCTGCTCTGAGAATTTCATCAATTCCCAAATCCCTGGGACTGAAAGGAAAAGAAATTAAGGCGGAAAGAGAAATCCCTGCAGAGACCAAGCTGTGTGTAAATGCAACCTAGTTACATGGCTGTGGACCCACTCCGAGGCAACGGGGGACACGGAGCATAGAGCCCCCCCCCCAATGTGAGCAATGGAAGAAGCCCTGAGGTGAGAGGGGGAGGATCCATTCCCTTCCTCGGGTTTGATGAAGTTCTTTTATTTTTGCCATCCTCTCACATCACAGGCAGAGCAGGAGCGAGGGCTCCAAAGGGATTAGCAAAGATTTATTTTTCTTTTTTTCCAGAGTGAGATGAAAGAAGAAAGGGAGGAGGGAAAAGCCAAAATGAAGAGCAAGGATTCCTAGCAAACGAACCTCATTATGCTTCTTCTTTTTTTTCAAATGACCTTGTTTGTTTTAGTCTTGCTTGGAAGTGGTTACTTTCTTATGTGAAAGTTGAAAGACAGCTGGAGACTTGGGGCAGGAAGGAAAGGAGAGGAAAGGAAAGGAATAAAAGTAAGGATGAAACAAGAATGGGGAGAAAATTGTTCCTTTCTCTTCAAAACAGGACGGCATTCCTCTACCCCATCATCTAAAGCCTTTATGAATCATAGAATCATTACTTTCCCCAAAATTTTACCCACTGGTGATTTATGGTCTTCTAAAACCAATGGTTGGAATGTTAATGGTGTCCACCTAAGGCTTGCTTAATGTTCTATGACTGGATAATTAATGAGGAGCAAGCATGGATCTTAGTCATGCCATCCAGCACATGACAGTTACCTGTGATATGCCTCAGCAGTTATTGATTGATTGATTGATTAATTGATTTTATTTTATTTTAATTTAATTTAATTTTGTACTTCTTGACTGCCTGATTTTCCCTCAGGAACTCTGGGCGGTGTACAACATATTGCAAAAACAACTTGCCCAATACATAACAATAAACAAATATCAACAATAGTAAACTCAAAGCAAAGACAAAATCTGGCAAGGAAAGGGGCAGAAACAAACAAAACAACCAATCTAACAACACACAATTGTACAATCAGCAATCACTGAAACTTTTAATGAAGACCCAGGTCTTTAGTGCTCTCCTGAAGGCCGGCAGGGGCTCTGCCAGCCTGATCTCTGCAGGCAGTTTATTCCAGAGTGCCAGGGTGGCCATAAGAAGGCCCAATTTATTGGTAGAAATCCTTTGGGCCTCCCTTGGAGTGGCCACTCAGCGTAAACAGGAAAGCGAAGCTCTGGTCCATCAGGACGAATCTGACCTCTGAGAGATATGCTCCTCCAGATAATCAGGTCCCAAGCTATGGAGGGCTTTGTAAACCAAAACCAATGCCTTGAAACTTATTTGGGAGGCAACAGATGGCCAATGCAAGTGGGCCAGGATGGGGGTGACGTGGTCAAACCTGGCCACACCAACCACCAGCCTGGCCGCCTCATTCTGCACCTGCTGTAGTTGCCAAACAAGGGTCAAGGGTAAACCCATGTAAAGAGCATTGCAGTAATCTATCCTCGACATCACCAGCACCTGCACTACTATCTGAAGGGAGTCCATGTCCAGGTACGGGCAGATCTGGGCGATGAGCCTAAGTTGATAAAAGGCTGCCCTAGAAACAGCTGCCACCTGGGCTTCCAGGGACAAAAGTTGATCCAGGACAATACCCAGACTCCTCACTCTATCTGTCTGCTGGAGGGTCATTCTCCCCAGATGGGGGAGAGGGCCACTGTCCCCCTCCCAAGGAACAGAACCCCAGTCTTCCTGGGGTTGAGCTTGAACCTGTTAGTCCTGGTCCATTTCATGACTGTGTCCAGGCAGCAGTCAAGGGTCTGAACAGCCTCCGTTGCAGAGATGGAGAAGGAGAGAGAGCTGTGTGTCATCAGCATACTGATGACAGCAGACCCCATAACTCTGAATGACCTCATCCAGTGGCCTCATGTAGATGTTAAAGAGCATAGGGGTGATGGTGACCCTGGGGCACCCCACCATTGAGTGTCCATGGAGCCGACAAATTGCCCCCATCTCTACTCTCTGGGCAAAGTTGTTGAGAAAGGATCAGAGCCAACACAAAGCATGGCCCCCAATACCTGCCTCAGCAACCTGCCCAGGAGGAGTCTATGGTTGATGGTATCGAAGGCTGCTGACAAATTGAGGAGGACCAACAGGGTAGAGCAACCCCTATCAGTCCCCCCTCAGGTCATCTTGCAACGCGACCAGGGCTGTCTCGGTCCCATGCCGTGGCTTGATCCCGGACTGGAATGGGTCTAGGACACAATCTTCCTCCAGGAACAAATGGAGCCAAACCGCAGAAACCCACTTGATCACCTTGCCCAGAAAGGGAACATTGGCTACCAGACGATATATTCACAAATCGTCCGCAGCCAGACCAGATCATTTTAAGAATGGGCTGGATCAAGGCCTCCTTCAGGTGAAAAGGAAGAATTCCGTCTCTGAACGAGGCAGATGTGATAGCAGCTGCCCATTCCAGCATGCTCCCCCCCCCCCCGTGGCCTTAAACAGCCAGGATGGGCAAGGGTCAAATGGAGAAGCTTCAGGCTGGCAATGTGCCCGTGCCCTGGAGGCCTCAGCTGGAGTCACAGGCCCAAAATCAAAGAATAAGGGAGATCAAGGGGGGTGCAGCACAAGCGAATCTCAAGAACAGACTAGTGGAACCGGAGTCCAGATAGTCTTGGATGGCCTCAATTTTAGATTTAAAATGAGCTGCGAAAAAATCACTAGTGAAATCACTAGGAGGAGCCCTCCGTTGACCAGGATTGGAGAGGTCCCGAACCACGCTGAACAATTCAGCCTGGCAGTTTGAGGCCTCACCAATTCTCAGGGAGGCATGGGGTCTTTTAGCCTCTCTGATCGCCCTGACATTTTTATATGTGGAATACAAAGAATACAATAGAGGATCTGGTTTTGGGAGAAACCTAAACTGATTGATTTGTCTACCACTATCCAGCTTTCTTTGATACAGTAGAGCAGGGCTGCCCAACAGGCCGACCATGGTTGACCAGTCACCCATGGCACCTTCATGGGTCACCCGCCAGGCCCCTGTATTGGGGGGGTAATCCCCCCCACACTCACTTGCTTTCTCCAGTGGCGGCGGCAGCAGCTCGTTTCAGTTTTCCGGCAGTGTGCACAGCGGCCCCAGAGGCTTGCTGGGCCCGCTTGTCAGAGACACCAAACGGGCCCAGCAACCCAGCCTGGGCCTTCCTCCGTGGCCCCTGCCCACTGCTGGAGCGGTCGCTGTTTGTTCCTTTTTCTTCTTCCTTTTGAATTTGGTGCCCAATGAGCCAGGCGGGGAAAGGAAGACCTCCTGGATATCCTGGAGCCACCACCACCACCACCATTTGCCAGGTGGAGATGAGGCGGGATGGCCAGCAGCAAAGTCCCCCATTCCCCTCCTCCCCAGTCAGATGACAAGTGCCCAGTGAAGAAGCGTCTGAGAGGCGCCAAATTCAAAAGGACCAAGACTTCCCTCTCCTTCCCTTCACTCACGCGAAGGAGATGAGGAGGAAGGATGCTTGTTCCTTTTGAATTTGGTTCCAAACAAGGCTGAGCGGGGAAGGCAAGATCTCCTGGCAGTCCTGGAGCCGCCCCTGCTGCTGCACTTGCCCTTGTGTGTGCGCGTCCCAGAGTGGACCGTGGGGGATGTTCTGGAGCATCAGGTAGGCCACGGTCTGTTCAAAGTTGGACAGCCCTGCAGTAGAGGGCAATCCAGCACTAACATAATAACTGACAATGGACACACCACTACCTAATCATGTGACCAATCCCATATCTTAGTAGGGCAGGTTGGGGTGTTCATTATTTGTTGATATCTGATAACACATAAAATTATTTTACCAATTGCTCCTTGGAATTCTTTTTTTAAAAAAGCATTCTGACTATCCTGCAGATATTCTGTGAGTAAACATTTTTAAACATTATTTTTAGAATATGTAACAGCTGAATTTATTATAATATTTTATTCCAAGATTTTACTATTGGGAGTTTCTGGTATTTGATACCTGGCCGATAATTATTGTAATCTGCCTCAGCTTTTAAAAACAAATAGTTCTGCAACACCTCTAGGAATAGCAGATTTAGTTTAGCATGAATTTTCATAAATTACAATCTGCGTGAAAGCTCCTGCTTAAATAAATCAGTCTTGAAGGGGCAATAAGATCCCTCCCCTCCCCTTTGGTCATTATGGTGTTGCGAGCTAGCTGATACATAATGGTGATAAATTATCAGTCACTGATAATAGATACATAGCAGTGTTTGCTATTTCACCAATCTCTGACCACTGACCTGTAATTACATATAGTTCCTGACAGCTTTTGATAGATAACATGTTATGAATTGATTTCCCAACAGATAGCTTACAACAATTGATATCTGAAGCGTTGACAAGGTATCAACAAGTTCAAAGTACACGAAGCTCAAATTCTGGGGTAAAACTATTTTAACATTAAAAAAATCTGAATTAAATCTAACTTTTCTCTGAAAATATGGAAATTATAACAACATTCTTAGAACTGCAGCACCAGAGGGGACCCTTTCGATTATTGAGTTCAACCTCTGCCTAGGAGGGGAATAGAACTCCCAGCCCTTAGCTCCACAGACAGATACATGAACCCCTGAGCTCTCCAGTTCTTCTACAGGCAATTCTGAATATTTAAGTATATTTATTTCAACCCTAGTATGAAATTGAAAGAGTATAGCCTAGAGGATTTTTCTACATATACCAAGCCTGGGACTGCCACATTTTGAGACTAATTCTGAAAACAGTAATTTCAGTGATGAGGAAATGAAGAGGTCTACTTAGCGTAGGGCTACTTACTGCTCAGTTCAAGATGGTTTCCTTGGTTAGGGGTTGCCTTTTTGCAACAGGTAAGGAGTTTACTTTGTGCTTGCACCACTTCAACCTTCTATGTTACCTGAAGTGACACAATTGCTGTAATCCTCTGTTCGCTCCCAGGAACTTTGAGTTCAGAAAAACTGATTTTTTCCGCAGTGCACTCTCCAGTAATCACCCAGCCAACATGGTCCCCAAAAATTCTAGCAGCTGTAACTCTGCTTCCACTTCATGTAATTAAGGCCACCCATATGGTTATGTGTGTGGTTATGGATCATGCCAGCAAAGCACATCCCGTCATCAGAGAACAGTTTGTTGGACAGCACACATTATACAGCAGTACTCTCTCCCTCTCCCTCTCCCTCCCTCCCTCCCTCCCCCCCCTCTCTCTCTCCCTCCCTCCCT